>OY856187.1:224344209-224407681 GCA_963693315.1 Diogma glabrata | reverse complement strand
ATACAAAGAATTAATTTAATTTTTTTTTCAAAAAATTGTGTAAAAAAATAAATGAAACATTCTTTTGACACACTTGACAATATTTTTTTGACAAACTTATAATGCAATTCTCAAAATAATAATCTCATGTTCAATCACATTTCATGTCATACAAATAATTAATTTTATTTATTTTTCACAAAAATTGGGTAAAAAAATAAATTAAAATCATTCTTTTGACACACTTGACAATAATTTTTTGACAAACTTATAATACAATAATCTAAAATCAAGATTTCTTCAGATTCCATGTTACTAGTCGTTTGCTCTTAAAATGAAAAATTTTTAAACAAAAACAATGTGAATTTTCTGACACATTTCATGTGTCATAGTTAATGTTCAATTACATTTCATGTCATCCAAATAATTACTTTTATGTTTTATATATTTCTAGTCAATAACCGAAGTAATGTTTCCCATAATATGTTTCTCAAAAAATTGGGAAACAAAATATATGAAAATCAATCTTTTGACACACTTAACGATTTTTTTGACATACTTCTAAAACAAAAATCAAGGTTCTTGTCCTACATACGGATGTCAATCATCCAGATTTCTCCAGATTCAACTTTACTACTCATTATCACTGAAAATAAACGTTTTTAAGCCAAAAATATGCAAATTTGCTATTTTTGACACACTTAATGATTTTTTTGACACACTTCCGGTACAGTTATCAAACACATCGTCCTACCCACACGAGTGTACCTATTTTTAGAAAAAAAAAACAGAGAGTGTGCTTAAGACCGCACGGCAGAAGTGAAAACTTCATTGGCAATCGCAATCAATTGATATCGTATTAGTAGTATTTGGATCGTATTAGTAGAATAAATGAGAAACAAGTCAGAACGATAAACCACTAACTACACACACTAACCTCACAATGTAAACCAAATAATTGTCAAAATAGCACTCATATGCCAATAGCAGGGACTAAAGTACGCGTGGTTGTCACACCCATAGATCAACAAGTTTAAATCTTACAAATCTTTCTGCGGAAAGCTAAGCAAATTCATTAGTATTAATGCGCATTGTTGCCGTTTGCTACTATCGGCTAAGTGCCACCATTTTTAACCCATTACCGGCCACACCTAGTTTCGCTTGTAGGAAATGACTGTAACTTATGTATATTATCAATATAGGCCCAATTAAGGGAAATGTGCAAAAAATTGCACAAAAAAAAATGTAGGTACCCGTTTTCTAGAAAGTTGCATTCGCGCAACCGCAGCCTGTAGGAGACAAAAAAATTAAATATTTTAAAAATAACAAATAACATTTTAATTCAGAAATGCTTTTAAAATAATAAAAAAATTAACAATATAGGAACTTTTGAATTCAATATCACATTAAAGCAGACTTAGAGTTATGCATGTGAGTTATGCAATGCTACAGAACATTTGGAACAAACATAATATGTTTGTGATTTGCAAACTACACAGCGCTTCCTTTTATCAGTCTTTTTTTAAGTGTGTATTTGTCCAGGGTGACCAGCAGCAGCCATTGAAAATGCACTTTTTCTTTTAGGTTGACTAGACTTTGCAGATGTTGAACTTTTAAGAAAACACACCGCCACTTCTCTTCGAAAATCCAATAGAGGGTCATTCTTATGGACGATGTTCCATATCCTCCAAGCGTTATTTAGAGAAACATCCAAAAAATTTGTGAAAATAGGCCACCACCATTTTTTGCCACAAATTCTACTTCTATAAGTTGACACGAAATTATCTGCAAGATATACTCCTCCCATATGAGCATTGTATTGTTGGAAAGCGTAGGACTGAGGGACTGCAATTCTACGTTTCTTCTCTTTGGAAAACCTCTGTATGTTTTTTATTGGTTCTATTCCGTGTACATTTGTAGCAAGAGCTACTACAGCACTATCTTTACAACGCATAACACTCTGCTCATTTGTTTCTTCGAACCAGTAGTCTAAGTAACCTCTATCTAATTTATTAAAACCTTTATTTGGTTTCAACTTACTGATGCTTCGTAGCCTGTTGTCGCGTATGGTGCCAGAAGCAAAGAAATTTAATTTACTAAGATGAACCATCAGTGGAAGAGATGTAAAAAAATTATCAAAAAAGACAATATGATTTGAAGGTTCCTTGACTATCTGTAACAGTTCCATTACTCCATTTCCTCCAAGGCCCAAATTATTGGTTGTTGAAGAAGTTTGTGATTTTCCAGTGTACAGGTTAAATGCGTAAATATATCCAGTTGAAGAAGCAAGTGTCCATGATTTGTAGCCAAATTTGATTGGTTTACCAAGCATAAACATTTTACATGAATGCCGTCCCCTATAGGGTATCATTTGTTCATCGATACTGAGGTTGTGATGCAGAACTCCAAATTGTTGACACTTTTCATTCAAACGAGATGTAAAAGGTCTAACTTTATAACTTATCCTTCATATCGATTTCATCATTATTTGCAAAGTGCAAGTTTCTTTTTATATCTTCAAATGTTTTTCGTGATAAACATGTTCGAATAATTGGAATAGCAATATCCTCATCTAATGAAAAATACATATCTTGGGAAAGCAATTTATGGTAGCCAATGAGAAGGATAAACCCAATAAATGTTATCATTCCATTAATGTCAGTCAGAAAGTCTTGGCGATTATTTTGATGAGCATAGAGGTTAATTTGGTCAACCATCAAGGTCAAATTATCTAAATCAAAAAACAATTCAAAAATGACAGTACAACTTTTTCCAGCTAGCTTTTCTTCTAAGTCATCCATAGCTGCTTGTTCAATATTATTTGGCTTATTGGAATATCGTGGATGCACTTGCCTCCATGTAAGAGCTCTTAGATCTAATGGAACAGTTTCAGGCGACGTGCGCAATGATATTGCGAGAGCATCAGATTCACTTCCAACAATTGAACAGCTTTCACCCATGCAATCAGCAGTCGATCCACATTTTATTAGGAACAATTCTTCAACCATCGGTTCACTTCCGAAATGAAATTCTAGTTGTCCAGCCGTATCGACTACTCCTTCAAATAATATTGTTTGATCATGGCATATATTGTCATCAAATTCTTCCGTGTCACTTATGACTGCAGGGTCGGGTGGTAAAATGACTAGATCCGCTTCTCCATCTTCCTCGTCATCTGTCCAATTCGCCATGATCCAGTCAGCTGCTTCCTGGTATGATTTAAATTCCCGTTGCGTCATATTTATTTAAAAAATATCTGATTCTGGAATCAAAATGAAAAGAAATTATTGAAAATACTGGAACTGGCTGCGGTTGCGTTTGCGCAAAGTTTAAATTTTGACATTTTTTTAATAAAACCTACAAATCTTAAGAAATATTTTACACTTCTTCGAATCATGGGTATCTAAGTAGGAATATTATACAGTTTAATCTGAATAAAATTAAATATTTTGTAATGAGAATAGATAAATAAAAAATGCTCACAGGATTGACAAATCTCCATATAAAAATTGAATTTGAATCCACTTTCCGGCTGCGGTTGCGCAAGCGCAACTTTCGTTTTTATTTGATCGCTGATCCTATAAAAATCAAAAATTTTCAATTATTTTATAGTTTTCATGCGATCTAAACTATATTGAATGATTTATATGACATAAAATACATGGGAATGATATTTATATCAATAAATCAACAAAATAAAAACATTGACTTACCTCGAAATTTTTTGGCACCAACTTTGACATTTAATTACAAGCAACCCTATAAACACATTTAACATTTTACACCGTAAAAAATTCAGAAATATGTTTAATTCTAGTAATCAACTATAGATTTAAGCTGTAATAAAATAAATTCGTGTATATTGGCGATTAAATTTCTTGTTGCGCGAATGCAACCGGAGCCGATAATGGGTTAATTATTTTATTTATCATGATTGCCATCCATGTTTAATCATACATAAGCTATGCTTCTTTGTATAGAATTTATGCGATTTCCGTCTCGTAATTGTGAGCTTTAAATCGATATAATCGATTTTATCAAGTATCGAGTTACAAGTATTAGGTCTTCACTTAATTTTAAAAACATGTACACATACAATTACAAATCGACAACATATTTAGTTCCAATGATTTGTTCCAAAATTCCAATACATATAATTTTGATGTACAAATGTAATTGTTTTAGGTTATACTATCTTTCTTACGTTATTTTTAATTTCATAAAAATTATGTTCAATAAAAAAAATATTGATCAAAGCAATCTGCCGTTTAAAACGATAGTTAAATAAAAAGCAAATTAAGTGTACACAACAACTTCCCAAATTTTCATGATGATAATGTATAGATGCATAAAGGACAAACAGACATACTTTCCATTTTATATATATTCAATATTTATGTAGCCTGATGACTCTAATGCTCGGTTGCTTGAACATTTGTTAAATAAGACTTAGCTAAATCGTCAATAAGAAATATCTCTAAAACAGTTATCACGCCGTTTTTTGACAAGCATAAACAAAGATTTAACTAAATAACAAATTAAGAAAACTTATTTGAATCTATATGCTTTATTTAATGGCCCAATCGCGATAAAAATACGCAAAACTAATTAAATGGAGAATTAAAAAAGTTATCGGCGATTTAAATGTTCAAGCAACTGGGCATAATGCAAATTGCACAAGACAGTAGCAATATAACTTTAAAAAACTGCGTTATAGATCAATTTTTTAAAATTCGTATAAAGAAATTTGTTTATTTTTATGAATTCATAAATAAAAAAATAGTTATTTATTTATCTAGAACGAAAAGTGAAACTTTAAAGTACGAGCTAGTTGTTTACGGCTGAGGCGTCTAGCCGAGGCCGAAATTACTAGTGAGTACCTTTAAAAACACTTTTCGTTTGCGGTAAATACAAAATTTTATTTCATACTAAAAATTTATTAAAATTAAAATTTTGCTCAAAAATTTGAACTTTAACGTCCTAGGACTTTATAAAATTTTATAAAGTCGTAGGACGGAAATGCTCAACGTTTATGGTACAAAAAGCTGAACTTTAACGTCCTTAACGTCTTTTAACGACATAAAAGTTCAACTTTTTGTACCATAAATAATCCGAAAAATGTCGTATTAGATATCAGTATGAAATAAAAATAATTTTAATGGTATTTAATAAAAATAAAAAAAAAAAAATAAAAAAATATGTACCACACCTGGAGTTGAAACTCAGTACCTACAGCACATCAGTCGAGCACGATATCCACAACGCATTTGAAACGTTAAGAAATGATAGATAGATTACTATTTATTTTATTTTTAGCCTTTCGTTTTTTAGCATGACAGATCAGTTTAATTTACTACCTACGGAAAAATCTGTTTGTGGTGCGCCTAAAGAAGTTTTCACTTCAAAAAGTTTTGAAATCCCTCCAACGGTTTTCTAGATTTCGTAGGTATTAGGTAATGACGGACGGACGGCCGGCCGGCAGACAGACATACATTTTTCTTTGCTTTTTTAGAATCAGTGGGTCCCAAAACGTTGAGAAATGCCAAAAAAGTGGGGGTAAGAATTTCACTTTTGGCTCATGAATTCAATAATTTGGTTTTTTTCAAAACCGAAGTAATTATTTATAGACCATTGCTGATACCATATAAACAGGCAAAAAATGGAAAAAATTGGTAACAGCATGAAAACTACTGGATAAGGAAGAAAATATTGCGCAAATGATGGAAAAAATAAATTGAAGGTGATCCGAGTTACGAGGGTGAAATGGAATGAGCGTTTAGGGGTAGAAAATGGTTTTTAACGATTTTCAGCGAAACTAGACCTTATATCGAAAAAAAATTCAAGTAAAAGTTGTATGTAATAAAAGGTCTATAATTATTTTGGAAGCCAATTTTTCATATAACCTAAAATTTGCCGTGAAAATAGAAAAGCCGTGAAAATAGAAATAGATTTTAAACCAAAAATGTGACCTCATTTTCACAAGCAAATCTTCCTGTGCTGGAAACAGTGTTTTCAAAATAATCAATCAGTAATCTTTATTTTTGTTGAAACGTCTACTTTTAGATGGTGTAAAAAAATAAACATTACCATGGAAACAACTTATATTTTTTAAGGATTTTAACAGAAAATTTTAACAAATAATGAATATTTTAAGCAATCATTGAAAAATAACTCTTTATTAATCAAGTTTACCATTCGCTTTTCATCATTGAAAGGATTAACATCTAATTTTAAATTTAATTCTTCTCTGAATATTGTTAGTGAATTGTGACAAATTTAAACATAATTTATATTTTGTTATTGACAAAATAAATTTATTAAAAAAATAAAATAGACAAAAAGTGTCAGTGGGTGATTTGCAAAACAAGAGGAGTCGTAATGACTCCTTCAGTTCAATAGAATCAAAAATTACAACGATAAAAATACCAGCCTGGATGAAGAAGCATCAACCAGTTTTAAAATTCCTACATCTAATAGGTATGATCCGCTAATGGCTAATAAACATGTACCTGAACAACGGGTTAAAATACCACCGTTAATCATAAAAAACAAAAGCACCTGTGAAATTAAGGAATTGCTTTCAAAATCTAATGTAAGTGATTATAATTTAAAATTTACATCTGTTGGTACAAAACTATTGTTATCAAACATCGAAACTTACAATATAATTAAGCCTCATTTACAAAATATTGGATGCCATTTTTTTACTTTTGAAAATCCTACAGAAAAAAAAATCAAATTCGTTCTATCGGGTTTATTTAAAATGAACACAGATGACATTAAAACGGAACTAAATAGCAAGGGCGTTTATCCTATTGATATTAAAATAATAAATCTACGAAAACAACGTTATAATGATCAGGCTACCTATATATTATACTTCAAAAAAGGTACAACCAGTTTAAATATATTAAGAAAAGTTAATTCTATTAACCACATTATAATAACTTGGAATTATTATGTGAATAAAAATGTTGGACCAACCCAATGCAGAAAGTGTCAACAATATGGCCATGGAACAAGTCATTGCTTTACAGTTGAAGTTTGTTCGTTGTGCAGCAAGTCTCATAGTACTGATAAATGTCCTCTTTTAGAAGTAACTGACAAAGAGGAAATTAGCAAACAAATTAAATGCATCAATTGTTCTGCTAACCATGCAGCAAACTCAAAAACATGTCCCAAAAGATTGGAATTTATCTCACTAAGGCAAAAGTTTTCAAACAGAAATAAACCATCAAAAAACCATATTCAATCTAAACATCATTTGCAGTATGACGATATTAATTTTCCATCATTACCAACAAAGCAATCGTTTGTGAAGGAAAACTTTAATAAACCGGTCAACCATTCACAGTTTTGGCAATCAAAAAACAAGCATTTTATTAATCATAATTCGGATGATCTTTTTTCAACTGATGAAATTATGTCGATCTTTTGTGACGTTGTATCAAATTTGAAAACCTGTAAATCAAAAGAGGAACAATTATTTGTCATCACAAAAATGGCATGTAAATATTTGTATAATAATGTAAAATGACTCATGAAGGTATGTTAAGTAAATTAAATGTATTAATTTGGAATGCGAGAGGTGTTAAAAATAAATTAATTGAATTTTATAATTTTCTAATTACAAATAATATTGATGTAGCTATAGTTAATGAAACATGGTTAAAGGCTGATGTAAATATTTCCCTTAATTCTTGCTTTTCTGTTTTCAGATTAGATAGAGAATCTCGAAAAGGAGGTGGGGTCGCCTTGTTTATTAAAAAAAATATTTGTTTTAGAACACTTCCTTCTTTTAATACGAAAGTAATAGAAGCCATTGGTGTATGCATAACAACTGAGAATAGAGACATTAACATTATCGCATCGTACTTTCCTGGATCTGGAGTAAATAACGCCATGCTTCGGGACTTTAGATATGATCTTAGATTACTTTCCAACCCAACAAACAGCTTTTTCATTTGCGGAGATCTAAATTCAAGACATAGATTTTGGAATTGTTCAAGAGCAAATAGTGCAGGAAATGTATTGTATGATGAAATTTCAAAGGGTAGATTTTCTATCCACCATTCTCCTCAACCAACATACTACCCTTCCTCACGTCGAGGCTATCCCTCAACTCTTGATATCATCTTAAGTAATAATATTCACACAATAAATGAACCCATCGCGATTAATGATTTATCTTCTGATCACTTACCAGTTCTTTTTGAAATTACAACAAATCTGAACGCATTTCCTAATCATGACCTTATTCCCTGTTATAAATTAACAAACTGGTCTCGTTTTCGAAGTTTATTAAATCAAAATATTAGTTTAACTAACTTTACCTGTGATGAAATAACCAACGAGCAAGAAATTGATAATAGGGTTGCTCTAGTTACAGAAATAATTTTGGAAGCGCAATCACAATCCGTACCGTTTATCAAAAAACACAACTCCGATATTGTTCTGAGAGACGACATTGTTCTTCTTATACGACTTAGAAATAATAAACGACGACAATGGCAAAGAACTAGGGATCGTCGGATCAAAAATGATTTGAACTCATTAAACTCCATAATCCAAAATCGTATATTCGAGATTAGAAATAGGCGCTTCGAAAACTTATTACGTGGTTTTTCTAAAACGGGACAAAAAGCTTTTTGGAATACTACCAAACTCATCCGTAACAAAAGAAAAGGACTACCAACTTTGAAAAAAGCGGACGGACAAATTCTACTAACGAGCCAAGAAAAGGTTGAAGCCATCACTGAAACATTTTACCAATCCCATCTCACTACTCATAATATGAGTAGCAACAATAAGGATTTAAATAACTGCATATCAAATGTAAATTCTAATGAATCAATGGTCATAGCTAATTCAGATTTTACAAATGTCAACGAAATCAAAATAATTATTAAGAACATGAAAACAAACAAAGCTGCTGGTCCAGATAAAATCAACAACAAACTTATCAAAAAATGTACAAAAAAAGTTCTTATACTACTTGCCTATATTTATAATGCTTGTATAAGAATTGGTTATTTTTTTTACTCAGCAGTGGAAACATGCGAATGTGATCCCTATTCATAAATCTAATATGGATAACACAAACTTAAATAGCTATAGGCCTATTAGTCTCTTATCTGGCTTGAGTAAGATCCTGGAATGCATTTTGCTTACAAGACTACAAGATCATATCAATGAAAACTCAATCATCCCTAACGAGCAGTTCGGTTTTCGACACCATTATTCTACAACTCATCAACTTTATCGACTAGTAAAATGTGTCAAAAATAATCTTAGTAACCAACTATCATCTGGGTTCATCATGCTTGATGTTAAATCAGCATTCGACAGTGTTTGGCACGATGGAACATTGCTCAAATTGAACAATTTTAAATTCCCACCTTATTTAATAAAAATAATTAAAAGTTATCTGTCAAACCGAACTTTTGCTGTTAAATCTGGCTCTGTCACGTCTCAAACATACAACATACCTGCTGGTGTTCCACAAGGAGCTGTTCTCAGTCCTACTTTATTTAACATATATATGTCGGACTTTCCTAATATTCCAAACTGCAGCGTATTCTTTTATGCAGACGATACTGCACTTCTCTCTGTCTTTAACGATCCGCAAATTGTACTCAACAACCTTGAAAATAGTATAAACATTATTAGTGAATATATGACCAAATGGAAAATAAAGCTTAATCTGAATAAAACTCAAGCAATTTTTTTCACTCGAAAAAGAAAGGCCAGATTCTTACCCTGCCGTAATATTTTAGTCCAAAATCAAAATATTCCATGGAGCACGTCGGTTAAGTATCTTGGTATTAATATAGACCAAAAACTAATTTTCAAAACTCATATAGACAAAACAATTGATAAAATAGATAAATTGATTAGAATTCTCTATCCGTTCATTCACCGAAAATCCCATCTTACTATTAACAATAAATTATTGATTTTCAAAACCATTTTTCGTCCAGTTATGCTTTACGCATCTCCCGTATGGGGTGATTGCGCCACAACCCATTCAAACAGACTGCAAATTTGTCAAAATAAATTACTCAAAATGATTTATAATTTACCCAGGTATTATTCTACCAGAAGACTGCACCAGCTAAATAATATACCAAAAATCGCTTCTAGAGTCAAAACTTCGTATGACCGTTTTAGAGCATCCTTAAGTTTGCTCGATAATAACTTGTTAAATTTTCATTGAGTACTGCATTCTCATTTACCTTTTATTTACTGTAACAACAGTTTTATTAAACAAGTAGCAACCCCTACTGCTTCTCAAATACCTATTTAATTTAATTTATATTATGTACATTAAAAAAAAAATTAAAAGTAATTTCTATAAGTTATAAATTTTAGTTAAGTTTTAGTTTTAAGTTTAGAATAACCTAGTTTTAAGATAAAATTAATATAAAGCATAGCAGGGTTTTTTCAAATAATTTGCGGTTTTCCCTCAAATTAAAATATCTTTCTGGACATATCATAAAAACAATTAAAATAAAAAAAAAATTCTTATATAGCTGAAAAGAAAAGTAAAAATTTCTGAACAGTAAATAATAATATATCTCATATATATTTTTACAATTACTCTAAATGTATAAATAATCTGTAACTTTTGAGCAATAAATGAATTGAAATCAAGTTTATTCAGTTTTACGCATTTCCTGGAAAATGTTTCCGTGTTTATGTTATGTTAATGTTTATATTTTTTTACACCATCTAAAAGTAGACGTCTCAACTAAAATAATTACTGATTTTTTTGAAAAAACTGTTGCCAGCACAGGGGATTTTCGTGTGAAAATGAGGTCACCTTTTTGATAAAATATATATTTTGATTCTAAAAAATTATAGCCTATTAGGGACATAATAATAGTAGATTGTATTACTAGTGCGAATGCGTTTTCCAAACAAGAGTTAGTTCGGAAACTCGCGTTTGGAAAATGTATTCGCACTAGTAATACACACTATTTTTTGTGACAAATGCATAAAATTTATAAATGTTTATTTAATTGTTAATTTAATCATTTATTCAACAAAGTTATAAACAAATTTGAGATATTTAAATAATTAAAGTGCGCCATCTTCGTTGTAATAGTTGTAAATTATAATAATCTAACTACCGGTAAAAAATAAACATAAGAATCCAACTACCGGTTTTATAAAAAAAACATAGGAATCCAATAAGAGCTGTCAAAATTGTAAACTTTGAAAACCCAAATAAATTGTTTTTTCTTGCAATTTCAAATGATGCAATGTGTTTAAGTTGTTTTTACTATATGGTAAGTTATTTAAATTATTATTTTGATATTTTAGTGCTATAAAAATATTATATATAGAATAGATTTAACAACAAATCTCACATGCCGGCGACATGCGTGCCACACATACAAAATATTTTGTGGTCATATGTGCGGAAAAGTAGTTTTTTCTTTTATTCTATTCTAGTAAAAAATTGAATATTTTTTATGCATGTGTTACAAAAAGTATATTTCCACCAAATTGTGTGAAAAAAAACTTTTTTTTGGTGGGAAATAGAAATTAAAAAAGGAAAATGTTTTTTTTGGTTTTTTCTATTTTCACGGCACATTTTAGGTTATATGAAAAAATGGCTTGCATAATAGTTGAAGCTGATGCTCTTGAAAATGTTGTGGACTGTATGTTTAATTTTGATCGATGCATCAGTTTCAGGAAGTAATGTTAAATATTATATATATTTTCAAATACTGATGTGGTAGTGATGATCAAAGACCAATATTCAAAATTTATTCTGACGATAGTACCATGAATCAATGAATCAATGAATCGCTCAGATCACCAATTCTGACGAGAATCGAAGCTATGTAGCATTAGCAACAGGTTGATCGATGGTAATGTTCAAAGTCGAAACGTTGTTGTTGATGGTCGAAGAGCATTAGCAGTAACAAAACAATAGCAAATTAAATTCATCAATAATGATATATAATTCAAGTCATCAATATACAATGGTTGGAGATTTGTTGCTGATGATGATCGAAGAATATAGCAAATAATTTACTTCATTAATTATGATATACAATGATTGAAGATTTTGCTGATAGTCGAAGAGTATAGCAAGTAATACAATTCATTAATGATGATATGTACAATGTTTGACGATTTTGCTTCTGATGATTGAAGAATATAGTAAATGGTTTAATTCATTGATTATGATATATACAATGTTTGAAGATTTTGTTGCTTATGTTCGAAGTATATAGCAAATAGTTTAATTCAATAATTATGATATACAATGTTTGAAGATTTTGTTGATGTTCGAAGAATTTAGTTCATCAATGATGATATACACAGGTTTAAGATATTTTTTAAAAAAAGAAATATTTTTATCTGACTCCTAATTCTCAATCGATGCTTTGTTTATTTTTAACCTTGGATGGAGTCCTTTTATTTATAATAAAAAACAAATTTAATTCATCTGTTTATATATATATATATATTTCGTGGTTGATTTTCCACATCTTCAGTATAGTTTTGTTACATTATCTGTCCAAAAATATTTTTAAAAATACATTATAATTTGCATATCAATTTTACAAAAATCTTAATCTTAATCTTATCCATCTCTAACGAAAATAGACAAAATTATTTTAAAAGCAGAAAAAGAAACAAAAGCATTTTTGAAAAATAATCCAAATATATGTGTAACGTACAGTGACAAAGGGAATATTACTGTGCTAATGTCAAAAAATGATTATAATGACAAAATGTTAACGCTATTACGGGATAACACAACGTATGACCTGTTGGATATTTCAGCCGAGAAGTTGTGCACAAAATTAGAAAATAAACAAAATTATTAATCTATTTTGTTTATTTTCTAATTTTGTGCACCAGATTATACAAACAGAAAATAATAGATGAAAAGCTGTACAAGTATTTAAAAACAGACACATCTTTAATATCAAGAATATATGGCCTTCCCAAACTACATAAAATAAATATTCCATTGAGACCAATAGTTTCAACAATAAATAGCCCCGGATATAACATTTCCAAATACCTAGCTGATATTTTAAATAACATACCGACACCAAACAAATACAACTTAAAGAATTCACAGAGTTTGAGAGAAATAGTAAAGAATACAAGATTGCAAGATGGTAAGATTTTGGTATCGTTTGATGTCGTATCACTGTTTACAAATGTTCCGGTTGAATTGGCGTGCAATATCATCGAACAAAAATGGTCTAAGATTGAAAATATCTGTAACATAAAAAAAGAAGAGTTTTTCATTTTGATAAGGTTTTGTGTAGATGAATGTGCTGTTCTGTCATATAAAGATTTACTAATTAAACAAAAGAAAGGCTTACAAATGGGATTACCGTTAGCACCAATTTTAGCAGATATAGTACTGCAAGAGTTGTTCGATACAGTAATTCCAGAGTTACCGATAATACCAACAATTATCAAGAAATATGTTGATGATATTCTGTGTACCATTCCAGAGGAATTTGTAGAGTTGGTCCTACATAAGTTTAATTCCTTTCATCCAGATATCCAGTTTACTACAGAAGTTGAAAAGAACGGCATACTTCCATACCTAGATATTCTGTTAAAACGACAAACAGATAACACCATCATAACAGATTGGTATCAGAAACCATTATCTTCGCAATCCCTTTTAAATTTTCATTCATGTCATCCTTTTTGGCAAAAAGTTAATGTGGTTAGAAACTTCATCGAAAGGGTATTGAGATTAAGTGACCAACAATTCTGGGAAAGTAATATTAAAAAAGTAGAACAGATTTTATATAAAAACAATTATCCAAAAAATCTAATCATAAAACAAATTAATGACACAATATATAAAATCAGTTATAATGAGAGTAAAGCGAATGAGCCTAAACAACAAAAAAATAATGAAAAAGTTTTTAAAAGCCTAACGTACATAAAAGGGTTGTCTAACAGCATAAGCAAAGTTTTTGCAAATACAAACCCACAACTTTCTTTTGGATTTAAATCTCACAATAAATTAAAAAATACGTTGTTCACGAATAATAAAACAAAAATAGACAAATATAAAAAATCAGGTACGGTGTATCGTATCCCTTGTAGTGGTTGCGATACATACTACATAGGAGAAACGTCTAAAAAACTAGAAAAAAGACTTAAACAACATGAATATGATTATAGGACAAGGAAGAATACAGATAGTAGTAGAACGGCATTGATTACGCATGTAAATAACACTGGACATATGTTTAATTATGCAGAAACGGAAATTATTGGAAATGAGAATAATAAACATAAAAGACTCTTATTAGAATCTACACAAATATTACTACATACACCCAATACATGTAACTATAAAATCGATAAAGATCGAATTACTACGTCATACAAAAATATAATTGATCAACATAAAAAAGTTTCTCCTTTAATAACCAAAATTAATGCATCAAATAATTAACTCTCTTTTTGTTATTTTAAATTATTACCTCTCTTGGTTTTTTAAATTAAGTAGACTTATGTATTAAATTATAAGTTTGTTGATAACATCATTATGATAAGAACATCCATAGTACAATTGTTTTTAATATTTTTTAATTTCTTAAAATTTTTTAATTTATAATAGATTTTTGTGTTTTTTCAAAATATTTTAGTTTTTAAAAGTTTTTTAAAAAAATGTTTTCATGTTAATTTCAAGTAAGTTAAGATTTTTGTAAAATTGATATGCAAATTATAATGTATTTTTTAAAAATATTTTTGGACAGATAATGTAACAAAACTATACTGAAGATGTGGAAAATCAACCACGAAATATATATATATATATATATATATATATATATATATATATATATATATATATATAAACAGATGAATTAAATTTGTTTTTTATTATAAATAAAAGGACTCCATCCAAGGTTAAAAATAAACAAAGCACAGGTTTAAGATGTGTTGTTGATGATCGAAGAATATAGCAAATTATGATATATACAATGTTCGAAGATTTTGCTACTGATCGAAGAATATAGCAAATAGTTCAGTTCAGCAATGATGATATGTACAATGTTTGAAGAATTTGTTGATGGTCGAAGAGTACAGCAAAAAGTTTAATTCATTAATTATGATATACAAGGTTTGAAGATTTTGTTGATGTTCAAAGAACATAGCAAATAATTTGGTTAATCACTGATGATATACACAATGGTTGAAGATTTTGCTGATGATCGACGAATATAGCAAATGGTTTAGTTCATCACATACTCCAACATGCTCGCAGGCGACAACTAAATAGTTCTATGTATAGGAAGGGGGTGTGGTCGTCTCAAATAATGCGTATGTTGAGATTGCAAGAAAGGAAGAAAACAATCATCAATACATTTATTGGGAGAGTGTTGAATGATAAATTTTAAAAAAATGTATAAAATTCATTAAACACGAACCCAATACAACGTTTTATCCTTCTTATATTCATTGATAAAACAAGTAAAACGAATAAGAAAAAACAACGAACTTTATTTTATTTTTCGTACCATTAATTACAAACAATAAAATAAATTTTATTCAATTTCAATGCCTATTTAATTGTTTGGTATTACGAAAATGAAATGATCTACAATGAAATTTTAATGAAATGACCTACAACGAAAGACATCAAATTTTCGCAGTATTCCTGCTACAGAATAAAATTAACAGATGTTTATTTTATTCTATTAAGACTAATAACGCACACAATTAGGGTTCTAAAAAACAAAGCTCAACCTATATTTAGAGTTGCTGGAAGGATAAAACAATTTATTCGATTGCATGGAACTCTAAAATAAATTTGGTTGAGTGTATTTTGAAAATAGCCTGATTGTTTGTTATAAACAAAAACATTCTCGCTGATTATATAAAAAATAATAATTCCAACTAATGCGCATGTTCCTCTCTCAAATATTGAAGAGCGCAAAGGCTACTTTATTAAATTGAATTAAGTTTCCATTGTATTAAATTAAATTAAATTTTCATTTTTACTACTGTATTTGTAAATGTTATATTTTTTTTGTCTTATTCGCTCTAAAATATCAGAGTAAGTTGGTGATATAAGAAGCGTTTTAAGCTCTTTTATTATGTACTGAAATTCGTTCTTTTCTTTTTTTGATTTCCTAACCTTTTTTCGTCATCCGTTGTTTAAAAATTTTTTATGTATGTAAGTGTTAGCAAGATATAACCTGCACTTTCACCAATCTAACATGAAATATGTCGCACGGTCTGCCATAGAATTTTAAAATATTTATTGTTCCGTAACGTTAAATCAGCTGAGAAACACTGAATAGATCAGAGAAATGATGATGGGTTCGACATCGAATACAAACTGCTTTCGAGGGTGTAAATCATACCATCACTTTTCAAATTCGTTATATGTGTCGATTGAACAGCATGAGTATACTACTGTAAGTAAAATAAAGCGAAAAAAAAAACATCAAAAATGTAAATAAAGCAGTTTTTTAGAGAGGTTATGTACACAACGTAAAAAAAAAAAAAAGAAATGATATCTTATCACACGCACATTTCAGCGGTAAGAAAGTCAAAGGAACCAAATCAGGAGTTTGTTTTTAGGATTTAATACACAACGTAAAAGTACCAAACCAAAGAAATGATACATTTTGATAAGCAAATTGGATACTGCGACAATAAAAACATTTCATGTAACTATTCAAGCTAAAATTTTCAATAAACATACCAAGCTACAAAGATGTATGCACATTTATGAACTAAAACTTAAAAATAAAAATATATAAATAAATAGTCCCGATGGTCGACACAATTAAGTTTACAAAGTATAAATTTATTTTTCATCGAATTCCAAATGTACAATGCATTATTTGAAAGTTAATCTGAAACGAGAGAAGGACAAGCCAAACGCGAAAACTCTTTGAAGTGTAAGGGATCTTTTGTCATTAAACGCCCAAAATTAGGGCTTTCAAAAATAAGATACTGTCCGCCTTCAAAGAGTTTTCGCGTTTGGCTTGTCCTTCTCTCGTTTCAGATTAACTTTCAAATAATGCATTTTACATTTGGAATTCGATGAAAAATAAATTTATACTTTGTAAACTTAATTGTGTCGACCATCGGGACTATTTATTTATATATTTTTATTTTTAAGTTTTAGTTCATAAATGTACATACATCTTTGTAGCTTGGTATGTTTATTGAAAATTTTAGCTTGAATAGTTACATGAAATGTTTTTATTGTCGCAGTATCCAATTTGCTTATCAAAATGTATCATTTCTTTGGTTTGGTACTTTTACGTTGTGTATTAAACCCTAAAAACAAACTCCTGATTTGGTTCCTTTGACTTTCTTACCGCTGAAATGTGCGTGTGATAAGATATCATTTCTTTTTTTTTTTTACGTTGTGTACATAACCTCTCTAAAAAAATGCTTTATTTACATTTTTGATGTTTTTTTTTCGCTAAGATATCATTTCTTTTTGTTTGTTTTGTTTTCGTACATTGTGTATTAAACATCTTTAAAAAACTGCTAAATTTACATTTTTGATGTTTTTCCGTTGATATAATTTCTTTTTGTTTGTCTATATAAAAAAAATATAACATCAGCCTCCAATTTTTAATCCATTACTAATCCCTATTCAATTATTATACAATCCATATCCATTCCATATCTAATCCATATCCAATCCATATTCAATCCACATCCAATCCATATCTAATCCATACTCAGTTCTTATTCAATCCATATCCAATCCATATCCAATTCATACCCAATCTATATCAAATCCATATCTAATCCATATCCAATTCATATCCAATCTTTATCCAATCCATATCCATTCCATATTCAATCCATATCTAATCCATATCCAATCCCTATCCAATCCATATCCAATCCATATCCAATACATAATCAATCCATATCCAATCCACACCTAATTCATATCCAAACCATATCCAATCCATATCAAATTCATACCCAATCCATATCCAATTCATATCCAATCCATATATAATCCATATCCAATCCATGTCCAATCCATATTCAATCCATATCCAATCCATATCCAATTCATATCCAATCCATATCTAATCCATATCCAATCCATATCCAATCCATATTCAATCCATATCTAATCCATATCCAATCAATATCCAATCCATATCCAATTCATATACAATCCCATATTCAACCCATATCAAATCAATATCCAATCTATATTTAATATATATCCAATACATATCCAATTCATGTCCATTTCATATCCATACGAAGTCCAATCCATATCCTCATCCATATCTATGTCTTTATCTATATCCATATCCATATCCATATCCATATCCATATCCATATCCATATCCATATCCATATCCATATCCATATCCATATCCATATCCATATCCATATCCATATCCATATCCATATCCATATCCATATCCATATCCATATCCATATCCATATCCATATCCATATCCATATCCATATCCATATCCATATCCATATCCATATCCATATCCATATCCATATCCATATCCATATCCATATCCATATCCATATCCATATCCATATCCATATCCATATCCATATCCATATCCATATCCATATCCATATCCATATCCATATCCATATCCATATCCATATCCATATCCATATCCATATCCATATCCATATCCATATCCATATCCATATCCATATCCATATCCATATCCATATTAGTGTTTCTCATTTCCCGTAGAAATTCAAATCCCGGGAAGCCGGGACAAAAATGTCGAATTCCCGGGATCCCGGGAAATCCCGGGAAACGCTAAAAGCTAGATTTATCTAATTAGGTGGTAGAAAAATGTGTAAAATTAAAACAGCACAAAAAATGCGCTATTGATTTTTAAATTTCCATTATTTTTCATTAGAAAAACTTCAAAAATTAAATATAAAAGAATACATAAAAACAAATCAAAAATAAATTCATAATACTAATTTTTAAACAATTTTTCAAAAAATTAGGTTGTCAATGGCACCATCCCTCAATTTTGTCCGAATTTTCGTGACGAAATGTCTTGCTGCAGAAAAAGCTCTTTCCGATTCAATAAATGTCGGTGTGATAGTCATTAGTGCATTGTATAATCTAAATTATTTGTACTCTGCTTAGTTGCTTCAAAAATTACCAATTTTTTGTGATATTTTTAACGTCATATGATACATGTTCTGTGAAACAAACAAACCAAAATCACAATAACAACGGTACTTCTCAGCACCATAAGACAAAAAATATTGGTCCCTCAGTCCGTATTTTGCAATTGAACATTGAAAGCATTTGCAAGTCAAAAACTGAACGTTATTAAAGTTATTATTTCGATATCAACGTTGTAATTCTGGCAGGAAACGCACGCAACAGATGAAGATCAACTTACCTCTAGAGGAAAAATTGTTGGTTATAAACTAATTAGTGCTATTTACCATCAAACATATGGATCTGCCACGTATATTAAGTCAGAAACTATGAATTGCACCCATTTACTGACACCAGACGGACAACGATATACATCTTATTGTTGTTGATATATCGATCACGAAGATTGTTAACGTAAATAAGCCACTAAATACAGCGTGGCCAGCTGATACTCTATCATTATTTCACCACCCAGCAATATAGGTTGGTGACTTTAATAGCCATCACAAACAGTGATCCTACTCAAATAACAATCCCAATGGCATACAACTAACTGACGGGACCAATCGACAACATGTTTCTGGTATATGATACGAAAGACATGAAAACCTTTAGATCTGCTAGATGGCCAAGTTATTACAATCCCGACCTCTGTTTTTCCACAAAAAAACGAACAACGTAACCCTATTGCAATATCTAGGGCTGTCCTACAAGGTTTGCTACGCTCTCAACATCGTTCAGTAATTTTTGTGATAGGTATTCAAATCCCACACGTAAACTCTAATCCTCAACCTAGATGATTTTCACAAAACTGGCTGGGCTAAATATGGGTCGGAGTTGGATGCAGTGATTCACTAGATCCAACCCATTCCTAAAAATTACGATAGGTTCGTAGGAACCATCATTTTAACTGCAAAGAAATGCATGCCAAGAGACTTCCGGTGAAGAATACATTCCTGGTTGGAGTAGAGAGATATATTTATTATTTGAGGAGCACCTTAGTAGTGGTGAGGCAGACGTGGTTGATGACTTAATATACTCACTGGACACCGCGAGGAAACAAAAGTGGATTAACGCTGTTGAAAACACTGGTTTTTCCCATTCTATTAGGGCGGCTTGGAATCTTCTTCGGAAGCTGGATGGCTCAAACTCAGTTACTCGTGCTAACAATGAAATAAATCCAGACGACATTTCAAATCACATTGTAAACATGTCTCGTTCCTCTATTAATCGCCTTCATAAGAGAACCATTAAACATAAATTAAGAGAAATGAAGCGCAAGTTTTAGGTAGATTTCTCAGAAAAATCTACCTATTTTAAGTTTTATTGGATTTAATTTGTTGTGTTCATATGTGTCAAAAAAAACTACACAAAAAAACCATGACACCATATGTGTCAAAAAACATTTTCCTAATTTAGAACGAAATTAATTACTACAGAGGGGAAAAGAATTAAAAACTACCCGATTTTCCAGTGAGAAAATTTTTAATATCTTTGAAAAAAGTAAAAAAATATGTTAATAAAAATTAGCGGAATACCCGGGATCCCGGGGTGAAATCCCGGGAAAACGGGATGAAAATTTACCCCCGGGATCCCGGGAAAACGGGATCCCGGGAAAACGGGATCCCGGGATCCCGTTTGAGAAACCCTAATCCATATCCATATCCATATCCATATCCATATCCATATCCATATCCATATCCATATCCATATCCATATCCATATCCATATCCATATCCATATCCATATCCATATCCATATCCATATCCATATCCATATCCATATCCATATCCATATCCATATCCATATCCATATCCATATCCATATCCATATCCATATCCATATCCATATCCATATCCATATCCATATCCATATCCATATCCATATCCATATCCATATCCATATCCATATCCATATCCATATCCATATCCATATCCATATCCATATCCATATCCATATCCATATCCATATCCATATCCATATCCATATCCATATCCATATCCATATCCATATCCATATCCATATCCATATCCATATCCATATCCATATCCATATCCATATCCATATCCATATCCATATCCATATCCATATCCATATCCATATCCATATCCATATCCATATCCATATATATCCATATCCATATCCATATCCATATCCATATCCATATCCATATCCATATCCATATCCATATCCATATCCATATCCATATTCATATCCATATCCATATCCATATCCATATCCATATCCATATCCATATCCATATCCATATCCATATCCATATCCATATCCATATCCATATCCATATCCATATCCATATCCATATCCATATCCATATCCATATCCATATCCATATCCATATCCATATCCATATCCATATCCATATCCATATCCATATCCATATCCATATCCATATCCATATCCATATCCATATCCATATCCATATCCATATCCATATCCATATCCATATCCATATCCATATCCATATCCATATCCATATCCATATCCATATCCATATCCATATCCATATCCATATCCATATCCATATCCATATCCATATCCATATCCATATCCATATCCATATCCATATCCATATCCATATCCATATCCATATCCATATCCATATCCATATCCATATCCATATCCATATCCATATCCATATCCATATCCATATCCATATCCATATCCATATCCATATCCATATCCATATCCATATCCATATCCATATCCATATCCATATCCATATCCATATCCATATCCATATCCATATCCATATCCATATCCATATCCATATCCATATCCATATCCATATCCATATCCATATCCATATCCATATCCATATCCATATCCATATCCATATCCATATCCATATCCATATCCATATCCATATCCATATCCATATAGATATCCATATCCATATCCACATCCATATCCATATCCATATCCATATCCATATCCATTAGACATGACCTAACTTATGAAGTTGTTATTTTCATCCCTCCCACCGACTAATTATGTTCCTTTTGACTCGAAAATGAAGTGTATGCAGTTTTACTGAAATCGGAAAATAATTACCCACCGCGCAGTGGCGTCGAAAATAAGAAAATTAGCAGAATAATAGGATTTTTAATGTTTATCAGATATAATCATCTTAAAATATAATATATCTCATAATTTCGATTTTTTATTAAAAGCTAATTACTTTACGATTCCAACGAGCCTAAGTATGTAGAAATCGATCTTAGGAAAGCGTTTTTATCGAATTTCTTCTTCTTAAATCCAAAAAAAAAAATTTCTGCGAAAAGTCAGAAAAAATAAATTTGTATGTTAGATTTAGACTTTGTTTGAGTAAAACAAAGTTTTATTTTTGGATACATTGCTAGCAGAATTAACTGGACATGGTAAAGTAGATCGTTTGCCAACCATAGTAACATTTGGTAATATTGAGAAGTTATTAACGGTTCCAGAATGCAAAGAAGGGAGCGGCTTATCGATTGCGAATGCGATATATGAATGCCTTGAAAAATGGGATCTTACTGATAAAGTCGAAGCCATGTGTTACGACACGACATCAAGTAACGCTGGACCAGAAAAAGGTGGAAAAAAAGATTGGCCACAACTTGATTCGATTCCCATATCGTCATCACATACAAGAGATTAAACTATGGGCTGTTTATGATCTCTAATTTGGAAAGACCACAGCAACCGATGTTTATCTGTTCAACAAATTTCAGAAGGCATGGGACGATGGTACAATTGATCCAACAATGTTCAAAAATGGAATATCGGACAAAAAACTGGAAAACAAAATTCCAAAACACTCGTGAGAAGCTCTAGTAATTTTTTGTCATGAAGAGTTGGAAAAATTACACCCATGCAGCGAATATAAAGAATTTTTGGAAGTTACATTGATTTTCTTGGCGAAACCATTGAGAATTACAAATTCAAACGCCCAGGTCCGACAAATCGCGCCGTTTGAATTTTTCTGATTATGTTCTATGTAAAAATTTGGTTCAAATGCATAGATGGAACAGCAGCCGCAAATCAGGATTTGGATTTCATCAAAATTGACCAAGGAGTTTCAGAAGAAATGTTGAGCCAAATTTGTTATCATCTTCACTATTTACGGAAGCAAATATTAGCTTGGCTTTTTTCGACCCAGATATTTCGTTTGATGAAAAACGAAAAATGGTTCAAAACCTCGAGGTCCCAGCACGAGACATCCCTATCGCACCCCGAACTCGCAAAAAAGATTTTGACGCAGTCAAACATATGCAACTTTTTGCTAATAAGAACATTAGTGATTTTGTCACAGAAATAACTCAGAGTTTTTTTAATTGATTTAGAATTTGTATTGATTTTTTGCTACATGACCCATCGGAATGAGGATTTCGTCAAAGCCACGTTGTTTTGACAAAGTTTGCATGTTGTTAATGATACCACCGAGCTCGGTGTTAAGTTGATGACACGGAATACAACAGCATTCTAACTAAAGACGAGGAAGGTACACAATACACCATTCAGGTGGTCGAAAACTACAGATGGAAATACCCATCATACAATAAATCTAATTTAATTTATTGATTTCTTTTGGAAAAATGTTGCTTTTGAATGAAAAATTATTATAAATTTAACCATAAAAATTAATATTTTTCTTTGAAAAAAGATTATTATGAATTAGTGAATTTTCGTATATGTAAGAAGAAAAATTAAGATAAATCGCTTTTTTACGATCGATTTCTACATACTTAGGCTCGTTAGAATCGTTAATTAATTAGCTTTTGATAAAAAAAATCAAAATTATGAGATATGTTATGTTTTAAGATAATTATATCTGATTAAAATAAAAAATCCTATTATTCTGCTAATTTTCTTATCTTCGACGCCACTGCGCGGTGGGTAATTATTTTCCGATTTCAATAAAACTTGATATATTTCATATTCGAGTCAAATGGAACATAATTAGCCGGGGGGAGCGAAGAAAAAGATGGTTTGAAAATTGTTCATACATAACTGGTCATGCCTAATATCCATATCCATATCCATATCCATATCCATATCCATATCCATATCCATATCCATATCCATATCCATATCCATATCCATATCCATATCCATATCCATATCCATATCCATATCCATATCCATATCCATATCCATATCCATATCCATATCCATATCCATATCCATATCCATATCCATATCCATATCCATATCCATATCCGGTTCAATGCGCACGGACTTATCCTTAGTGATAAATCAAGATTTATGTTTTTTAAGACATCTGGTTCTTACACTACTAGCTCGGATCTCATATACCATAGTAACTATCATTCTAGTGGGCATCTTTGCACTGAAAATTGCATAAAAATAACTGAAACTAAATTATTCAAGTATCTGGGGTTACAGTTAGATAGTCAATTAAATTGGAAGTCGCATATTTCGAATATTCAAAAATACATGATATGTGCCGTTAGAAAAATGTATTTACTAAGAAAACTGTGCCCGAAACAGATAGTAAGGAATGTTTATTTTGCACTAGTGCAGTCGAAAATTGAATATGGCTTGAGTTGCTGGGGTGGTTGCTATTTCTCCAATTTAAGGTCAGTTTTTGTTGCTCAAAAATTTATAATCAGAGTTATGAATTTTAAGAATAGACTAGATCCTTCTGAGCCAATTTTCAAGTGTCTACGTATCCTACCTATTCGTAATCTGTATGTTTTCAAGGTGTTAAAACTGTTCTTTCTTCGAAGTGGCAGTGAAAATATTAAATGTTCAAAGTATGAGCTTCGATTCAAAAAATGCATACAGCCTTTTTCAAACAAAGAACACTTCAGGAGATATTATTTGTCAACTGCACCAATGTTGTTTAACAAACTGCCTATGACAGTCAAATCTCAAGATTCCCTATCAAAATTTTTATGTAAGCTAAAATCGTACCTCTTTGAAATATATAATGTTGAGCCACTCTTCAAAACAATTGTTTAAAAGTTTTTGTGAAGTTTGATGTATAATACCCAAGTAACAATTCTTAGAGCTATTAGTATCAAGATACTGTACTGAAGCTCTAGAGAAGATTGTATGTTGCTAGTTGCGCGTTTTATTTGTCGAGTGATACTTGGAGCTCTAAACAAAATTATTGTTGCTTTATAAAATAGTTTTCGAAAACTCATAGCTCTAATCAAATATAGAGCAGGCAGTTATTAGAATAGCATTACAATAGCTTTATTACCTAATATAGAGCTTTTAAACTAAAGTAGTGCAGCACCACTTATTATAGACCTATGAGCTGTATTTCACCGTTACAGAAGCAAAGCGAGCTATAATTGAGCTTATGTAAAGCTATAAGCATTATAAAATCTTACTGTAATATAGCGTTAATGTCTATTTGTAAACTGCTTTTTTCTAAAATAAAAAGCGCTCAAATATAACAGAGCTTATTTTTTACGTAAATTTTGAGTTATTGCGAGTTTTTGAATCTTCAATAGTTGCAAATAATTGCATTCTTCAGTCAAACGTTAGTTGAAATTGAAACATTGACATTTGATTATGTGTGACATTTTCCTTAAAATTTTAGAGCTTTCTTAATCACACTACTTCTATATAAAGCTATTTGCTTTGTAACATAATAAGATTATTATACAATAAAGCATTTGTGACACAAAAAAAGAACAGTTTCACAGAGCAAATAGCTTTATAAAAAAGTAATGCGAATGTGGTAGCTCTATATTAAAATAAACCGTTATAAATAGCATTATAAAGGAGTAATATGTAATAGGTAGCTCTATATTGGTATAATTTGCCACCATCTTCGTTTTTATAAAGATGGAGTAAAAAATATCACCATAATGGCCAACAATGTTTTAATAATTATTTTTGATAATGAGGTATTTTGCAAATATGACATATCACGATAACTGGATTTCTATTGTTAACCATTTATAACTAAGAATTTTTTTAAAGATGAATTCACCAAAATAAATTTATTTAACAAACCTGAAACTATGAAAAATGTTTCAAAATATTAAAAAAAAATTTATAATTTTTCTATTTTGCCACCAAATACACAAAACTAATAAGGGCGCACTAAAATTTTAGTTCTAAACTATCACTTTTCACCATAAAAAATAAATGGCACATAAAATTTGTATACATATATTATTTATTTAAAATATAACAAATTGCCATTTAATTTATAAAAGAATTTATTTGACAGAAAACATAACATCAAAACATTTTAAAACCATGTCGATATATATTAGTTTATGTAAACATAAAGTTTCATTGAAAAAATTACTTGTATTTGTATTCAAAAAGTAATATTAGCTCTTAAAAACTCTAACAGTCAACCTTTATACAGCTAAGATAGCTCTATTAAATATTATTAAACAACTTCTTTAGAGGAAATAATGCTGTAAAAGTAGCAAATTTAGCACCACAACAGCTCTGCTAGAGCTGTGGCAGCGCTGCATCAGCAAAATATAAAGCAACCAGCTGTATATTATAGCTCTAGAGCACTAGAAGAGCTTATATAAAACTGAAATTGTTACTTGGGTAATATCGGAAAGCTCATTTTCATTTCTGTATTTTCCCTTTCGTTTTTAATTTTTGCAATTTAACAATCGCGCGCATAATATTTTGCTTCGTCTCTTGATCCTTTTGCTTATTCCCTTTCAGCAAAAATTTTATTATGTTTTAAATTTTGATTCTAGTTACATAATTAGAGTTTTATTTACCTCAAAAAAGCCCCCCTATCATGCAAGTATTTAATCATATTCTTATTATCAACATTAATGGGATGATCAAAATTGTTTCAAATGAAACAGAGATCATCTCTCTTTTTTATTTTTTCATAAGTAAGAAATTAATTATTTCTAATAATTTTTCTTTATTTGTTTCCATTTTTAGACAAAGTCTTTTTACAAATTACTTTTATTTAAAATTTTTTATTTGCTATGATTATTGATATTGTTTGAAATTAGTTGTAGTTTTAAAATTAATTAAGCAGCTTTTCAAAGAAAAATGTATATATATATAATGTAATTAGCTATAAAAAAACAAATATTGATTTATTAATTTGAGTATGTTTCAAACACAAAACTGTAAATGTATGAAAAAATAAAATGAATTAAAATAAAAAAAAAAAAAAAAAAAAAAAAAAAAAAATATCCATATCCATATCCATATCCATATCCATATCCATATCCATATCCATATCCATATCCATATCCATATCCATATCCATATCCATATCCATATCCATATCCATATCCATATCCATATCCATATCCATATCCATATCCATATCCATATCCATATCCTTATCCATATCCACATCCATATCCATATCCATATCCATATCCATATCCATATCCGTATCCATATCCATATCCTTATCCATATCCATATCCATATCCATATCCATATCCATATCCATATCCATATCCATATCCATATCCATATCCATATCCATATCCATATCCATATCCATATCCATATCCATATCCATATCCATATCCATATCCATATCCATATCCATATCCATATCCATATCCATATCCATATCCATATCCATATCCATATCCATATCCATATCCATATCCATATCCATATCCATATCCATATCCATATCCATATCCATATCCATATCCATATCCATATCCATATCCATATCCATATCCATATCCATATCCATATCCATATCCATATCCATATCCATATCCATATCCATATCCATATCCATATCCATATCCATATCCATATCCATATCCATATCCATATCCATATCCATATCCATATCCATATCCATATCCATATCCATATCCATATCCATATCCATATCCATATCCATATCCATATCCATATCCATATCCATATCCATATCCATATCCATATCCATATCCGTATCCATATCCATATCCATATCCATATCCATATCCATATCCATATCCATATCCATATCCATATCCATATCCATATCCATATCCATATCCATATCCATATCCATATCCATATCCATATCCATATCCATATCCGTATCCATATCCATATCCATATTCATATCCATATCCATATCCATATCCATATCCATATCCATATCCATATCCATATCCATATCCATATCCATATCCATATCCATATCCATATCCATATCCATATCCATATCCATATCCATATCCATATCCATATCCATATCCATATCCATATCCATATCCATATCCATATCCATATCCATATCCATATCCATATCCATATCCATATCCATATCCATATCCATATCCATATCCATATCCATATCCATATCCATATCCATATCCATATCCATATCCATATCCATATCCATATCCATATCCATATCCATATCCATATCCATATCCATATCCATATCCATATCCATATCCATATCCATATCCATATCCATATCCATATCCATATCCATATCCATATCCATATCCATATCCATATCCATATCCATATCCATATTGTGGTACATTTCATATATGACCACCAAAAACCACCAAACTCTACCAAATTAATAGATAAAAATCTTGTTAATATTCCAATACGAAAGATCACATATAATATATAAAAAACTAATAATTCTCGTCACACAATATAAAAATTAAAAGAACTTACAAAAGATCTTATTTCAATTATGAATAAAGCTGGTCACCAGACATTAAAATAAAAACAAATAAATAACATACATAAACTCGTAACACTGACCTAACTTAAAATATGTAAATTATCAAATTTCATAACAAATAACATTTTTTACTAATTGTGTGAACAAAATATAACTTAATAAATTTTACAATTTTTGCTTTGAAATGTGATGACCAGGAAGAAATATTTTATTTATATTTTTATAGTTTTATGCTTGAATTGCATTTCGGTGGAAAATGCATTTTGATTTATTATTGATTTTTTGGAAATAACATTTTGGTAGGGATAGAAATTAGGAAACAAAATATGTAAATTTACTATAAATAGAATGAATTGATATGGAATAAATCAGATTGATTTTAAAACTGAAGTTGATTGTTTTATTTCGATCTCGACGCTTTCGATTTGCTAGCAAAGAAAGCTAACTACACATCTTTGAGACTGACTTGCTCGTCAAAAAGTCTCACTGATTGTAGGGACAGTTCTGAGGACTGAATACGAACAACAGACCAAAGTGATATAATTCTCCTCGAGATTTGTATTTATCTCGCAACAGTTTAATAAAGAAAATTTAGATTATTCAATAGATGAATCTCACGCACAATTTCGAACACGATTGGGCCCACCATATGGCGACCTTGGATTCCGAACCAGAGCGTTTATTTACACTAAAAAAGAAGATACCAATTACTTTTGAAGAACACAAGTCAAAAAAGCAATAGTACTAGCGAGAGAAGAAGTGGTGCCCATAAAGGTTAAAGAAAGGGGAGGATTGCTTGCCAAACTAAACAGGGAGGTAGCCGAATATTACAGATTAGCAAAAATTTGTGTTACTGAAGAAGAAAGAAGGAAATTTGCTACAAAAGCTGAAGAAATTAAGAAAGAGAAAGCAGCGCTAAAAGCAGAGATCAGAAGGAATAAAAAGAAAAATAATAAAAATAAAGTTGAATTTGCTAATTATAATAAATAATTTTCATATGTTTAATTGTAATTTTAAGAAAAATAAATTTTAATTTATATAATTTTATAAAAGGGGAATTTTTTTGATAAATGTAATAGTAATAATTTTAACAATTTAAGAAACATATTTTTTTTTTATAAATTCATATTTTTCAAATAAAGTGAAATGGGCAATAACGCGCAAAAACCCGAAAATAAAGAAGAGATTTTTGTCTCGAACGGTGCCGGTTCAGCAACAAATATTACAGCTGGAAAATACGATGTTGAAAAATACGAAATTATAATAACAGTAGTAGTGATAATTTTAGTTATATTGTTCTTAATTTTTAAATTTAAAAATAATTTTGTAAAAACCATAAAAAAAGAGGTATCTAGAAATACAGTTCAGGTCTAAAAGAAAAATTTTTTTATGTTGTTATTCCATGAAGAGATTTGAAAGGGCTGAGGAAATTGTTAGTGAACTACATAAAATTCTATTAAAATTTACAAAGAATCAAAATAGAAAGTATACGTCGCAACATTTACTGAATTGTACGACGCAATTTCAAACTTTAAAGACAGAATTTAAAGTTTTATTCAAAGATTTAGTTGTCATTCTAGATAGCAAAACTCTAGAAAAATTGAAAGACAGGTTTATGCAAGTGAACAACGACTTAAAGCAAACTTTAGAAAAACTATCGCAAGAAACATTAGAGACATCAGTTGACGACATACGAGACATAAACGCATCTATAATGTCGCTATTTGACATAGAAAAAACTTTAAAAATAGTTCCCACATTCGATGGAAAATCCAATGATCTTCCAATTTTTTTAAATTTAGTACAGCATTTAAGCGGAACGTTAAAAGATGATGCAGAAATAGAGAAGTTGATTCAATTCGTGTTTGACACGAGATTGACCGCAAATGCCAAAACAAAGCTAACAGCAGCTAAAAAACCTGAGAATATGCAACAATTAAAAGACCTTTTTAATAAAATTTTCAAGAAAAGAACGACTTGTTTGAACATTCAAACTCAAATCACACAGTCCAGACAGGGTAGTCAATCCGCAGAAATTTTTGGTAATAAAATTGAAAATTTAATTACTGAACTAAATGCATTGCAAATAGCGGAGCAGGGTGATGAACATGCTGAAATTATCACCAGACTAAATGAGCAGACGGGACTGAATTCTTTCAAAAGTGGTCTAAATGAACCAACTAAAAATATGGTCTACGCAGCTAGATTAACTTCACTTCAGGACGCAATACTTTATGCTACTGAAATAGATGAACAAGCAAAGACTACGCGTATGTTGCATTTCAATTCAAGAGAGTACAGGGACAATTACAGAACACAAATTAATAGAAATTTTAATAGAACAAATCAGGCGAACAATCAGTTCAGAAATAAATTTAATAGAAATTTTAATAATAATAATTTTCCAAAATTTAACGGAAATAATAATAATGGTAGGAATAACAATTTTAATAGAAATAGCACTTTTAATAAAAATAATAATAATTTGTATAGAAATAATAATAATAATTTCCGACAATATGGAAATAAATTTAATAATGCCAATCAGGCTAAAAGATTTAATAACAAAGTAAATGTTACCCACGCGGAAAACTGGGAAGGAGTCGCCGAAGTCCAGTTGACGGACGACTCCCAGATTCCTTAAACTTATTGAAAATTTTTAAAATTAATCTTAGTACACATTCAAATTATATAAGAATTCGTACAAATATAACGGAAGGTTATAGAACCTTTTTAATAGATACAGGAGCAGATATTTCTCTCCTTAAAATAAACAAAGTAACGGAGCATGTAATGATAAACGATGAACGATGTAGGATCACAGGTGTGACAAATAATGAAACTTATTCGCTAGGAACGGCAGGAGCAATTTTAAACATAAATAATAATAATGTGGAACAAGAATTCCATTTAATAAATAAAGAGTTTCCGATAGAAACGGATGGCATTTTAGGTAGAGATTTTCTACACAAGAATTGTTGCAAAATAGACTACGAAACGTATACTATCTCGATACACATTAACGAGGAAGAAATTTTATTACCGATGAACACACGATTACCAGACGAGAGCGGATTCATAGTACCAGCAAGATGTCAAATGATAAAAACAGTTAACATAAATTTGAAGGAAGACAGTGTGATACTCAACCAAGAAATTCAAGACGGAGTATTTATAGCAAACGTGATAGTGCCAGCGAATGGAAATGCACAACTAAAATTTTTAAATACGAAGGAACATGACGTTATAATAAAGGACATCGCTGCAAAAATAGTTCCAATAAAAAATTATCATGTACTACGAATGGAAAGAAACAGAAGCAATATGACATCAGAACAACGATTTAGCAAAATTTTAGAAGAGATAAATCTAGATGAGGTGGAAACTGAAGCAAGGAAATCAATTTTAGAAATTTGTAAACAGTACTCGGATATATTTTATGTTTCGGATGAGAAACTATCCACTAACAACTTTTACAAACAGACAATTCCAGTGGTGGACAACAGTCCAGTATACATAAAAAATTATAGATTGCCTCAAGCACATTTGCAAGAAATCGATGAGCAAGTAAACAAGCTTATTCGAGAAGACGTGATAGAACCTTCACGCAGTAACTACAATTCACCTTTATTAATAGTGCCGAAGAAGAGTGCCAACGATCAGAAGAGCTACAGGTTGGTGGTCGATTTTCGACAGCTAAACAAAAAATCATGGATGATAAGTTCCCGTTAACAAGACTCGATGACATCCTTGACAATTTGGGAAGAGCAAAATATTTTTCGACACTAGATCTGACAAGTTCGTTTCATCAAATTGAACTTGAAGAAGAGTCAAGACACTTAACATCATTTTCTACAAATAAAGGTCAATTCCAATTTAAGAGATTACCATTTGGTCTAAAAATTTCAACAAATAGTTTTCAACGTATGCTAACAATTGCTCTAGCTGGTCTAGAAGCTGAAGCGTTTTTATACGTTGACGACATCATTATATTTGGATGTAGTTTGAAACATCATAACACGAACCTAGTCAAAACTTTTGAACGACTAAGAGAATACAACTTGAAATTAAACGCAAAGAAGTGCAACTTTCTAAAAACAGAGGTAACATATTTAGGACATCTGATAACCAATGAAGGGATTAAAACAGATCCGAAGAAGTATGAAGTTATCAAAAATTACCCAACACCAATTAATGGAGATGAGACTAAGAGATTTACGGCATTCTGCAATTATTATAGACGGTTCATACCCAACTTTGCAGAGATAGCCAAGCCACTGAATAATTTAACAAAGAAAAATACAACTTTTGATTGGACAGAAGAATGCAAAAATGCATTTATTACGCTTAAACAAAAATTGATTAACCCACCGATACTGAAATATCCAGATTTTAACGAAACATTTATAATAACGACCGATGCTTCAAATTATGCTCTAGGAGCAGTACTCTCGCAAGGAGAAATTGGTAAAGATCTACCTATATCATACGCTAGTAGATCACTCAATAAACACGAAATAAATAAGCCGGTCATTGAAAAAGAATTGCTTGCTATACATTGGGCAATAAACTTTTTCAGACCTTACGTATACGCCAGAAAGTTTATAGTAGTCACGGATCACAGACCATTGATCAGTCTGTTTACGCATAAGAATCCTTCGTCAAAACTTACAAGGATTAGATTAGATCTCTCAGATTATGATTTTGAGATCATATACAAACAAGGAAAAAGCAACACTAATGCTGACGCATTATCAAGAATAAGAATTGACTCCGATACATTGAAAGCAATACAGCAGCTACATCAGTAAATATAGTCGCACGAGCAAATATAGTCACACGAGCAATGAAGAAGAAGGAAGAAGCACAAGAAATCGAGAGAATCAACAACGCAGAAATGAATAAGGGTGGCCAACTTTATGCATGGAACTGCACCTCGATAGCTGAAATAAAAGATTTAAGAAATTTAAAATTTGATATGAATAGAAGTTTGCAAAATAATGAAAATAATGATGAAATTAAGACATACAGTGATAATCCACTTATGAACTTAGGTTCTATGAAGGAGAAGCTGGGATGTAAAGTAAGATATGATTTTAATAATTTAGCGCATATAGATGAAAATAATAATATATTGATCAATGATAAAGAAGTTATAGCAGAATACAGTGATAATCCACGTATGAATTTAGATTTTATGTTGGAGAAGCTGATATTAAGCATGCATGCAGAAAACATAGAAAAATTAGCGCTTAGAAGCAATGATATGATATTTACTCTCTCTCTCTCTCTGGCGTTTACATCCCATGGAGGGATTTTGCCGTCTGTGCAATCAGCTTCCAATCGTCTCGTTCCATGACCAGTTGACCCCAGTTTCGACATCCTATATCACGAAGGTCTTGGATGATGTCATCACGCCAGCGTTGTCTAGGTCTTCCTCTTCGACGAACACCAGCTGGTTGTTGTTGGGACGCTTTTTTAATCATTCTATCTAATGGTGCCCTTTCTACATGACCAAACCATCTAATCCGGTTAGATTTAATGAATCCGATTACATCGCAGCCTCCAAGAAGCTGTCTGATTTCATGATTCATTCGGATTCTATACTGATTTTCAGCAACTTTACATGGACCATAAATTGTTCGTATGACTTTCCTCTCGAATGTTGATAAAATTCTACAATCGGAGGAAGTCAGTGTCCAGCTTTCGCTTCCAAAGGTAAGCACAGGTCGAATTAATGCTTTGTAAAGTGTGAGTTTGCACGACTGCGAAAGATGTTTAGATCGCAAAAGTTTTGAGTATGCGTAGAAAACTCTGTATGCGGCAGAGACACGAGCTTTAATATCTGCCTGCATGTCATTTGACGATGTTATTACAGACCCGAGGTATTTGAAGTTTTCTACACGTTCCACTTCATAGTCGCCAGTATTCAGATTGCCGGGAGGTATATTCCTGGATGTTGTTAAAAGTTTAGTCTTGCCGGTGTTAATGCATAATCCAAGTCGTTTAGCATTTCTTTCAAGCTGAGAGAGACTATCCTTGATATCGCTTGTTCTACGTCCGAGAAGCACAATATCATCTGCATAGCCAAGAATTTGACTAGATTTGTTAAATATACAGTTTTGTGTCTCAATGCGGCTTTTTCTTATCGCGTACTCAAGCGCCAAATTAAATAGTACGGGTGCGAGTGCATCACCTTGTCGAACACCTGATGTTATATCAAAAGAGTCAGAAACTGACCCTTCGATTACTATTCTACAGTTTGATCCCGATGTTGTGAGTTTGCACAGAGAAACAAGTTTCTCTGGAATACCAAGGCATATGAGTGCAGACCAGAGGTTGTCGCGGATGATGCTATCATATGCTTGCTTGAAATCAACGTAGAGCTGGTGAATGCTGATGTTGTACTCCCAACATTTTTCCAGAATCATCCTTAAGGTAAAACATTGATCTGTGGTTGAACGGTTGGGACGAAAACCACACTGATAGTCGCCGATGATAGATTCGGCAAACGGGATGAGCCGAGCGAGTACGACATTAGCTAGTATTTTATATGCAGTGTTCAACAGTGCGATTCCACGATAATTTGCACACTTTAGGCGGTCACCTTTTTTATGTAGCGGAACAATGAGAGCTGTTTTCCATTCAGCAGGTAGTTCTTCTTGGTCCCAGATTGCAAGAATCAGATCATATATACGTGAGACCAGAGCTGCTCCTCCATTCTTGAGTAGTTCTGCAGGGATTCCATCGATACCTGGTGATTTGCCATTTTTTAACTTTTTGATGGCAGCTTCCACTTCTTCTATTGTTGGGTAAGGGACAAAAATCTCCTCACTTGACGGAGCAATTGCTCGAATAGGATGAACTTCGTTCGTCTTATTCAGTAGGTCTTGAAAGTGGGATCGCCATACTTCCAGCACATCACGTTCACTTGTTGTAAGCTCGTTGTTTCCATTTTTGATGGCTGTAGATCTTGGGTGGAAATCTTTGGTCAGATTCCGCGCATTGGCAAAACACTCTTTCGAATTTCCATTAGCCGCATGTTGGTTGATGTTTTCGATACAGCTCTTCATGTGTTCGCGTTTCTTTTTCCGTAGGAGTTTTGCTGAGGCTTTTCTGGCGCATAGATAATCAGTTTGGGAGCTTCGGGTGTTTCTTGTTAACCATTTTTCTCGCAGTTTTTGTTTGTGCTCAATGCTTTCGCGGCACTCGTCATCAAACCATTCGTTACGTGATTTCGGTGGTCGTTTTCCGATTGTAGTTTGTGCTGCGGATATGATGGTTGATTGAAGCGTTTGCCATTCTTCTTGTATGTTTAATGGCATCTCAGATGGGATGTCATGCTCTTCTATGTTTTGCGTTACAATTTCCTGATATCTATTCAGTGTTTCCAGGTGTTTAAATGCTTCGACATTCCAGCGCACGGTCTTTTTTGCTTGCCTGTTAAATGTAGATGATAATTTGCACTTATACTTAAAGATGACAAGCATATGATCGGTGTCCATATCAGCACCTCTGTATGATCGAACGTCAGTTACACTTGTAGAGTGTCTCTTAGAAATCATGACGTGATCGATTTGATTTTCAGTTCTTCCATCATTTGATTTCCACGTTGCTTTGTGGATTCTCTTATGAGGAAAGAAAGTGCTGGAAATTACTAGATCATACATCATAGCCAGTTCAGCTGTGCGAAAGCCGTTATTGTTACTAGCATGATGCAAGCTGTTAGGGCCGACATGTGTTTTAAGTTCTGCACTTCTACCAATTTGCGCATTGAAGTCACCTACCACGATTTTTATATCGTGCCGCGGGATGTTATTGATGACTTCTTCGAGTTCTAGAAAGAACAGGTCTTTAATGTCATCTGCTTTGTCTTCAGTAGGTGCATGAACATTGATGATCGTTACATTAAATTTTTGCGTGCGGATTCTCATTGTGCATATCCGCATATTAATTGGGCGAAAGTCGATAACATGTTGATTCACGCGACGATGTGTGAGAAAGCCAACTCCAAATTCTCCTCCGTTTTCATGACCGCAATAGTAGAGAGTGTATCCCTTGGCTGTTTCGTGGATTCCACTCCCTGGCCATCTTAGTTCTTGTAACGCCACTATATCCAGTGTATAGCTATTGATTTGGTTTGTAAGTTTCAGTAGATCTCCTGGTCTTCTAAGGCTTAGCACGTTCCAGGTTCCCATTTTTAAATCGTAGTCCGGGTACAGTTTCCGAGTTCGTTCTAATAATGAATCCGAGATAATCCGAGGCCTGTGTACAGAATTCATGACAAGTAGTTTTTTACGGAAATGGGGTGTTAGCCCTTCGCCCAACCCAAATTTTCGTGAATGGGTTCGTTCTGCATCTTAAGGTCACCAGAAACAACCTTTTTACATGTTTATATAGCGAGCCGCTTGATCCAAGACAGACGCCCGCTACAAACCGCCCCTAACATGGAGAACAGACGCTTGCTACACGTTTATATAGCGAGCCGCTTGATCCAAGACAGACGCCCGCTCCAAGCCGCCCCTAACATGGAGAACAGACGCTTGAGTTGCATTGGTTTTGTGGCGCCAATGACTCGCCATGGTGCAGAATCATTGAGTATAAGCAGTATTTACTCTGCCGCTCTCAACTACACCAACCTAATTCTGTTAGCATTACCCAGGTAGCACGGCGTGGACGTAGAATTTCGGATTTCACTACCCATGATATATGATATTTACGCGTATTGATATAAATGAATTTAAAAGAAGATTTAATAGACTGCAGTCAGAATTAAATGAGATGAATAAGCAAACGAATTTAAAGTTAATAATATATGAAGCTCCAATAAGAATAGAAAATACAGATAGAATTCTCGAAATAATAAAAGAATTCCATGACACTAGACGTTATGGTGGTCATGCTGGAATTAAAAGAACAATTGCGAAGATAAAACAACGTTATATTTTTAAAAATTTGAATAAACTGGTTAAAAATTATATAAATAAATGCGAATTATGTACTAAGAATAAACAATATAGGAATGTAAGGGAAAAATTAACCATAACTGAAACTCCAAAGACTAGTTTTGAGATCATTTCAATGGACACAGTAGGTCCATTGCGACTAACTAACGTAAACAGATATATACTAACTATTCAATGTGAATTAACCAAATTCGTAGAAGCTATCCCATTAGAAAATAAAGAAGCAAAAACGATAGCAAAGGCTTTAGTAGAGAAGTTCATTCTGAAATACGGAAATTTCAAAATTTTAAAAACAGACATGGGCACTGAATTTGTGAATGAGATTATGAAACATGTATGTGCTTTCTTTTAAATCTCGCATGTAACTTCAACACCTTACCACCATGAAACCCTTGGTTCCATTGAAAGGAATCATAGAGTTTTGAACGAATATTTACTTGCTTTCACAAATGACTACAACTGGGAGGAATGGATACCTTACTTTGTATTTTGTTACAACATAACTCCACATACGGACACAAACCATTCTCCTTTTGAGCTAATTTTCGGTAGGTTAGCTACGTAACCAACTGACGAAAATTTTTTATCAAGTGCACCAGTATACAATCTTGACGACTATGCTCAAGAATTAAGATATCGCTTACAACAAGCACACTCTAAAGCAAATGAACTCCTACACTTAGCAAAGATCAAGCGCAAAGAAACCTATGATCTAAAAGCAAATCCTATAGAATTAAAAATTGGAGAATTAGTCTGGTTAAAAGCTGGTGATCGAAGAAAATTAGATCCACCATATTCAGGACCCTATGAGGTCATAAATATAAATGAAACTAATGTTAAGATAAAGAAAAATAACACTATTAAAGAAGTGCATAAGAATAGACTTAAGAAAAATCCTGATACTGAAAACTAATAATCAATATTTCATGTAATATTTTATAAATAATATTTTATTGTATAGTAAACAAAAAAAAAAAATTTTTCTTATATAAAAATTTTTTTTTTCCCCAAAGAATAATGGTGTGGTACATTTCATATATGACCACCAAAAACCACCAAACTCTACCAAATTAATAGATAAAAATCTTGTTAATATTCCAATACGAAAGATCACATATAATATATAAAAAACTAATAATTCTCGTCACACAATATAAAAATTAAAAGAACTTACAAAAGATCTTATTTCAATTATGAATAAAGCTGGTCACGAGACATTAAAATAAAAACAAATAAATAACATACATAAACTCGTAACACTGACCTAACTTAAAATATGTAAATTATCAAATTTCATAACAAATAACATTTTTTACTAATTGTGTGAACAAAATATAACTTAATAAATTTTACAATTTTTGCTTTGAAATGTGATGACCAGGAAGAAATATTTTATTTATATTTTTATAGTTTTATGCTTGAATTGCATTTCGGTGGAAAATGCATTTTGATTTATTATTGATTTTTTGGAAATAACATTTTGGTAGGGATAGAAATTAGGAAACAAAATATGTAAATTTACTATAAATAGAATGAATTGATATGGAATAAATCAGATTGATTTTAAAACTGAAGTTGATTGTTTTATTTCGATCTCGACGCTTTCGATTTGCTAGCAAAGAAAGCTAACTACACATCTTTGAGACTGACTTGCTCGTCAAAAAGTCTCACTGATTGTAGGGACAGTTCTGAGGACTGAATACGAACAACAGACCAAAGTGATATAATTCTCCTCGAGATTTGTATTTATCTCGCAACAGTTTAATAAAGAAAATTTAGATTATTCAATAGATGAATCTCACGCACAATTTCGAACACGATTGGGCCTACCATAATATCCATATCCATATCCATATCCATATCCATATCCATATCCATATCCATATCCATATCCATATCCATATCCATATCCATATCCATATCCATATCCATATCCATATCCATATCCATATCCATATCCATATCCATATCCATATCCATATCCATATCCATATCCATATCCATATCCATATCCATATCCATATCCATATCCATATCCATATCCATATCCATATCCATATCCATATCCATATCCATATCCATATCCATATCCATATCCATATCCACATCCATATCCATATCCATATCCATATCCATATCCATATCCATATCCATATCCATATCCATATCCATATCCATATCCATATCCATATCCATATCCATATCCATATCCATATCCATATCCATATCCATATCCATATCCATATCCATATCCATATCCATATCCATATCCATATCCATATCCATATCCATATCCATATCCATATCCATATCCATATCCATATCCATATCCATATCCATATCCATATCCATATCCATATCCATATCCATATCCATATCCATATCCATATCCATATCCATATCCATATCCATATCCATATCCATATCCATATCCATATCCATATCCATATCCATATCCATATCCATATCCATATCCATATCCATATCCATATCCATATCCATATCCATATCCATATCCATATCCATATCCATATCCATATCCATATCCATATCCATATCCATATCCATATCCATATCCATATCCATATCCATATCCATATCCATATCCATATCCATATCCATATCCATATCCATATCCATATCCATATCCATATCCATATCCATATCCATATCCATATCCATATCCATATCCATATCCATATCCATATCCATATCCATATCCATTTCCATATCCATATCTAAATCCATATCCAGCCCAAGTTAACAAATCATCTTAAAATTAGGAACAATAACATATTTATGACACTACCAGTGTAAACTACTGTAGAGTTTTTAAAAGTGATATTATATCTTTTTGATTGGTAGCCCGAATAATTGCTGTACCAGCAACAATCATATTTGCTCCAGTTTTAGCACACTCATTAATTGTTTCTGGTCCAACTCCTCCATCAACCTCTATATCTGATGTTGGGGGAATTTTTACGTGGCCATTCCACTTTTGGCATAATATCACTCATAAATTTTGACCACCAAAACAGGGTTCAACGGTCATAATTAAAATCATATCAGCTAAGGGAATGTACTCTTTCACAAGCTCAACCGGAGTGCATGGTTTTAAAGCTAAAACCTTCATTCCAGCGTCTTTAACTTTCCTTGAAACATCTGCAACAATTGTTTGAACCGGTTCAACATGAAAAGTATATTGATCAACACCAGCATCGGCATTGGTTCTATCCACTGATCTGGATTCGATACCATCATATGAGTTTCACTCATAAATTTTTGACCACCAAAACCGGGTTCAACGGTCATAATTAAAATCATATCAGCTAAGGGAATGTACTCTTTCACAAGCTCAGCCGGAGTGTCTGGTTTTAAAGCTAAATAAAACATAATTCCATAATTCCTAAATAAAACATAAAAACATAGTTGATACTATATAACAATTATTAATCAAATAAGATTAATAATTAATAATTATTAATCATTTAAGTTTAACTTAACTTTTTCTTTTCATTTAACTGTAGTGATTTAAGATAATAACTATATTAAAAATAACAAAAGCAACCTTGATTTGGAAGAAATAATTTTTATTGAATGTTTTCAAAATACAAAGTATCTGTCAAAATTTTCAAATAGGAAAGTAGGTAAGGTAGTTTAGGTAAAGTAGGAATGTAAAATGTATTTCGAAAAAATGAAATCAATTAAAAATTACCGTCGTAGTTACGATGAATTTTTAAGTGAAAATAAAATCTCATTCCATAAATATTAAATTATTTCTGTTTTTCGTTGTTTTTTTCAGTTTTTTAGTTTTAAAATATGTTACAATTTCAGATTTAAAGAATATTTATATGCTTTGAGCCATATGATGACTATAATATTATTACAATGGTGAAATAAAGGAATTCGAAATTGGATTTTTTCATGGTTAGCTGTAAGATAAGTGCTCGTCAAAATTTTAGTTTGAGTTGTTTTTTTTGAGTAAATTTTTTGTTATAATAAAAAACTCGCCAATTTCTATCGAAATTTATGAATAATAAAAAACTCGCCAATTTCTATCGAAATTTATGATAAAATCATGTAAGACTTATAGCGTTTTCGATTCTACAAAAAAATGTGACTTTTTTTTGCACTTTTTTTTCAGGTCACATTTTCTGTTCTATTCACGAAAAAATGTTGACATGAAAAAAATTGCGTTTTCTTTTCTCGATTTGGATGCAAGTTTCAAACTTTTTGAGGGCAATATTTCTGCATTTTTTTGGCTTTTTCTCAGGAGACGGTGCAAAAATGTTGCCTTGTATAATATATTAATAAAGTATACAAAATAAGAAAAAACATATTTTTAATGATGTAATTTTCTTGAATAAAAATATTTAAATAGTTTAAAAATAATAATATACATTAAAAAATTGAATTCCTTTATTTTGTTAAACAAATTTGACTAGTCTAAAAAATGTGACATTTTTTTGTTCTATTCTCAAGTATTTAAGGGCAAAACTGAAAATATAAATGCAAAACTACAAAAAAAAATGCAAAACTGAAAGAGTTTTGCCCGCTGAAAACGCTATTAAACGCTGTTTTTGCTGAAAACGCTATTAAATTCGAGGTTGAATTTTATTGTCTGTTTTAATTGGATTTGATTGTGTACAAAATTTAGCAAGATTCCATCCCAAGGCTAGTAACAAAGGGTTAAAATGATAATGATGTTGTTAAGAAAACATACAAGTACAGTTTTCATCTCATTTATTTATAACTTTTTTGTTCTTACTTTATGTACAAGTAAATGAAAAGAAAAAGTAATCTGTTTGCACGTAATTATTTCACATAAAATTATAAATATTTTGTTTGGTGTTATTCGGTGATTTACGTGTTTTCCATTTACTTTGTGTCAAATGGGATAAGAAACTTTTTGAGTATTTTGTTTTTATGGAATATAAGAAAGAGTTTGAGAAATTAATGCATAAAAACTTTACTTTTTGATAAAACATAATTATTTCATCATAACTATCAAAAAATGTTGCATATAATTTTGTTTATCTAAGAGAAGTATCAGATTTAATCCACATTTATTTGTGTAATCTAAAAGCTGTCCAATTTTTTATTTAAATTATTTTGCGTTGTGACATCAAAAACAGACATTTGACATTTTCTGATGCTAATATAAATTTGGTTTATTTCAAAACTAAATAAGAAAAAATTTATGAGAAACAAAACGAAAAGGAAATGACAAAAGCCTTCATAAACGACAGTAACATTTCTGCAAGGCATTTGGTGGTTTAATATTTCATTTTCGGAAATTTTGAAACTTTTTGTAGTTATTTGTGTGTATTGTTGTACGTTTTCTTAATTTAATATTGCGCTTTCAAATTTGATTTCTAGAGTTAAGATGACTTAGAAATTTGCGATAAAGCAAACATAGAGAACATACTACACATTTTGAAAAAGTAAGTGTAATAGAAAGTAATTTAAAATTTGTTGCAATCTTAGTTGAAAACAAAACACTTGCACCAAAACACGAAAACAAAACTACTTGCGCCAATACAAAGGTATGTCACGTCACTGCCCGAGTCGAAGTTTAACTACTTTTTAGAACCTAAAGATTCTACTATGCAGATTTTAATAGAGCATTTAAAAATATCACATTTTAAAACACGTTTTTTTTACTAAGATTAGAATTAATTAGACTCTTTTGAGTTATTTTTCACTCAATGCGACTATAACCGATTAAGATAGTCTTTGGAGTCTTGAGTTATTTGGGATGTTTCTGTTATAGGGCTATTATTTTGAAAACGTACATTTTTTTGTTGATTTTTAAATTTTTGATTTTTAAAAAATCTGAAATTTTGATATATTGTTGGTATTGATGAAAAGAAAAAAGTCATTTCTGCTTTTATTTTTTGAGTACTCTGAATCGGAGTTATGCGCGGTTGAATTTTGAGGCTTTTTCACGTAGTTTTGGTAATGGTGGCAATGTTTTGTGAATAGGTGCCACAAATTTTATCCGACTAACGTATATTTTTGCAAGTAAAAAGGAAAATAATTGAATAATTGAAATAAGTAAGTTTAAAATTAATAACTTTTCTCTTTTCCGCTAGGCGGCGCGTAAAACCTTGGTTTACTTCAAAGCTCATATCTCAAAAAGTAGCCTTTTTTTTTGTTTTTCACAAATTTTAAAGTAAACATATGCAGCTATGAAATTGAGAAATAAAAAGTCAGCAATTCAATATGGATTTTTTCTTACGATTTTTTAAAGTTTGGTACATATATGAAAAATTCACTTGTGTTTTTTATTAAGTTAATAATCCTGTACTAAATGTGGATCTAATAAATTAAACATTTCATATTTTAACACCTGCAATAAATTTGAACCATTTTCTGTGTATATCTGATTAAGAAACAGGTTTTTATTCAGAACAAGAATAGGAGATCGCAATGATCGAAGATTTTGTTATAATTTCAACATCACCAACACTATCATTAGAAAAAAAATTAAAAAAATATTTTTTCTATAAACATTATAATTTAATCAATATTATATAAATTAATACATTAAAAAATTAATTTATATAATTCTTTTTGCCTTTAAATTGAAATATTTATGATTATCAGAAAAAGAAAACGTTTTGGCAATTATTTATCGTGTGTAGTGTTATCCGGTAAAAAAACAGTGGAATCCTTGAGTTCCACTTATGGTTTTAATGTCCGAAAACCGCATCGAAAGAAATTGCTCCTGCAATTCGATATCTCCTGAAGACACATATGAAAACTTCATAACGTGGTTGGGTTTTTTCGGCCAAATTTCCGCCCATTCAAATAATTCCCTTGCTGTTGATATTTTTTCTCCTTTAAGCAAAGCTCTCCGGGCTTCTCTTTTAAGTGTTCCTGCAATCCCATCGGATGGACCCTTTCCGTGGGCAGTTGCAAAGAAATCCCATTCTGCAGGTATTTTAAAATCATAAATATGTTTGCAGAGATTTATGAAATTCTTCTTATTTTTATATTGAACTGCAAAATATAGTAAATAATGTAAAATATAAATTTTTTTTGATACTTGGATATATTTCTTGCTATTTTTAAACGAATTCAATACACCCTTCCTGGTATTTATGAACTGCAACTGTGTTATGCATTAAATGATCAGACATAATGACAAAAGATAAGACCTCTAGTTTATCATTACATGATTTGTAGTAAATTACGATTGGGTGGATTGTGGCTTGAACTTTATTGAACTTTATTGTGCAGCTTCTATCTCATTCTGCGTTATCATTGAGTATCCTGGATACGTTGATTTGACCAAAATTTACGTGGTAGAATTGTCAACAAAAACACTTGTTTTGATTTAGAGCTCTTTAAATTCCTTTTTAAGGTTCATAAGCCAAGATGTATATTCACATTCCTCGTTTGGTGATAACACTTTAACTGAATCTACTTGAAATATTCTTTGACTTATTGCCGATGTGACACTTGCAATTTTTTTATAACTTCCTGTTGTAATATGTGTTTGTTTGATAGGAGATTCGGCTAACCTTCCAAGAACATTGTTAATATATTCTAAAGTGTCATTAAGTAGTTCAAGAACTGGTGGAGATATAGTATCAACAGAAACTGGTGATGGATCTAAAGATGCTGGAGGTATTTGAATATTTTCGTTCGTTGGAACATTTTCAACATCCTGATTTATAGAAATAACTTCACTATCGATAGTTTCCGAACATGAAAGCTGCTGTAGAAAATATTAGTTGCATATGAATTTTTATTCATTTTAATAAAAAAATTAAATTTACCTTATTTTTATAGATATAAGTGCCACATGTTTCACATATAAACTGGTCACCACGCAAAGTGAAATTTAGGGTCGCAGCTTTTTGAATAACAGCTGGTGTGACCAGTTTTACATTTTTTGATGTCCTCTTATGATTTTTGAGACCGTACAAGTTACAGCACAATTTGAAAGGCATTTCTATTATGTATTATCTTTTCTAAACGTTATGTCTTCTAAATATTTTTGAATATACTTGCTATAAGGCAATCACATCAATATATATACCTTTTAAATAGTTTTGACATAGCTAGAATCAGGTAAAATTAGGTAGGTACAATTTAATATATTTTGATTGGATGCAAGCATAATTTGTTCCAAAAACCGTTTGTGGGCGTCATTAGAAATTTTAAATGTTAAAATTATGAGTCTCTAATGAGATTTTAATTAGTAAAAAGGGGCTGAATAGACATTTTTTAAAATGAATAAACATTTTACAGACCCTTTTAATAATTTAAATTCCTTTATTTTACCACTTAACTTAAATTAATTTTTAATAAGTTTTTAACCATTTAACCGCACAGAAAATGGTTCAAATTTATTGCAGGTGTTAAAATATGAAATGTTTAATTTATTAGATCCACATTTAGTACAGGATTATTAACTTAATGAAAAAACACATGTGAATTTTTCATATACCAAACTTTAAAAAATCATAAGAAAAAATCCATATTGAATTGCTGACTTTTTATTTCTCAACTTCATAGCTGCATCTGTTTACTTTAAAATTTGTGAAAAACAAAAAAAAAAAGGCTACTTTTTGAGATTTGAGCTTTGAAGTAAACCAAGGTTTTACGCGCCGCCTAGCGGAAAAGAGAAAAGTTATTAATTTTAAACTTACTTATTTCAATTATTCAATTATTTTCCTTTTTACTTGCAAAAATATACGTAAGTCGGATGAAATTTGTGGCACCTATTCACAAAACATTGCCACCATTACCAAAACTACGTGAAAAAGCCTCAAAATTCAACCGCGCATAACTCCGATTCAGAGTACTCAAAAAATAAAAGCAGGAATGACTTTTTTCTTTTCATCAATGCCAACAATATATCAAAATTTCAGATTTTTAAAAAATAGTTGTTTTTTTTCGATGTACGTTTCCAAATTAATAGCCCTATAAATAAAATATATCGCTCACAGATTAAAGATAAGACAGATAGGTAGTAGATCTAAATTAGATAGAGAGTAGATAGTAGATAGAGAGTAGATCTAAATTTTGTAGTTCTTGCTTTCGATCACGACAAGTATCAATTTATGTTATTTTATGTTGTTTGGTTTTTGTTTTGAAATATTTGGATTCTAGGACAATTCGAATATGTGTTTCGTTTGAGCTTTGTAGCACAGTTCTCAGACCAGATAAAAAGCACTTTCTTCTTTATTTTCTTTGTCAATTATTTTATTTTGTCTATGCTTCTCTAATCAAGATTTTGTCAGTTCGACAATATTTTGTCTATGCTTCTCCCAAAAACCAATTAAACTTTTCGCACAACCTAGAAATTTGACACCTCGGTGCATGAACTCTATCCTAAGCTCTCTCCGTCTACATTTCTTACATTTTTGTATTTTATATTTGTACAGTATGACATTTGAGGTCTACGGCAGCCAAACCTGACAAAAACTGCAAATATTTTATATTTTTCCTAATAGTAAGGATAATGAGTGTGGGCTTATTCAGTTTTATTATTCATGGTGGTAGTTTTTCTATCCAAGTGATAATATATAACACCAAATTTAAAAAAAAGTTAATTTTAAACAAAAACTTTAGTTGTTTTGATTAAACTTGTTGTAACTTGTAAGTTTTGCTTTTAAAGTTTTGTTAACACTGAAAATATCTGTAACTAACTGTTAGCGCTGTTAATCTGATAAAATAATATTCACGTCAAAGAATTTGAAGTGGATGCGTTGTTGAGAATGATCAAAATTATTACATAGTTAATAAACCCTGGTGTTCTTACTTTCAATTTGACTAGTTATTCTTTAGATCTCAAATTAAATACACTACATATTTGCTTGAGCTTTTGGTGGTTCGAAGGGATACATTCAGTCATTTCACTCAATGTTATTTTAAATAACTCATAAGTCATAATAACTAATCTAAGCTATTCAATTTTATTTTGTAATAAAATAGGTACATAACAGAAAAATCTGAATTTATAATTTCAATTCATTTTAATTATATTTGAATAAAACCAAGTACATCTGTTTACTCATAATTTATTAGAAATATATTGGGAAAATTTTCCAAATTGTTATTGTTGTACACGAAAATTATTTTAAATAAATTTTTAATTAGATTATTTTCAATGAGTTTCAATAACTTATTTAATTTTTTTTTTAATTGGTTTCTTTTGTTCAAGGGTGAATATTAAAATTCTAAGAAAACAACAAGCGGTGGTAGATTAACTGTAATTGGAGAAAATTAATTTAATCTACAACGTTTTGAACTCAGTCATATACAAAAATTGCTCAAAATCGTTTGTTTGCAATTTTGTACACAGCTATAACCCATAGGTTGTTTACCATTTGTTTTATTTTCATTTGATATTCGTAGAAGTCCTATTAATTATAGCCTCTTATCAACTTAGAAAATTTTTTACTGAACAATTTATGTACATAAACTTCAAACCATGGTTTGAAGAGTAGTCATTTTGTTGAAAATTTCTTGATACAATAAAACAGGGGCGCACAGAAGGGGGGGAGGGGGTGTTTCGGGTTCGGACCCCTCCTAACCGATAATTTTTCAGTATTGTTTTTTAAAGTTAGACATTATTTAGTGTTAACCATAACAAACTATAGATTGAAATCTCTGAATATCGTAAGATACGATGCTAACTAGGGATCTAAGGGACTACTTACTATTGATCGATTCTCTTTGAGGATTTTTTGAACGCTATTTTAAAGTTCTGTGGGTTACAATTATTAAGGAAGACCCACGTCAGCAAGGTATTCATAAAAGCTACATCAGAAAAGCTACATCTTGTCACTCGAACCTTAAAAAGATGGGTTGCTATTAATGCTCTGTTCAGGTAAAATTGATTTGATCTAGGCAGACACACGCGTTCATCCACAGTGTATTTGTGTACCTTCATATCAGCAACATACAACGAATCAAGCTCATTAGTAAGATTTGAATTGTTGAGCAGCAATGAAAGTCTCACCAAGGTATTCAACCGACTGTTCCAGATATGTGTGACAAAGAAAATAAAGTTTCCGTCGATCTTCCTTTACGGAAACCGTATTGTCTTTCATTAAGTATTTTTAACGACTTAAGAAGCTTATAATATTAAAATTAATGAACTTCTCAAATATTTTAGCAACAACCGACAAGATTGATATGGGTTTGTAATTTGTTGAATTCGTGTGGAATTTGCTTTTTTGGAATTGGCATGTATACTGGCCATTTTTTAAAGAGCATTTATTTTAAATTTTATTGCTTATTCACATTTACTCGAAGGCCGAAACCTAAGGATCAGCCTTCAGAACCATATATTGGAATAAACCTACGCATATCCACGTGTATTATTTCTGAAAAATTATAAGCAGAAATGTTTGAATTAAACATATATCTCTAAGCCCCTGCCAATCTGCAACCCAAATAAGACTAGAATTAGATTGAAACTGTTTAGGAACTTGTAAATTTAGATGAACGGAAATCAAATTATGGTCTGAACCCCCTAAAGGTTCTGATACTTTAAATTGTACCAACGAAAGATCATTTATCAAAAACAAATAAAGCAATTTACTAATTTGACCAGGAATGTCAGGAGCTATGGTAGGTTGTTTGGCCATTATATGCGAGTGAAAATAAATATAAAAATATAATAATAATATAGTATACATTTTGTTTGAATAAACTGTTTTAGTATCAATAAATTCGTTCCCTTCTCAATAATGAAACCCCAACAAATATATTTGTTTTCCAGCCAAATTGGCCCTTAGAAACAAACAAATATTCTTTAATATTTGGTTCCATAACAAACATCTCTTAAAGATTTAAGTCCTAATATCTAAACAGCCCAATAGTATAGTAAACCATTTAAACGAAAACGAAAAAAAACAGAAATTGACAGAGCAAAAGGGGCAAAACTTTCTACTATGTCCATTTCTGACAAAAGTTTTTATATTGCCATTAATTCTTTAAGTCTGGTACTAACTCTTTTTTTTCCTATTATTGACGGTAATTTAATCGTCACTGACCCAGCGAGAAAAACCACATTGTTCGCAGAACGCTTTGCTGTGATCTTGACTGTTTTAGAAACTCCTAAAGAAAAACCAAAAATCCAGTCTTCAAGAGTTAATATGAAAGATATTTATTTCAAACCCAAAATTGTCCAAAAAAATCTTAAGGGGGTTAACTACCAGCAAAGTTTACGGTCTGAACATCATTCCTCCTATTATTCTAACAACATTTTCAAAAGAACTTGCACCTTCTTTTACCAAATTTTTCTACAAATCCTATACAGATCTGATATTTCTCTTTCGTGCTGAAAGTTATCCAATGTCCAGCCCATCCCCAAAACGAAACAAAATGTGATATTTCAAATTATAGACCGCAATAGCCTTGCTCTCAGTTCTATCTAAAATATATGAGCATTATATTAATACACACCAGTAATGCCAAATCGGGTAATTTTTTTCCGTTTATGGGATATTTCATTTTAAACAGGAGAGCGGGCAAAAACTTGTCAAGTGTAGGCTTTTTCACAATTAATTGTAGAAGCGTTTTAAATTTTAAACTATTTTTTTTTACTATGCTTCCAGAAAGATGTTAATTACTCAATATTTTTGTTTAAATGAATCTGCCATTATAGTATTGTATTACTGCCAAGATGTTGATTACTCAATATTTTTGTTTAAATGAATCTGCCTTTATAGTATTGAAATTTCAACCTTCAGATGTTGATGTTCTGATATTTCTTAGGGAAATAGAAACAAACGTTTCAAAAATCCCAAAAGCAATAATATATTTCTGAGCTTCAGGAATATTTTCACACTACGACACGAAAAATAAAATCACATACGACTACAAGATGGCTCCTCTCTATGCATCGATGCATTTTGAACATATTAAAAAATTGGGATGTTTTGTATCATTATTTCGATTATACGTATGGAAAAAGAGGTATTGTAATTTTAAAATTTTTTGCAAAACTCAAAATCAAGGCATATTAACTTCTTTTAAAAAACGTGTTCCGCAATTTTGATAGATTTAATGCTCTATTTCATAGAAATACTATCTTATTCCACAAGGTGTATGAAGAATTGAAACAAATATTGTTATAGTGGTGGTTTTTGAAGTTTTTTCCATATAAATAATTGGATTTATAATGTATATTTTTTAAATTGAAAGCTTGATGGGAAGTTTTCCTTAAATAAACGGTAAAAATCGGGAAGTTTTGATACGGCTACTTAAAATTTATTTTTTACCGAAACACACCGATCTACATCGTACAAATGAAATGCTTAGTCAGAATCAACAGTCCCGGGAGCGTACAATCCACAAAGGTTTAAAAAACGTTCATCAACACCTCAACACGCATGTTGTTGTGGGACCTAGGTCTTAAAAGGTATCTATGTGTGTTGTTGTAATTGCTACTCAGCACTTTTTATTAAAAAAAAAATTCGTTGGAATAAAAGCTATATTCTGATTTCAGCAAAAATAAATTAGTCGATTAATTGTTTTGATTTTATTTTCTATAGAACAAGAAACAAAACAATGAAAAATAAACAATCAACTAGTAGTTAATACTACTTTTACATTATATCAATAGTCCGGGCTCACGCTAATTTCATTTGATGATCACCACATATTTTAAACTTCGTCTAGTCCTTTGTTTTAGAACTTTGCATTAGAACACGGAGGTAACCTTGTTCGACAAAAATGTGTCTACTATTGTCAAGTCCGACAATTGACATTTTGGCATGTTTGGGTTGTCGGACTCAACAATAGCAGGCAAATTTTTCGGCAAGGTTACCCTCGTGTTCTAAAACAAATTTCCATCCCTTATAGTTAAAAAAATAGTGGTAGCAAATATACAAGATCGCGGGGAATCGAAAAGAGCAGCCCAATCGAGGAAAGTGGCAGAACAAAAGTTTTCGGAATCGTCAATGACAGGCGCCTCCCGAAGTATAAAATATGTGGTGAACATTAAATGAAATCGGCGTGGGCACAGGGACTACAATACCTAAAACTCAAACCAAATCACTATGAGGTTGGCTTATTTCAAGTTCCTGCGTTTGCTGCTCCATAAATCTGAAACTTTTAACACTTTTGCTTAATAATATATGTTGTGTAGTAGGCCATTCAACATCCAAAGTAGCAATTTTTAGTTTTCAATAGGCTATAAAACTGATTTGAAACTTCAAGGTTAAAACCATATAGTTTCAAAATTTATTTCGTAAGCTTCACAAATTCCCTACAAAGGCGTATTGAAAACCTAGTTTGATCGTGATCCTAGTAACTTTGAAGTGTTATGAACACCGTTTTATCACGTGTTTAAGCAAGACCAGAGAAACCAAAATTTTTTTTATAAATGCTCTGAAATAGTTCATAAACGGTATTGAAAACACTAAAAATTTGCTGTTACTGTTCAAAAACAGTATTCATACCCAGATACAAAATCTAACTACTCCTTAAAACCTACAGATTCTACTATTTAGAATTTAGAGTATTTAAGTATCACTTATTTTCAATACAAAAATAACATCTACATAACTCCTGCGAAAGCTACCTACCGGGAAAAATTCCATTTAAGTTGTTAAATAGGCGTTAAAAATAAATTTTCTTTTGGTCTTTTCTGTAATAATAAAAAACGAAGAGAAACGCAATTTGTTTGATGATAATAAAAATAAACAGAAGAAAAGAAAGAACAAGAAATAAGAATAGAAAAATAAAAAGCATTTTTTTATATTCTAACATGTCATATTTTAGGAAATAATTTACATGCGTTTAATTGAATTGAATAATTTTAATTTATTATTTGAATGTAAAATTATGTGCGAAAGAAATTTTTTAGTGAATGTAATACAAACAATCTCGCTTAACAAACTGGCCTTCTCCATAATTATTTTAGTGATTTAAGAAAACCTAATTAACACTGTTTGCCGTTGGCACTTGGCGTAAGCTTTCAAATAACATAATGTCAATCTCTTGTTACTTTACGCAAGTAAATAAGTTTAATAGAAAAATTAAAGAAAACATAGTTTTTTATAATTTTACTGTTACTCTATAAATATTTCAGCTTGTTAGGCCATCTTCTGGAGTAATCTGGAGATTACTTCAGAAGATGGCCTAACAAGTTGAAATATATATACTACAGAGAGTAACAGTAAAATTACAAAAAACTTTGTTTTCTTTAATTTTTCTATTAAACTTGTAAAATTAGTTATTTTCGTAAAGTAACAAGAGAGTGACATTATGTTATTTAAAAAAACTATTATATGTTTTTAATATTTTTATTTGTCTGGTTTCATGTCGTTTTGTCAATATTTTAATTTATTATTATTTATAATTTATTAATATTGAGAAAATTATGGAAAATTAGTATTATTTTCTAAACATAATTCAAATATTTAAATTTTTTGATTTCTGAATTTTGTTCTTTTAAATTGTATTATCAAAAATATGACGAAAAAATGGACGCATCCTTTACAAATGAAATCACACTCATACATTGCCAATTTAGAACACAAATATACGAGCGATATCTTTATGCATGAAAATGTTTATAGTTTTTGAAGATTCAAATAAGATGTTAATTTTGTACGTTGATAGTATTGGTCGGACGTTTTAAGTTCTTAGGATATGATGAGTACTTACTAAGGTGTTGAAAAACAGGCTTATTTAGGTGTATAGTAGTATTTTAAGAATAAGTAGTCTGCAAATAGTTTTTTGAGATTCTAATTAGATGTTAAATAGTATATGTTTAGATTTTGTAGGAGTTAATAAGTTTATTGAGAATAAAAAGTTCTTACTTACAGGCAATAAAGAACGAAAAGAACTAAAATAGGTCAATTGAGAATGTCTACTACTTAAATCGTAGTTAAAGTTCGACTCGGGTATGCTGCGTGGAAATTCAAATAGTCGTTTGTGATTGTTTTGAAATTCTTCTCAAAAGGTGTGAAAGAAACCGAAACATTATGTAATCGGTTATAACACCAAGCTTAATTTGTATAAAAAAACCGTCATATATTTTGACACAGTTGAAAGCCCATTCTAATCGGATATTTATAGAATATTTTGGGCAACAGATCTTTCTCAATTTTTCATATCCGCAAATTATATAGAAAAAGTTTTGTGCACTTAGTCAAACTAAAATTTAAAACAAGCAAACAATATAAATAAAACGCTCTTGGCATTGTATGTTACAATTTTTTTCATATCAATAAATTCACTTTATTTAATTTCTTTTATCTTTTTAAATACTAAAAAAACAGTTGTAAGTATGTAAGTACAAACTCATAAGCCTAATTAAAACTTCACTTTAATTCGTAGATAATTTTTCTGCCACCATGATTTAATAGAATACTGGCCGATGTTAAATATATATATGGAGTCGTTGTTGATATAGCCACTTCTTTCTAACTGCTATCATCTTTACGATTTGAATTTTCACATAAGGTAGAAAAGGTTTCTTGATAAGAATTTCACCACGGGAATACATTACAAGCTAATATTAATTGTTTGGTCACTAACGGCACAACCATTTTCATTTTGTCCGCCAAAATTTTTAAACGGATATCATGGAACAATCGAATGCTTTAAAATTTGAACTTATGGTGGACTATATGGAGGAAAGATTGTTTTCTTGAAGTCCACTTTATGGTTTTATAATATACCTTGAGAAGAAAGTCTTTATGCTGGGGATCCCATGCTAACCCGTAGACTAAGGTCTATTGGACAGACTTTCTTCCAGTTAAAGGTTTAAATATAATACTAAACTTTAAACTTCTAAATAAGTTTTATTAGTTGTTATTAATTACAAAATTGGTTTAATTTATACTAAAATTAGTATATAGTTTCTCTACTTATTTTCGATAAAATCCCCTCCCAGATTTATCGTTATTTTAATAAATTAATCGATTGTCCAATAAACGATCGATCTGTTATATAAAGGACAAAGGTAATATCGATCAATTATATATGAAATAAACATATTCACCTTATTCTGCAGAAATTTTGTTTATTTTCATATATTTAATATTAATTAATTTTTATAATACTTTAGGTTGTGGTCATCAAATTTTATAAAATTTTATATAGATTATATTTCGTTATTTAAAAAAACATTGTGAGAATTTTGGTTATATGAGCTAAGTTGAATATAATTAGTTCGTTATATATTGTCTGTTTTGATTGTTGTTTTGATTGATGACTTGCATAATTATTTAAGTTAATTTAATGGGAAAAATAACATATGTATTGTATGTTAATTAGGTTATTCATATATATGTTACATCTTCACACTTAAAAGAAAATTTATTGAAGATAAATTTTCATTGACTTTAACCATAATATTATTTATAGTTAATTATTGGAGTTAGTGTTACATGTTTTTATTGTTACATAGTTTTATTGGAGGTGATATTATAATTTTATTCTATATCGACTATTTAATATTTGTTATTTAACTTATTATTTTGGCAATTTCAACTACTTCTAATTTTTCTTTAGTTTGTTTTTATGTACTACTTTATCTTTATTGCCCATTTTTATCTGAACATTATTTTCAATTATTCCTTTGACCTCATACGGTCCATTAAATGGTGAGTCTAACTTTTTTCTTTTTTTTTTAAACTTAATATTTCTAATTTATTTATTTTTAGCACATGATTCACATTTCTTTACATAGTTTTTTATCACTCTATTCATATTTTTCCAGGCGTATCTGTTTTTAATTTATTGATTGTTCTTTTAACACCTGAATGCCCTCCAGTGTGTGGTGTACCGTGGTAAACTCTTATTAATTCATCCATTTTGTTTCTATCTATAATTCTTTGATAATGATAATGAATAATTCTTTGACTATGAATTCTTCATAAGCTATTATTTTGAAATTCGTTTGCTTATTGAATTCATTTTTAAATTCATTCGAATCTTCATGTGTGAATATACTATTATTAATCTCTAGCGCTAGATTCTTTTGTTTTTTCTCTGTTCATAATTAATATAAGCTTCTCCAGTGTATTCCTTAGGGCGATACTTGGATTTTTACTATACGCATGGAGGGATAAGCTTTTATTAATTTGTTAATTTTTTTCTAATTTTTGATCCACGGGTGTAACAACCCTGCGTACTCCAGTCCCTGCTATTGGCATATGAGTTAACGTGAGATATCACATACCACTGGCAATAGCAGTGAGATATCACTAGCCAAGGTATTATCTTAGGGGTTCTGGCGGATGAACTGTATTCAGTCAATGGTAGCACTCTCAATCTTAGCTAATGAATATTCCTTGATGCTGGAACGCTGTAGCTTGCTCGAAGAAACGAGCCTTCATATAACTATATATCTAAGCATTGGAAAATATACTGCGTCCCATAATCAAGGATTATGCCATTAGCTGGACTATTGGCAAACCAATTTTAGTTTTGTTCCTGCAAATTTTTAAAACAAATTTGCTTTTTATCTCTTATTTTATTTTTATTTTCCCTATCCTATCAGGAAATATTGGCCTATGTCATATTTTATATGTGATAGGATTTATGGTTTAGTTATCCATTATTTAACAAAAAATATTAAAAAAAACAAAACAAAACAGATTTGCGTTCATTAACATCCTTAGAACGCATGTTGTTGTGGGACCTTGGTCTTAAAAGGTTTTTATGTGTTGTTGTGACATATATTGTAATGCCTACTACACTTCACATTTTATTAAAAAAAAAAAAAAAAAAAATTTAATAATATGCCTCTTATATTCTTTTTATTCAATTCAATTATTCGCAAACTATCATTGTTTTCTTTGTAATCAATGCATTTCTTCTTTATTATATCACGTGATTCTTAATCTTTAAAAGACAAGGTTCTCATATTTCTTTTCTCTGATATAGAGGTGCAGTTCCATGAATAAAATTGATCAGACTTCTTTAAATCTGCAGAGATATTCGTATTATTGTTTTCCTTTCTTGTCATACATAGCCCTCATTTTAACTGTATTTACGTGGATGTCAGTATCATAGCTTTAAGCGTGTTTTTTTTTCTAGATAATGCGCTAGCGTTTGCATTCATCTTTCCTTGTTTATAAATGATTTGAAAATCATAATCAGATAGGTCTAATCTGATTCTTCTTAGTTTTGATAACGAATTTTTTTGCGTGAACACTGAACAGACTCGCTAATGGCATGTGATTTGTCACCACTGTGATTTTTCTCCCATAGACATACGATTTAAAAAAGTTTATAGCCCAATGTATACCTAGCAGTTCCTTTTCAATTATTGGATTGTTAATTTCGTATTTATTTAAAAAAGTTTTCTTAATATTTTAGTTTTAATATTAAATACAAAAACAATTAATAAATTTTTTTTTTAAACTATTAACTAATCACATACCAAACAAAAAAAAGTTTGATGATATCGGTATGGTATGGCCATTCTTGAGCAATTTAATTTCAAAGCTATCTCGGATTTGCTAAACTTTCGTTTTTCATGCATTTTGGGCCCCCCTATGCTTAAACTACGCACCTTAAAAAATTTCCAACAAAAAACTGTATTTTTGATTTTGTCTATTTTACTTATATGCCAAGTTTCAGGAAAATGGTAAAGTTTTCACAACTCGGTCTAGAACACTTCTTCTATAATGTAAAAACATTTCCATAATATGGCGTCTAATGACAGTGAAAAAATTCAATTTAAGTAATTAACTAAGCGATGATGAAGTTTCAACTCCAAAATAGTCATCGTTTCAGTGGCGTAATCAATAGCGTTTCTGTCTAAGGATTCGAACAAAGCACTGAAGCGGAAAGTTCGAATTCATCCGATACACATAGAATGAGAAGTGGAGTTTTTATCTGAGAAACTTCAAACCATACCTTTGAGTTTAAAAGATTCCAATTACTTCCTTACTTACTTGAGTTTAGTTGTTCTCAAAAATCCCTAAAAATTATAATTATTTTATTTTGTTCATTTTTTGTATTATTAATTTAAAATTTACTATAAATTTACATTATAAAATAAATGGTTCCTGTTACATCATCGGTAATTTGGAAGGTGTTCTTTGGTACATAAAAGTTAGGAACCACTGGTCTACACCGTCATAATGCAACCAATGCCTAAAGATTCACCAATAACTCAATAATATGTTTTTTCTAAATACTATTATATTCAAGCCATACATACTCATTATTTGGAAAGTCATTTTCACAAAAATCTGCATCATGTGGCCCTGTTTTGGATGACAACTGGCTGAAAATTGAATTTTTCCCATCGTCCACCAATCCACAGGATTGGGTCAAAAAAGTTTATCAATAGCAGCATGAGACATATCTTTTCATTTATTGTCGAAAATGCTTAGGAAAGTTGTTTTCTGTACGATAAACGATTCCGGAGATATTCGCAAAAAACGAATTTTTTTTTCAATTTCAACACCCTGTATCTCAAAAATGGTGCATTTTAGAGGGTTAGTTATATCACACTTTTTTTCATATTTTTGGACGAGCTATCACATCCTGAAGTCCTGCGCATATATTATGAAATACCCTGAAGAAAGAGAATTGGTGACAAAGCAGAACCCTGAGGAACTTCCGCATTAGTTGAACAGACATCCGATGCAACACCATCAACGTTGATCTGAAATTTCCGCTCCAAACCATAACATCTTAATTTGCAAATAAGACTGTTTTTATCAAACTTTATCAAATGCTTTATATATATCAAGAGCAACTCCGAAAGTCTCACTATGATTTTCAAGCGCCTTGTTCTACACATGAGTGACAAAGGAAAGTAAATCTCCCGTCGCTCTTCCTTTTCGAAACCCGTATTGTGTTTCATTGGAAGTTTGGAAGACTCTAACACGTAAAACAATTTTGCAAAAAATGCATGAAATGTGCACTCATTGTGCATGACACAATATGTCCGTGCACAAAATTGTTTAAAACACATGTCGTGAACATAATGTGCACCATACCATGCACATGTCGTAAAACGCCTTAGCACATATATGCACAGACATTTCAGACTCATTTGCATCAAATGTGCACTAAAATGTTCACAATATGTTCATTCACAGGTTTGCAGCAATATTTTTCAGACACATGTTTACGGCATGTACATCACCAGATTTATAGAAAATCATATTTTGTTCAGAAAAAACAGGTTTATTTTAGACAAAAATGCACCACTTGTGCATTTACATGTTCACGATGAGCTTACTAAAGGTACATACATTTTCTGTATACTTTTTAGAAACATGTTTATGACATATTACAAAATATCAAATAAAATCGTTAATAGAAATACCATAAGTCATAACCTTATACTAACCAATGTGTAGTCATAACACCGCCGCGGTTATCATGGTCTTTAAGCCGAGAAATTGAAATGGGTCTGTAATTTGTTGGACCAGATTTACTACTCTTTTAGGAACTGGTTGTACGGTTGCTATTTTCCATATTTCAGAAAAAACTCCTTTCTTATATGACAAAGATTGGTACTAACTCCCTAGCAAAGGTTTTCAGAATAATTGGAGGAATACGATATGGCCGATGGCAGATGCGATATGTGATTGCGATAGATGCGATATGGCATATGGCAGATGCTTTGTTAGTATTAATGAGTAAAAGCATTTTCCGAATGATGTTTTTACGAAAAATTATGCGCATCATCCAAACTCTAGGAATTGGCTTAGGTAAGAAATTGGGTTCTTTTAGTGTAGAATTTTTACAGAAATAATTTCCCAGGAGGTTAGCTTTTTCTTTTGGGTCAATGACCGGCATATCTCTATCAATTAGGGGAGGCAGAGAAGACTTACAAAAATTGCATTGGACAGCCTTAACCACTTTATGGAAATTCCATGAACCAGTTGGCTGTTCAGCAAATTTAGATGTTTTTATCCTAGCTAAAATATTTTTCTCTTTCAAATAGTTTTCTACATATATTTCTCTCATTTAGGTACTGTCTCAGGTTTTCATCAGTTTTGTTTTGATTAAACTTTTGGAATACCCTTTTCTTAATTTTAGCTGCCTTTTTGCATTTTTTTGAAAACCATAGATCAGCCTTAGTAACGGTTAATCTATTGCGAATAAAACTCTGCATACCTTCAAAAATGACCTCCGAAAAATTTAACGTAGCTATGTTAGGGTTTTAACCGGTAAAACAATTACGTTTCCAGGAAATTCACTTAAAAAAGTCTCTAAGACCCTCCCAATTCGCAGCTTTATAGTCCCAAACAAGACAAGAATTTTCTTTAAATTGTTTTGGAATTTGTAAATTTAACTGAGTAAAGATCATATTATGATCTGAACCACCTAAAGGTTCTGATACTTTAAATTGTACCAGGTAAGGATCATTTGTTAAAAACAAATGAAGCAAGTTACTATTTTGTCCCGAAATGTCATGTACTCTTGTAGGCTGATCTATAATATGTGTGTAATTATGGTAAAGAGCAAATAGTTCAGCCTGTTTACCTATCTAATCAGTAGTGGATCTGTGCGTGAGTCATTCTTTATTGTGGACATTAAAGTCACCAAGAACCATAAACTTGGCATTAGGATACTCAGATAACCTATAATTTTTTTTCTTTCAGATAGGTCCTGAAATAAGTTGATTTTCACAGGCGTGTTAGGCGAAGGATAAAGCCCAAAGGCAAACAACGTTTGAATTTAATTTAAAATTTTTAATTCTTACATAAGGAATGGAGTTTCTAAGTTTCTAACACAAACACCATGCTTGAAACAATATGAGAACTCAAGTTCATAATGTAGACAATGGTATTTACTACGATCAAGATAGTTACTGCTCGGTCACAGATAATCGTTTCAGTTACGAAAAGAATATCAGGTTTGAAACTTTGAAGATAGTGATGTTGAATGAAGGTTGATGTTCAAACTTTTTATGTTAGCAAAATTGATTGTTAATTTCGTCATTTAATGAGACGACCAATTAAACAAAAAATGAAAAAAAAGTAGAAGCAATATTTAGCAATTCACTCGTTAGCAACCATAATATCAGAAAAAACAAAAATACTATAAATATTATACTATTTTAAGGAATAATTATTCAACTAGTTGAATTATTTTGACTACCTTAACAGCTGGACAGCCTGAATCTAGGTTTAAGTTGACTGTTAAAATTGACAAATTATATCAACCTTAAGTTATTTACTATTCAAGATACATCTAAACTTGATGTAGCTCGAGGGACGTAAATTAAACAGCAAGCGAAATAATGGGACCAATTCAAGAAAAATCTTTTATTCTTTTACAAAAATCTTTTAAAAAACGTAAAAGAAATCAAAAATAAAAGATTTAAAGAAATTGCTATTCGAAAATATTGTTAAAAGTTTCTTTTATTTTGAATGTCGATTTTTTCGAGATCGAAAAAATCTTTTATGTTATCTGTCAAATGGATAGATTGTTAAATAATTGTAATCTGCAAATGGATAAATTATACAAAATCAGTTAAGTCTATTATCTTTTTGGCTATTAAAGCAATTATGATTTAAATATAGATTGCAATATAAATAGTTTTAATAAACGATTCTCTATTTTTTTCAGCAAAAATGGATAATTTTTGGAAGCAAAAGTGTTTCAAGTTTCAAACAAGTTTCACGTATATATGTATATGAGTTATGAGAATATATGTATTAAGTTGATATAGATGTGTTTGTGATTAGCACAATATTAAAATAATTGTTATCAAATATGTTTAAATATTAAATTTATCGAATAAAATGTAACAAATTATTAAAATTTTGATTTAAATGTTATTTCATTAGTTTTGTTCAAACTATTGAATTTTTACTGAATAAAAAATACTGGTTTGTTCTAATTTTTGTGTTTCACCAAAAAAGTTATTTTTAATTAAAATTTAAATAAAATAGTATTTATATTTAAATAGACTTTCTGTTTTATTTGTTTTTGTTAACAAAGAGTACTTTTTTATAATTAAAATAGTAATTATGTATATACAAGACCACAGCATTTTCTTTTATCATAAAATGACCAATTTTATGTCTTTTATAAAATGTCAAAATCTTTTACACTTAAAAGATTTATAAAATAAAATTTTGGCGTTCGAATAGCAATTTCTGTTATTTGATCTTTTATTTTGAAAGATTTAAAAATTCATATGAAAAAAATAAAAGATAAAAGAATAACAGAGTAAAAGATTTGTATTGAATTGGGCCCATTATTATATGAAAAATAATCTATTAACCAAGCTTCTGGGAAATTTAACCTAATGAATTAAAAAGAAAAAAGGATTAACAATTATAACTTCACAAAATTCAACTAAAGTCAAGACTAATGAATAACTTGTAACTATGACTAAGTTTCGATATGTGGAAGTTAAGATATGTGGAACAAGTTACCTTTGACAAAATATTTGTTATTTTTTCCAAATTATTGTATAACCATGACAACAAACGATAACAACTATTTCAATTGGATAATTAAATTTTGAATTAAAGGGTTGCTTTGATAAAAATTTCTATTTTTTATAGAATTTAAACAAATATAAATGTTTTTTACTTTTTTGGACGTAGTTATGACAACAAAATATATAGTTAAAAGGTGACACTTTCAGCAAATCACAGTAATAAGGTAACACTTTAATACATAGGTGAATAAAAGTTAAATTTAAATAAAATACAGCTTATCTTAACCGTTATGTCAACAGCAGAACTGTTTTACGCAAGTCAACAGTAACATACCCGGGTATACATATAAAAATACATATATATATATATATACATAATTGAAGACGCCGTAGGCACTTGGCGAAACATTTTAATATTATTTTAAATATTTTATTTTACTTGTTATAAGTTTCGCAATAAATACAAATTATAATTATTGTTTTATTTTTATTTTTATTTAAACAAAATATATATGTATATATATATTTTTGCTCGATTAATTTCGGTTTTTACACCATTATCAAGAGCTTGAAAAATATATACTAAAGAAAAATGATTAACAAAAATATAAAACAAAACAGTTTTTGAAGCTACTCAAATTCGAAAAAATTAAACATAAAATAATTCAATGAACAAGTAAGAATTTAACAATAAACAATTCAAATTCAAATTAGAAAAAATCTTTATAAAAATTAGTATCAAAATAGCTAATGAAGGCAATACCACTGTGTAAATAAAGTTTATAAAAATTTTTTGAAAAAACATTGAAACATGGGAGATTTTAAATTAAATAAACAAATCTGGGCAAGTTAACGGTGAATAAATTATATCAGTTTGGGCGTTCAATAAATTTTGATTATAAAACTGAGCTTTTCTAATTTCAAAAGATTCCAAAATATTTAGTCTTAAACCTTTGTTTTCAAAATGAAGAATTTTTAGATTACTATTATTACTAAATGTACTATTATGGTTTTCGGATATTAAATGATTAGCAAACGTGGAATTAGAATGTCCCAATCTTAAGGCTCGAAAGTGTTCTGATAAACGTTCAGAAAAACTACGACCAGTTTGTCCGATATAGATTGCATTACAATCATCACAAGACAATTGGTAAACTCCACTGTTTGTAAATTTGAACGCCCAAATTGATATAATTTATTCACCGTTAACTTGCCCAGATTTGTTTATTTAATTTAAAATCTCCCATGTTTCAATGTTTTTTCAAAAAATTTTATAAACTTTATTTACACAGTGGTATTGCCTTCATTAGCTATTTTGATACTAATTTTTATAAAGATTTTTTCTAATTTGAATTTGAATTGTTTATTGT
>OY856187.1:224268830-224344009 GCA_963693315.1 Diogma glabrata | reverse complement strand
CCATGCCCTTAGAGGTAAAGAACGTCAAGTAAACAAATTTTGACACCAAATCCAAATGTTTAAGAGGTAAAGAACATCAAGTGTACATAGTTCTGTTTATGACTAAATAGTGTTGTAGACAGTGTTGTTGACAACAATGTATTTAGAGGTAAATAACACCAAGTCCACTTAGTCAATGTGTCTTTAGGTTATAACGTCTTTCTTTTAGTTTCTTAAAAAATGTAAACAATTTTAAATGTTTTTTAACGTTAAACTTACATTGTTTAATAATATATTTTGAAGTAAAGATTATAAAAAAGCCTTTAACATTATTTTTGGAAACACATTTTATGCACAATTGTCTTGGACTTGGTGCTGTATGTTTCAAAGGACTTGGGAATACTAAGATCCATCATTGTGAGGTAAAGCACACCAAGTCCGAGGTAAAGCACACCAAGTCCTTTTTAACAAATAACCGTTACATAATATGACGTAATTTAATTACGGATATCATGGAAATTAAAAAAATTACAGAGCATAAAAAATAGTCGGGGTAAGGGAAGCAGTTAATGGAGAGATAAAAGGGTTGTGATTTTCAACAGTTTTTTTGGATCTCCTGTAAAATTTTAAAAATGTGACTTGGTGTAGTCTACCTCCCACCTACAGATATGTATATATATATATATATATATATATATATATATATATATATATATATATATATATATATATATATATATATATATATATATTATATATATATATATATATATATATATATATATATATATATATATATATAATATATATATATATATATATATATATATATATGTATATATATATATATATATATATATATATATATATATATATATATATATATATATATATATATATATATATATTATATAAATATAGATAACAACTTCAGTTAACTGTAACATTGGCCGCTTTTAAATGCCTCCTCAACCTTGGTATCTCTATGAGGAGTTCTGTTGCCGATACCTCATCATAAAAACCAGTAAATTTTGATACAGATAATTTCAACTCTTCACTGTTCGCCAAAAGCTAAGTGTTTGTCTGCACAACCTCGAACAACGAAGCTAAATCTTGAACTGACTTAAGTCTAGTTCGGAGTTCAACACTGAATCGGTCAAGACATTCCAACATGTCCTTTTTAAGTTATAATAATAATAGTTTATTCAGTCAAATAAAGACAGTACATATTTAAATTAAACTTAAATTAATCTTAATTTCTAACCTAAATTATAATACTATATAATCTTATTTATATTTAAATTATGAGGAATTCAAAGTTTTAAATTTAGTTAGAATTTTATTCTTGAATTGATCCCTACTCATATTAGAGTCATAAAAAGCACTATACTTATTAAAATTTCTGATACATTCGTTAAGTGGGTTATAAAAAGAATAATCATGTCTATGAAGTTCTTCAATAAGAGGCCTCCTGTGTCTTGTATTATAAGTATGACAATTGGGAACCATCATTTCACACAATTCTGGACACCTTATATTACCTCTGACTAGGTCGAAACCAAATACAGCAGAAGCAAGCTCACGTCTTTTTTTTTTTTTTTTTTTTTTTTTTCTTTATTAATAAACTGCTAACTTTAGCAACATACATTAACCGCTCGAACTACAGAGAGTTATAACGCGGTGTTCATATACAATTTAATATACAATTTAACGGTTTGAATTCAAAGTTATCATACTAATTAGTAAATTATTGAAATCCATCCCATTTTCAGTGGTATAAACTTAGTATAAGTAGTAAAGTAAGAAACCATAAAATACACAACACAGAAACTATTCGATAAACCAAAAAGAAATGTTTATGTTATATATGCGTTAACTTTACGTTTGAATGTGGCGAAACTATTTTCATTTTTTATGTTAGATGGAAGTTGGTTGTATTTTAATAATCCTCTATGCAATATATTATTATTCGACGCATTGGTAGAAAAGAAATTTGGTTGAAAGTATGATCTCCGCCTTGTGCTATAGTCATGAATATCAGCTGACCGTGTTAGTTGGAGATTGTGTTGCACTTTACCTTTGATTATTTTAAATGTTATATACAATAGCTCCCTTTCAATTATTTTATTTAAAGAAACAAAATCTTTAAACAATAAAGCAGATGGATATAGTACTGGTAAATTTAAAATATATTTAATAGCGCGTTTTTGCAATATCGACAACTCATTTAGTTTATAACTAGCAGATCCACTCCACACAGGATTTACGTACACAATTTGAGATAAAATATAGGCATTATAGATTAACGTAAGGCATTTTTTTGATACTAGATTTTTTAATCTCCTGATAACGAAAATATATGGTATAATTTTATTTTTAATACAATCAATATGCGTATTCCATTTGAATTTCGAGTCAATTTGCAGACCAAGGTATTTAAAGCTTGTTACTTTCTCAATTATGTTGCTATCGTATTTGACAAAGAGTTGATTTGTCAATGAATTTATATTTTGCTTATTCTCAAACAACATGTATTTTGTTTTTTCGCTGTTCAGAACCAATAAATTTTTATCGAACCAAATCTTTAGCAGATTCAGATCATGCTGCATTGCTTCAAATAACATTTCTAAACTATTACTAATATATACTAGAACTGCATCGTCTGCATAGAGATATAGTACACCTTGTAATGACAACTGACACATATCATTGATAAATATCAGAAACAGAATTGGACCCAATATTGACCCTTGTGGTACCCCTTTTTTAAGAATTTTGTAGCTACTATGGTGGGTTCCAATAGAAACACATTGGGATCTGTTACTTAGATAGCTTTCAAACAAATTTAATTGTTTATCGGTAAATCCTAATTTTTTTAGTTTGATTAACAGTATTTTGTGATCAACAGAGTCGAATGCTTTTTTTATGTCTAAAAAAAGGCACGAAACCAACTTTTTTTTATCGATGTTTATACTGAGAGTATCAGTTAATGATAGACAGGCAGAAGAAGTATTTGAGCCCTTACAGAAGCCAAATTGATTTGTTGAAATTATAATATTATCAGATAGAAAATTAATCAGTCTGTTATATATTACTTTCTCAAAGACTTTTGAAATAGCATTTAGTATTGATATGGGTCTATAATTGTTTAAGTGCATTGAATTGCCATTTTTTAAAATAGGAATTACTTTAGCTATTTTTAAAGAATCGGGAAAGTCTCCAGCATCAATGCATTTATTTATTAGTTTTGAAAGAATACGACAAATGTTTTCACTAAAATGTTTCAAAAATTTGGTTGAAATTGAATCAGTCCCTGTAGCCGCATTACTTTTTAAATCATGTACAATATTTTTAATCTCTGTTTCATTAGTGTGCTCAAGTTCAAGTGGTTTATTTATAGTATACCTTAAATTGGCGAATTGATCAGGAGATGGTGTTGGTAAAGAGTTTGTAATCTTGTCACAAATGTTTATGAAATAGCTATTGAATTCCTCCACAATTACTTTAGGGTTGTCTAGAATTATGTTGTCTTTTTCAAGAAAAACATGTGGATTATCTTCTTCACTTTTATTAAAAACTACTTCCTTTAAATGACTCCACATTTTTTTGGGTTAGTTATGCTGTTTTGAAATTTGATAGAATTGTATTCTTTTTTTGCTATTTTTGTTTTTATTTGTACTTGTCTTTTAAAGAAATCGTATCTCTCTATGACATAAGGATTTTCAATAAATTTCCTTTTCAATCTAAAGAATCGTTCTCTTTTTTGAATGGTGATAAGGATATCATCATTAATCCATGGTGAATTCTCAATAAAGGAAATATTTTTTTTCGGATTTTTTTTGTATTTTCATGAATGCAGTTCGAAGTTTTATCAATTAATTCGTCAAAACTATTTGATTGCTCAATTTCATTCCAAAGTGAACTCTTTTTAATTTTTCCATAATCTAAAACAGTTTTAAATTGATTGGTATGTGACTTTTGTGGATTGCAATCAAATTGTAGCAACATAAGCTTATGATCTGAAAGTGAATTATCAATAATGGAAATTTCATAATTAAATTTAAATATATCAGTCATAATATGATCAATTACAGTAGAAACTGTATTAGATATTCGGGTAGCGTATTTTGAGTTAATATTATTTAACAGTGCAAACCCATGTGAATAAACCGTTTCTAAATATTTGAAGTTTCAGAATTCTCATTGAGTAAGTTAATATTAAAATCATCAATTATAGTACTATTTGGAAATTGGTTTAGAATTTCTGCTAGTCTAACCAAAAAGTTATCGACATTGGAGTCAGGCGCTTTGTAAATAGCAATTAAGTTCAATTTCAATTTGATAAGCTTTATGACTAAGAAGTTGTTTCTTTCATATTCTTCGCTAAATATTTTGGCTGCAGCAATATTTGATTTAATATAGATCGCACATCCTCATTTTAGTGAGACCACATTCAGCAGTAAAAGTCTTTCTTCATATTTAGGCAGTCTGTATCCAGTAAAACCGAGAGGTTTTAATGCAAAGAGTAAGAATTGTTTTTGTACCGATTCAATAGAGCTTGCGAATAACTCGGTATAAGGCGACCAAATTATACTAGCATATTCCATTTTTGATTGAACTAACAACGAACAGTACAAAGTTTTTGTCAAGGTGATGTCGTTGAATTCTTTTGCTCTACGTTTAATAAAGCCGAGAATAGCATGCCCACTTGTGCAGATTTGGTTGATATGCTGTTTGTATGTCAAGGAACTATCTAACATAACACCCAAATCCCTAATAATATTAACCCTTGATAGATTAGATTCATTTACATTATATGTATATTTTATTTTATGACTGCTTCTGGCGAATGTAATTGTCATACATTTTTCAATGTTCAAATGCATTCCATTTAGTAGACACCAGTTGTATAAAGTTGTATAAAGTTGAGAGATTGTGTTGCAGTGTATAGGCATTGGACATTGACCTAATGACTTTATATATTTTCAAGTCGTCAGCATATAAAAAAAATTCACAATCTCGGAATAATAATGTGAGATCGTTAATGAACAGTAAAAATAAGAAAGGACCCAAATGACTGCCTTGAGGTACAGAGGATGTAACCTTGATTGCCCGTGAATGTTTACCTTGAAATTTTACGACCTGATGTCTATTTGCCAAATAAGATTCTATCCACTGCAAGAGTTTGCCCCTAATTCCATATTTTTTAAGCTTACAAATTAATAAAGCATGATCTACCTTATCAAAGGCCTTAGAAAAGTCTGTGTAATTAGCATCAACTTGGAGACCAGATGCAAATTGACGTCTAATGAAAGAAGTATATTGTACCAAATTAGAAATTGTTGATTTACCCGAATCAAATCCATGTTGATTAGGGTGGATCAAGTCTCTAAGAACTATGTACAATTTTTGACTTATAATTTTTTCAAAGAGTTTAGGAATGGTAGATAGAATGGCAATACCTCGGTAGTTAGAAATCTTACGCTTATCTCCATTTTTAAAGATAGGAGTTATAAATGATGATTTCCAGATATCAGGAAAGATACCCTGACTTAGAGAAAGATTAAACAAATATTGAAGATGCTTTGCTATACTAGTTACTGTCCTCTTAATGAATTTTGGAGGAATTAAATCTGGTCCCGGTCCTTTTTTAATGTCCAAAGACTGAATTGAATTAAAAACTTCTTCAAGCGTAAGCTCGATTTCTAGTATTCTGTCAGCTGAGGGCAAAATATGTGACTGGTCAGTTTCTTTAAAGATAATAGGCGGTTGATAAACACTCTCAAAATGATGTGCAAACATATCAGCTATTAAAATCGGTTCTGAAGAAGAATTACCCATGTGAGTCATAGAAGTGGGATATCCTTTATTACTACGTCTATCCTTAATAAAGTTCCAGAACTGTTTAGGATCATCGATCAGTTTTAAAGCAGTTTTTTCCTTATGTAGAACTAGAGCATGTTGTTCCTCAATTTTAAATTGTTCGCTAAGTCTAACGAATGTATCAAAATCAGATAATCTTTTTGTTTGTTTGTATTTTTTATGTGCCTTATTTCTTTTATTTCTTAGTATTCTAAGTGCTTTATCAAAGTGAGCAGGGCATGAAAGTGTTGATACGATTTTCTTTGGTGTATGCTTATCGATAGTTTCACATAAAAATTCATTAAACAAAGATGCAGCACTATTTACACAGTTTGAATTTAATATATAAGAATTTAGTTCACGGTTAATTGCTTCATAATTTGCTTTATCAAAGTTATAAGAAATTATAGTGTCAATTACATTTTTCCTTCTTTTCTCAGTAAAAAAATAGGTTAATTGAAGTATTTGATGGTGAACACTGGTTTTTGATGTCAATTTTAGTGAAGCTATAGCCAGATCAAAATTAGATGTGACATTTGTAAAGATAACATCTAGAAGGTTTCCACTATTATTCTTAAAATTATTAATTTGGCACAAACCTAATGAAAAACTTTTAATTAGAAAATCATAATAAGTGACATCAATATTAACGGGGTCATATATATTTTCCTGTAAATCATTGGCAACCCAATGAATATTCGGCATATTGGCATCACCATAAATAAAAGTCAGGCAAGTGCGAATATAATTCGCTCGCTGAGGGTTCCGTGTATATAATATGAGAAAAAAACAGTTTTTGTAAGTATAGTTTCAAGTTGGGTTGAATCTTACCCAAAGCTGTTTATGGTGGCTAAAGAAAGCTTCAATAACGCCAGCTTCTAAATTATTTATATTGGAAAATACATTATCAATTGTGGTAGCCTCAACTGTTGTTGGTTCATGAATTTTTCTTTGTAAATTTTTTTGTAGAAAATAGTTTGAGAGCCAGTTTTGAGGATTTTTATTGAAACCAACGGAAAAAACGGAGAAAAAGTGTCGTCAAATTATTTCCAACGAGTGCATTGTTAACACAGTCGAGTGATTTGTCTACTGAACATTGGGGAGATCGGTATAGTATACCAACAGGATTTGTACTTCAGCTAGTTGAACATTCACAATGACTGCCAGCAGAGCTAAACTCAAAGTGATGGTGGCTACTATTTTTCTGCACTGGTGGTACTGTATCAGACTTAACGAAAAGAACAGATCCCCAACCTCGATTAACTTGACTGTAACAATTTTCTAGTTCAACAGTAGTTCAATAGTTCAAAAATTTCAAAAATGTTTGTAATTAGTGATCAACTTCACAGAGAACATTTGCAATGCAACCATATTAAATGATAATCTATCGAATAGCAAACAGGTATCTGGTATGTTATTGCATAATTTTTCAACCTAACGCCTTTCGCCTGAAGTTTAGTTCATCTGACTTGTTAAACTGTGTTGATCTAATCTGATCTTGTTTGTTCATTTCTTTACTTCGTTTCACTCAATATTGACTATAATATACATTTCCTACAACGTAGTAAAATTTATCCTCTTCTACGATTATTTTACGTGAATAGTCCTTCACAAAACACAATTTTAGAATTTTAATCAAATGAATTAAAACCGAAAAAAACGAAAACTACAAAAAAATTGTTTTGGACTAGAAAAAAATTCACCTTTCATATGCCGAGTTGGGGTCAAAAATTATTTTTTGTCAAAATTTCCACTCTCTACCCCCTCAAAATAACATTTGAAATGATGATCCGACCGCTATAGTTTTCATTCAATCTTAACAACATTGCCCATAACCATGAATATTTTCAAATATTTTTCTTTTGTAATGTTCGAAGTTAAGGGGGAGGACAGGAATTTTTTTTCACATTTTTTAATATAACTCAAAAACTGCGCTTTTGAAAATTACATAAAAAATTGTTTTGGACTAGAACAAAATCAACCTTTCATATGATACCCCACTCAACAAGGTCAAAAATAATTTTTTTTCAAAATTTCCACCCTCAACCCCATCAAAATAACATTAGAAATGATGAGCCAACCGCTATAGTTTTCATTCAATCTTTACAACATTTCCCATAACCATGAATTTTTCCAAATTTTTTCTTTTGTAATGTTCGAAGTTAAGGGGGGGGACAGGAAATTTTTTTCACATTTTTTACATGACTCAAAAACTGCGCTTTTTAAAATTACATAAAAAATTGTTTTGGACTAGAAAAAAATCAATCTTTCATATGATACCCCAATCGACTTGGCCAAAAATATTTTTTTTTCAAAATTTCCACCCTCAACCCCCTCAAGATAACATTTGAAATGATGAGCTGACCGCTATAGTTTTCATTCAATCTTTACAACATTTTCCATAACCATGAATTTTTTCAAATTTTTTCTTTTGTAAAGTTCGAAGTTAAGAGGGGGGGACAGGAAATTTTTGTCACATTTTTTAACATAACTCAAAAACTTCGGTTTTGAAAATTGCAAAAAAAATTGATTTATACTTGAAAAAAAATCACCTTTCATATGACACCCCACTCAACAAGGTCATAAATAATTTTTCTTCAATATTTCCACTCTCAACCCCCTCAGAATCACATTTGAAATGATGAGCTGACTGCTATAGTTTTGATTCAATCTTTACAACATTGACCATAATTATGAATTTTTTCAAATTTTTTCTTTTGTAATGTTCGAAGTTAAGAGGGGGGACAGGAAATTTTTGTCACATTTTTTAACATAACTCAAAAACTGCGCTTTTAAAAATTGCAAAAAAAATTGGCTTGGACTGGAAAAAAAATCACCTTTCATATGACACCCCACTCACTGAGGTCAAAAATAATTTTTTTTCAAAATTTCCACTCTCAACCCCCTCAGAATCACATTTGAAATGATGACCCGACCGCTATAGTTTTGATTCAATCTTTACAACATTGACCATAACCATGAATTTTTTCAAATTTTTTCTTTTCTAATGTTCGAAGTTAAAGGGGGGGGACAGGAAAGACAATACCCGTTTATGGCAATATCAAAAAAACTAAGCAGTCGAAAAATCATTGAAATTTTTTTTTGAAATATTTTGAACTTTCTCGATTTTTCTAGACCAAACTCGATTCCTTACAAACAACTTTTGTTTTACTATCTCCTTATCTATGTTCATAAAATATAGATTAAAACAAATATTTGAATTTTTTTGTTATCAGTAGGCGTGGAAAAACACGTTTAAAAACTGTAGAAAATTTCAAGTTGATAGCACTTATAGTTTGTGAGTAAATTGATTATGTAGAAATTCGGACGGACACCGAAGTCTCACCAATAGGGTACCGTTTTTACTTTTTTAAAGTACGGAACCCTAAAAATGTCATCATCAATTGTCATGTTTAAGTTAAGGTTTGCTATTAAATTAGCTAGATTATTATAACTATTTATGTTAGACTTAGGCGGTATATAGAAAGCACTTACAAATAAAAATTTACCATTTAGTTGTAGTTTACATGCAACAATGTCAAATGAGGTGTCATCACTTACAGATTGTAACTGAACCACTGAACTAGGGATGTAATCCTTTACTGCAATGAATACACCACCCCCAAGTTGATCTGTATCAGTATTAGAAAGTATTCGATCTTTTCTGTAGATAGACCATCCATCAGGTACAATTTCAGATGTTAAATGTTGACTCTGTAACCATGATTCTGTCACGATGACAACATCATAATCGGAGTTATCTAGATCGTTTCTGAAATTTTCCAACGATGACCTCATACCTGACATGTTGTGATAGTAGATGCTTAGGCCCTTCGGTATTGATTCCAACGAGCTCGAAAACCCGAAGCACGATTACTAGCCATGTTGAAACTGTCCACTTTAATGCCCTCAGACCACATATTTGATGTTTTTACTTCATAAAATTTATTTGGTGGTATTCCAACTTTAAAAGAAAGGTAGTTTGGCATGTACCTTAAGTTTGTTGGTGTAATTAACTTACAATCCACTTGACATTTAAATGTATTTTCAATAAACACTGTTAATGTTTCCTCGGTAGTGCTCGTCTCCAGGTTAGATATGTATAAATACATTAATTTTAATCTATGAGAGGCTGCCTGCGGTGCTCTAATAGCAGGCATTGGTGGATTAACCGTGGAGTTGTATTTGTTTTTTAATATAATTGGATTAAAAATCGTCGGCGTCGGTGCTCTAAAGGATACATTTTGATTTGAGTGACTTTGTATGTTCACTTCACCAATACCTTTGCTCCTTCTTTTCTTATTTTTTTTCTTCTTTTTGTTGGTTGCTTTCGCCTCCACGTTAGGTTGTTCAGATATAACATCATTTTTTTTTTTTTTTTTTTTTTTTTTTTTATTTCAAATTAAATCAGCATATATACATCTAAGGCGTAGCCTTTTTACAATCTACTTGCAGGCAAGTAAATTTTCTTATGTATATTTTCAATTATATAATATTTTTAGAATTCAAGATGGTGTAAATTGTATACTTAATAAACAAGAAAGTAATGTAAACTTAAAATTACCAGCAAAACGTAATACATTTAAAATTTATTAACATAGCAAAACAGGTTAAACTAATCAAAAATATAAACACAATAGAACCGAAAAAAAAAAAAAACTAAGCTAAGCTCTATTTATGATAATTAAATTAAATTATTTTAATAATTAATAATTAGTGCAATTTTAAAATAAACGATAATTGCAAATATAGTTTTCATACATCACCATCACTTATTTCCCTCAGTTGGCACATACAATTGTTTTTCATTCCATATATATGATTAGTTGGTTCCCAGATCATGTGTGATTTTATATTTATTAATTAATGAATTCATGTCTTTATCTATTTATCTATTAATCGACATTCATCTATAATTACTTATTTGTTAATTTTTTTATTTATTTAATTTTCTATCTATTTATGCTCGACATAGAGTAACTAGATATATTATATTCTGACTCCGATAGTAAAGTTACAGTTTGGATTAGGCTTTGGAAGATAGAAATTCAAATGACAGTCTTTTAAATGTTCCAAAAGAGCCAGCAGACTTTATGCTATGATCCAATGAATTCCAAACTTTAATAGCATGAACGAAAAAGGACGATTGTCGGGCTTTAGAATTGCAATTAATTGGTAAATTTATATTTAGTGTCCTGGTCGATCTAGATAGATTTATCTTTTCATACAAATAGTTCGGTTTTTTTAAGTTGATTAATTTATATAAAAAAAGCAACGAAATAAAATCTAGGTAGTTACGGAGAGAGCAACTCAAAATCAATTTAGAATAGTGTGAAATCGATTCACCCATCTTTTTATTATATATATACCTAGCACAAGAGTTATAAGCAACATTAAGTTTTTTCCAGCCGGCCTCTGAACATCCAGCGTAAATAGGAGCACAATATATTAGATGCGGAACTATTAATGATTGGACTAGTTTTAATCTAATATCACAGGGCGTATAACTTGCACACAACCGAAGTTTGCTCAAAGTCATGTAAATCTTGGAACAAATTTTTGAAACGTGGTCATCCCAATTAAGAAAATTGTTTACAATCAGGCCCAAGTTTCTTACTTTATTATGTAGTTGGATTACTTGACCATCAATAAAAAGTTGAGTTGCATTTAAGTTATTTATATTAGTTTTATTGCTAGCAATAATCATTGCTTGAGACTTAGCTGGGTTAATTTTTATTTTATTCCTTTTCGCCCATTCAGAGATCAATATCAGAGTCGCATTTATTCTACTTACGCAGGCAATATTATTTTCTATCGATGCTGAGTCGTATAACTGTAGGTCATCAGCAAAGAGGTGGAAGGATACATCACTAATAGATAAATGAATGTCATTAATAAACATCATAAATAATAACGGCCCAAGAATAGAACCTTGAGGGACTCCAGCAGATGTGTACAACATGCCAGAATATGTATCACCAACTCGTACTATCTGACCTCTATCAGATAAGTAAGAATGAAAAAGAGCTAAAGCACTGTTCGATAAATTGTATTGACTTCGTAGTTTTTCTAGTAGTATAATGTGATCCACTGAATCAAAAGCTTTAGAGAAGTCCAACAAAACAAGGTAGGAAATTTTACCTGCAGAGATGGATGTACTCAAGTCATCTATTATTTTTATTAGTGCAGAGGTTGTAGTGTGACTTTCACGAAAACCAGACTGAAATTGATGAATCATGTTATTTTTATTGAGGTGAGCCAACAATTGTTTCTTCAAAATGTTGTCCAAGACTTTAGATAAGCAAGGCAAAATGCTGATCGGCCTAAAGTCCTGAATATATTCAGGAGTAGATTTCTTGGGTACGGGTATTACAAATGCAGCCTTCCAAGTTTTAGGGAAAATGGATTTTGTTATAGCTGTATTTATAATGTGTGTCACAACTTTAGATATGATTGGTAGCAATAAAATAACGAAGTTAATTGGGATATCATCTGTTCCTATTGCGTTAGACTTTATTTCTCTAATAATTTTACAAACTTCAAGTTCAGATACATTGTCAAAATAGAAAGAATTCTCTGTGGATATAGATGACAAATTATTAGAACTTAGATGTTGAGTATGCGAAGTTGAACCAGAAGAGAAGTAGCTACTGAAATCAGAAGGCGAATGGTTACTAATAGCAGTTGGATTAGCATTTGTAAGACCGTGCTTTTTAAAATGTGACCACAAAACTTTTGGTGGCAGATCAGTATTAAATACTTTCTTGAAATTATTAAACTTGGCTTTTTTTATAATTTGACTAACTTTGTTCCTATATTTAGTAAAACGTACCCAATTATGTGGAGTTTTATTGAGCTTCCAACAATTATATAAATAGTTTCGTATATTGATATGAATAAGTATATCAGAGTCAAACCATGAATCATCATTAATTTTTTTTAGTTTAATAAGCCTGAGAGGAGCAAACCGATTTAATAGTGAAAGTACTAGACTGTTGAAATAAGTCAATTTCTCATTAACATCCAAAATATTATAAATTACATTCCAGTTCAACATTTGAGCTTCCTCAATCAATTTATGTGAATCGATACGGTTCAAATTACGCCGATAGATACAGTTTTGTTGATGTTTGCAGTTAACTTCAAAGTTGTAGGCACCAAATATCATATCATGTGTGGTGTACAATCCAGGCATTGACAATTGAGTAAAAAAACCAATCTTACGCAAGTGTTTGAGCAATAGTAGGTCAATACACGTAGAGCTATTATCTACAAAATTAGTTGGTTCCATTGAGGCAGGAGAAATACCATACGAGTTAATAATTTCTTTGAATTTGTGAGCGCTACGATCAGAGGCTAATAAATTTATATTAAAGTCGCCAAGTATCAAAATATCATCGTATTTACTGGACAATGCGTTGAGAACTCTTTTGAATTTAGTACTAAATTTTACCTTTGGCGGAACATAAATAACTCCTACAAGCAATTTTTCATTAATATTGTTCGTAACTTCAATAAAGATCATGTCGAAATCAGATGAAGATGAGTTTTTCCTAATAATTTTAAATTTCAAGGATTGGTTAATGTATAGAGCAACTCCACCTCCGCGACGGCCGACCCGATCCTTACGAATCAAATTAAAGTCAGGGATAAAGGCCAACTGATCATTATGTTTCTCTTTCAACCAGGTTTCAGATATTGCAATCAAATGTAGTGGTACGCCATTAAGTATGTTTTTAAGCTCATCAAAATTTGACAATATGGATCCCGGATTCAAATGAGCAAAGTTGAAACCATTGCTCTTTGATTTGAATGACGATTTCAATACTATATTCTTAATATTCATTTTTAAAGAAAAGGAAGGTCAAGCCGAAAACAAACAAACAGATAATGAAATAAATAAATTGTACACAAAGCTGTATCAGGAAAACCCGTAAGATTTGTAAAATTAACTTAATATAAATTTAGATTAATATACCAAAAGAGAAAAACAAATAATAGCAATAATACCTGTTACTATAATGCCACCAAATCCTATATGCTAAAAATATCTAAAAATAAACAAAATGTATTACTGCTTAAACAAATATCAAAAGAATAAATAAAAAATAAAAAAAAATAATTAAATGATTAACACTAATTTACACTTAGTTATTTTGATTTTGATTAGAGTTTTATAGTAATTTCTAAACTTTTATAATTTTATTCACTTCAAATTAAAGTAGATCATTAATCAAAATTACATGTCAGGTGGAGCCTTGATTATGAGGATTCCACCGCCTTAACTAGTTCATCCACATGATAAAATGCAACAAGAGAATCTCTGTTTGTTAGCTGCACATACACCGTCCCATTAAAGATTTTTATATGTTGAATTTTATGAGACTTTTTCAAAGATAGAGCCATCTTATGCACCTTATAGTATTCTGGGGTCAAGTTCTGTTGAATGTAAATACGCGACTTATCCTGAAAACCATCCACACTGTTAAGTAGTAGTTGTTTTCCCATTTTCAAATACCGATGCAGGAAGTTGTTTTTATGAAATTTCGTAGCAAATTTGATGATGATGGCAGGGTGCTGATTAATATTGGAGGTCATTAACTTCAGTATTTGGTTGGATTAGATTTGTGTTTACAGATGCTCCTGAGTTAGAAGTAGACGGCTTGGGTTGAGAATCATTTGGAAGTGCATTACTTATATGCTTGTTGTAAGTAATGAAATTCTTTGCAGGTAAGTGAGATAGAACAGCTGATTCATTAAAATCATTGTCAGTTATGGACAACTTGTATTTGACTTAGGACTTGACTTAGGATAGGACTGTCTCAGAGAGTTTACTGATACTGTTTTCTATTTTAATTTGAATGTTATTGGTGTCAAATACTGTGGTCTGTAATTTATCGAAAGCTTCTTTATAACATAAAAACTCCTTCGCCATCATTTCAAATTTGGCTGCATTATCCTGAACTACTTGTTGAAAGTTATTTGATATTTCAGCAAAACTTTTCTGCATTTTGTCCACAACGTCATTGACTAAATTGCAAGATGTTGAACAATTTTCACAAATGAAATGAGTGGCTAATGCTTCACTCAATTTAGACTCGTTCCAATTGCGAGGAAGTCCAGCACAAATTCCGTGGAAACCATTTCTACAAATTGCATTGCATTTTATTATTGTTTCTTTTCTATCAAAATTTGTACATAGTGCTGAATCGCATTTAAACATTTTGATTGATTTTATTAAATTGATTTAAGTTCAATTTTAATATTAAATCGCAATTCAACAGTTTTTGAATTTTTATGAAAAATAAACACAATCAGCACTAAAATTCAAAGTAAAATGTTAATTAATTAATTAATTAATATTTCTATTGCACTAGTCTTGTAATTTTAAAATAGCAAAAAATTGAATTTCGTCACAAATAGATATTTTAACTGTTATTTTAACTGTTTTATTATATCAGATTTTATAGTTTATAAATTCAAACTTCAAAAAACAAAAAACCAAAAGAAAAACACAAAACTAAATTAAGCGAAAATCAAAAACACAACCGTTTATCGCGAATTTTAAAAAAGTATAAGTTGAGCTCTCATTGTCCCGTCCCGCAGGAGGGATCGATTTTGATCGATTATGATCAATGTTGATCTACGGGTCTGACTACCCTGCGTACTCCAGTCCCTGCCATTGACATATGAGTTAGCGTGAGATATCACATACCACTGGCAATGGCAGGAGATGTCATTAGCCAAGATGATATCTTAGGGTGCTGGCGGACGAACTTTAATTAGTCAACGGCAGCACTTCCAGTCTTAGCTGGGCAGCGTTCCGTAGCGGTACCTCTCATTAGCTCTTCCGAGGAATCGAACCAACACGTAGTTATGTGTGGAATTTGTGCCTCGATTAAGGTGGTGGGCGGTGCGTCTGGGGTGCGCTGCATCAGCTGGATTATTGGCATTTAGTTTTGTTTTGTTTTCTGCAAATTTCTCACAATTTGTTTTTCACTTATTATTTTGTTATTATTTCTTCATCTTATCATGAAATATTGGCATATGTCATATTTTGTAGTATGATAGGATTTTTTACTTAGTTATGCATTTTAAAATAAAACACAAAAAAATAAAGTAAACATTTTGATATATATATGGCAGTACAACCGAAAAAAAATAAGTCTGCAAGTGGTAAAGCAAATTTGCGCAATCCACCCGCCCATAAAGCGGCATGTCCACGGAATTTGCAGGGACAAAACTTATATGAATCAATAAAAAATTTTAAAATGCATGTTCAAAACATCTGCGGATTGAACGCTAACCATGACCACGTGCAACATCATCTTGAGCACGACAAACCGAACATTCTATTCCTTACAGAAACACAAGTTTCTGAAAATTTTCTCTTTATAGAATCGCTTAATTCCAAATATAGGCTCGAATCAGCTTTCAAACTCCATCAGGGCGTATGCGCATTCATTCATGAGAGCGTTGCGTGCACGCGCTTTCCAAATTTTGAACTACAAGGTGACGGCTTCAATACAATGGTTTTAAAGATTTGTCTTCCAGAAATGACTTTTTTTACAATAGCTTTATACCGGTCCCCCAACAAACGTAACCCAAACTTTTTTAATATACTGACAAAAATTATGGACGAGATTAGAGCAAAGTCTAGGGGAGGTGAAGTCATTGTGAAGTTATCGTTACCGGTGACTTCAACGTCCACAACAAATCATGGTTGGAATTCTCCAAATCGACCGACGATGTTGACAATAGTGGAAAACTGGCAGAAATTTTTGCCGCGTCTCAGGGCCTATTCCAAATTGTTAAAAGCCCGACTTTCACTCCCCGTAATGGCGGTGATAATAGTTTTCTACTAGATCTCTATCTTACCACAATGCCAGATATTACGAGTGTCGATGTAGCGAAAGGTAGTATTGGAAATTCTGATCATTATTTAATCTCATCAGTTATCAAAACTGATTTACTTAAAACTACAGCTCCCAAACCCCGTAAAATATATCACTACTCAAAAATGGATAAGAGTGGTCTTCAAAATTTTTTCCATGGTTTCCCTTTATACCGTCATTGTTTTTACACTGACAATGTAAATGTTTCTGCTCAAAACTTTACAGAAACCATCCAATTTGCTATCAATAAATTTGTCCCTTTCTCAATAGTAAAACCCAAACAAAAATACTTGTATTCGAAAGCTGCCAAAACGGCACTTAGAAACAAACGTAGATCATTTAATATTTGGATTCATAACAAAACTCCCACTAATCGATCCCAATATCTAAAGGCCAACAAAACATCTAATCAGATTATCTCAAACGAAAAGTCCGAAATTGACAGAGCGAAAGCCTCAAAACTTACGTCTATGTCTGTTTCTGACAAGAGTTTCTACAGTGCCATTAATTCTTTAAATTCTGGTACAAAATTTTCTATTCCCCCTATTATTGATGGTGATTTAATCGTCAATGATCCCGCAAGAAAAGCTAACTTGTTCGCTGAACGCTTTGCTCTGAACTCCACTGTTTTGGAAACTCCTAAAGAAATAACCCAAATCCAGTCTTCGGGAGTTAATATGAATGAACTTCACTTCAAACCCAAAATAGTCGCTAAACTTTTAAAGGGGTTAAACATCAACAAAGCATCAGGAATGGACAAGATTCCACCCATTATTTTAAAAACCTTTTCCAAAGAACTTGCACCAACTTTAACTAAAATATTCTACCAATCCTACAAATCTGGTATATTTCCCTCGTGCTGGAAGTTGGCAAATGTCCAGCCCATCCCCAAAAAGGGACCAAAATCCGATATCTCAAATTATAGGCCAATAGCTTTACTATCGGTCCTATCCAAAGTCTATGAGCATTATATTAATACACATATTTCAAAATTTCTGGAAGAAAATCATTTGATATCCGACAGCCAATACGGTTTTCGAAACAAAAGATCAACTACCGATCTATTAAACTATGTAGCGCATTGTTGGAACAGCATACTTGATAAAGGTGGTGAAACATACGTTATCGCTTTAGACATCTCCAAGGCATTCGATCGAGTCTGGCATGCCAACTTAATCAACAAGCTCGTTGCGTACGGTTTTCATCCCAATGTTGTGAAGCTGATTCAAAATTTTCTATCCGACCGATACATTTCGGTAACCTTAGACGGATATTCTTCTGAGTCTAAACTAATTAACGCTGGTGTACCCCAAGGCTCAGTATTGTCCCCAACCCTATTTTTGATTTATATCAACGAATTGTTGAAAATCACCAGCAACCCAATAAATAGTTTTGCAGATGATAGTACTCTGCACAAGTCGTTCGAGCCCCTTCCTTCAAAAGGTAAAATGCACGAACGAATTAATCCTGCCCGGAGAGACGCTGCCATAAACGTGAACAAAGACCTGAATAAAGTCGCCGACTGGGGTGACCAAAAGCTTGTCAATTTCAACTCCACCAAAACACAGCTGTTGATTGTTTTCAGATTAAAGACCGAGTTCCCCAAAGATATTTTATTTAGTATGTGTGATGAACCAATAGGTGAATGTAAAAACATTCGTTTATTGGGTGTCACAGTTTCAAATGACCTACTCTGGAACGATCATGTAATGGCGATGGAGCGCGTCTAAAAAACTCGGCCTCCTAAATAGATGCAAAAAATTTTTCACTCCATACCAATTGCTCCATGTTTATAAATCCTATATTCGTCCCTGTATGGAGTACTGCTGTCAAGTTTGGGGTGCTGCCTCTGTTTCCATCTTGGCCCTCTTGGACTCTGTTCAAAAGCGAGCTATACGAATTGTAGGTGATCGAACTTTGACATCAAAACTTGATTCCCTACAACATCGTCGCACTGTTGCTGACCTCGTTGTTTTTTACAAATATCGTCATCAGCAGTGCTCAGATGAAATCATCGGCATCATGCCTCAAACTTATTCTTACCCCCGTTCCACTCGGCAATCGGCTGCCGCAACCAGTGAAACGGTAAAGATCCCGCGCTGTCATACTGGCAGATCGCAGAGAGACTTCTTTGTCCGAACTGCGTACAAATGGAATAGTTTGCCGGAACACTTAGTCTCAGGTGGCTTCAACCCACAGATGTTTAAAAAAAGCGTTAATCTACACCTCAGAACGCCAGTTGTTGTGGGACCCAGGTCTAGACCTAGGTCTTAAAAGGTATTTATGTGTTGTTGTGACACATATTCTAAACCCTATTACACAACACATTTTATTAAAAAAAAAAAAAAAACATCAGTGGCAAACTCAGCCATTCGTTTTTTACGTTTTTACGACGAATTTGGCTTTCCATTAGAATGTCATAGTCCTCTGATTTTTTCGCAGCAAGAGTTATTGCCTCTTCTACAATGTGACTACGTTACGAATTGATTCTATTTTTGTAACTAATTGTTCAATGTTCAAGCCCTTACTTTGCAATCCAATATGAGCACAGATATTATTTCCCTTAGAATATCATTCCAAAACAAAAGATAGTGAAGAAACGCAAAATCACATGCTGCATGGATAAGGTACTGTGCAGCGCCTCCAGTGTCTACAATTTCTTGTTGATCACTTAACTTCTCAATTGCAGCCACAATCCTATCAAAATTTTTGGCCTACTGCAGCATAATAAGCACTCCAATGCGTTGTTAAGAGTTTTTTAACAGTTGCTTTGTTGTGTTTGACAAGTACTTCCCAGCGGCAAGTTGAAGCAGGAAAACATGTAAAAATGGCTTCCACTGTTCCGAAAAATGTTACACAAGCTACATTTTGTGCAAATGAGTGTTGGCCACATATATTAATTGAATGATCTATGCAGCCGACAAAAATTTCTTTGTTATTTTTAACTTTAATAATAGCTTGCACTCCTCCATGGATACTACTCATAACAGCTGCATTATCATAACCTAGGGAACGACAATTCATAACATCTATACCATCATTTTCAAGAATTTTACACTGAAAAAAAACATGCCCTATTTCCAATCGAAATGCAGTTGTCTCAACCTCACCGTGCGGGCAGGTATGGCGAATCGAAATACGAGATTGATTCAACAACTGTGCAATTATAAGCCGACACATGAAATATTTATGTGAAAATAAAATATAGTTCAATCAATCTCAAATACTTAAATTTTAAAATGAAAAATTCATGATATAAGGCCAAAGAAATATGTTTTCATGGAAATAGTTATTAACTTTATTCAACTACAGTTATATTGGATATAACACTTTATATTTTAAATAAACCTCATTCTGTTGTCAGGACAATGTTACTGAGTACTAAGTAGTTGTCCCAATCATGGTGAAATTGTTTGTAAATATCTTTTCTTTGCATGAATAATACACCGAAAACTTCGAGTTGAGGTTGTCATTACTTCAATTTTTTTTTCAGTGTAATAATTTCATCGCTTAAATCAGCGGGTTTTGTCCATGTAAAGGAAAAAATCCAAGGAATACTTCCTTGATTTCCACTTTTCTACCATCAATTTTCACATAACGAATCGCTTCTGACATTTGATCATGTGAAATGGTAGTTGAAACATAATTCCAAAATATTTACCTGATTTAATTTCGTTAACAAGCTTAAACTTTACGTGGTACGCTCAAAACATTAATGAACTCATTTTGTATATCTGGTGACAAATATGATACTTTTGATGATTTACCTTGCTCCAAATGCAAAATGTGTTCTTTTAATTTAACACTACAGCATACTTTGACAATAGATTGACTAGTTCTAAAAAATTGCCTTTATTTGAAGAACTTTGTCCTTCATCCTGTCAACGAAATGCTAGGTTTTGTTTAGATAAAAACAAAGTTATATCCAATAATCTGGATAAGAGATGTTTCCACTTCTGTTTTTCATTATATATTAATTGCAAGGCTGCGTCGCCTATCGTTTTATGAAATTTTAACCGCATTTCCAAAGTTTGCCAATTTTAAAAGTTCTCCAGATGTTCATTTGAAGTTTCATGATCGGTTACTTTGGGGTTTAGTTTCCACCACTTCTGAAATCCAGCTGTAGATTTTGTATTTTTACTATTGGTGACAGCTAATATACGACAGCAAAAGCAGTACAGGTTATTATTTATAGGATAATAAACCATCCATGACCGCACAATTTTTTCACCATAAGGCATCACTTTATAATACCATTCTTTAGAAAAAGGGCGAACATCACCTTTTATGTCCAACCCGTGTCTAGATACAGTAGCAAACGACCCTTCTCTATTTTGAAAATGTTCACTTCCTTTTTTTATGATTTCAATGCGAACATTATCAGAGAGGTGTATATTTCAATGTGATACATCTCTTAAGTCAAGTGATTCATCCATGCAAATACTGTCTTCGATAGTAGAAGCATTAGCAGCATTATCACTGTTATTTTCAGTATTTCTTTTGGATTCGTCTTCATCATAGGTTATCATTATTAATTCTATGTTATCGCTGTTACTTTCCGAAGATGAGCCAATATTTCGTTGCATCAACGTGAGAACCAGTTTCTTTTAATGAACCTTGGATATCATCGGGTTTTGTAACATATTTAAAGATGGATCCAGATATCCAGGATCCAGATCAATTTTAACCTGTTTGTTCTTTCTCTGCTGGAACCCTTTTTTTTCTTTAAGAAGTATGAACTCCTCGTGGCATATCTATTTTTTGCGATATTTGCTAAACGAAATCTAAAAAAATGTTTTTAATTATAGTAGGTATCAGCAAAGCATTAATTCTTAATATATTTGTAGGATACATATATGTCTAGTTCATAATAAATCCACTGTGTTAACGACTAAATACACCGCCAAGAAAATTAATTTATTTATATTTCCTTGTAACAACTTATATTAAATAATATTTGATAAAATGGAATATACAAATCATATGCCTAATATTATAAGGAACTATTTAAAAGAATATAAGTATAAAATCCTAAAAGATATTTTATATAAAGAATTGAAACCAAAATTAAATATCCAATTAGAATCATGCTCAATAATTTACAAAATTAAATGTGATTTTTGTGAAAAATTTTACATCGGGAAAACCGAAAAATGTTTTAAAGACTGAATTAAGGAACACCTTCCTAAGAAGGAAAATAAACAATTTAAAGTCTATTTTATGTAAAAAATTTACATAGTTAATAACAATAGCTACACCACTTTTAAAAAAAATTTGAAGGCTTTACATTTATGTAGCCAAGGATCTCTAAAAGAATCACTTGATGAGTTTGAAATTTACAAGGGATTTAAAACCCAAAAAAATGTAATTTTAAAGGATAAACTTTCATTTAATTCAAATATATAAATATATAAAACTGAAAACAAACAGTATGAGTACACAGTTAAAAATAAGCTGAATATGTAATGCAAATTGCTACATATATAGGTCCTACGGAAGTCTCCATTATAAAACAATGCAAAGCTTGCTTTTAAAATAAATTTAATGCTCCTTGCTTTAGCAAGTTGTTTTCTAACTTCAAGAGTACTAAGTTGTTTTCAAACTTCTACTATTAGTATAAAAAATAAATTATGATGGTAGAGTTGTACTAAAATTTGTGGTTTTGCATTAGAATTAGTTTTAATGCAATATTTGCTTTGCTATACATAACCCATATTGCAAAGCTTGTATTAAAAATTGCAGTAACTTTTTCAACTGTGTATGTATCTACCTATAAAAATTTGCAAAACTGCAGTAATTGCACAACTGCCATTTTATTCCACAGTAATTATTTTTGTGTCCATTGAAAAACGATCTATTCCTATTTATTCCTTGAGTTTCAAGATAAAGGAAAGAAAAATTAGTTTGAGATCATTTACAAACACGGTGATTTGATTGTTTATTAGTTTTCTTAGGTGTTTGCAATTAATTTGTTTGAAATGGAAAACATATATTAGGTAGTAAAGTTAAGATGATATTGTAGAAATAATTTTGGAATAGAGACATTGTAACTCATGGGTGCCACCCTAACTATGAAGGGTGCCACATTATCGACGTAAACCACTTTTCCTATACATTATTCAGCATATGTGTTTTCAGACCTGGTCGTTAAAGAATCATTCTTGCATACTAAATAATATACCGTAAAAAAAAGTCAATATGGTATCTATAGGAATATTCAAAGCTATTGAGTAACAGTGGTGATGGTATTCAATGCTCAACATGTTGATTCGATTAATATTGTTAAAATTTTATTTCACGTTATAGCTCAAAAACTTTAAAAAGTAGAAAAGCTTTTTTTGAACCAATAACACATTTATAGGACACATTTATAAGTTATCACAATTAATAAATTAAAATTATATGGATAACCTGGTTAAAATGGTTTCTAAGTGATTTATTGTTGAAAACATTGGGATGGTTTGTGTATGTATTTTACGGTCGGGTGTCACCCCAAAACGGGTGACATCCGGGGTGGACCACCCCCCACTCCCCTCCTAGCTACGCCACTGCAGGTGGCTAAGTATAGGTTTTGACATGCGTAAATAATTGTTTTCACAAACTTTAAAGATTTTGAGGAGCCGTTACCTATTATTTTTATTTCCAATGAACTATTACTCTTTCAACTCACCATTGTCTAATAACGTTTAGGTATTTGTTTCCAGTGATCTAGTCTGACAAATAGTTTGTCATAGATAAACCACAAAAAATGGCTTCCTCCTTTTTTTGAGTTTAAATTATTGTTTTTTTTTTCATACCAAATGGAAATGAAAATTTTTTCCTACATAACGGTGAAAAATAAATAAATTTCTACGAGAAAAAGCTTAAAAATATTTAAAACTGAGATAATATGTACTCTGATTTGTAAAATTTGTGTTTAAACATTGTCTGTTGTATCATTTATTTATAGTTTGAAATAAATCTTGAATTCTGAGGAAACCTTACTTCCTTTTTTAAACAAAAAGTGCACTCTACGAAAATTGCTTTTTGTAATTTATTTGAACATTGTAAAAAATGTTTAGCAATAAAAAATATCTAAGCATTTTATACTTTAATCGTTGGCGTGATTTGGAGTGAAGTAAAAGCAGGGTCGCTGTTAGTGGTAGCCATTAGAGGAATCTGTTTTCGGCCTCTTGCTCTTATGGGCCTCACAGTTATAATTATACTTTTATAATATATGGTTCAAAATTATAACATGTTGCATGTATCAATATACAATTTGAAATATATAGAAATGATATTTCGTATTAATAAAAAATCGATGCAAATGTGAGTTTGTATGAAATAAATATAACATGACTTTTTTGAAATTTTATTTATCTACAGCAAGTTTGTAAGGGTAGGATCACACTGTCTTACTAAAGCGTCTAAAGCGTCTAAAGCGAATATGTAGTACGCGTACCAGAATGGTCAAATAAGCACACTTTTTTAGCAAGGAAAACATTAAATTTTTGTTCAAAAATAATTACAAAATCTCTCCAAATTTAATTAAGACCAAATTTAATTAAGACCATAAATTTCAGCACTTCTACATACTGCAATTTTTTTTCTTTTGCTAATGCTGCATAGAGGACCGTAGACTGCAAATCAATTGCCTTTCCCTGTAATAACTATTTGATTCAATCAATTTTTGGTCGTAATTTACTTGGAAACATATTCAAGTCATTAGTTATCCCAATTTACCAAAAATTTTGACTGACTATTAATTACTTTAAAAACCATTAGTTGATGGTTTTTATAGTTTCGCTTTAAAAAATTAAATTGCGAATGCACGTTTAATGAAGAAACTTTATCATCAGGGTGGTTCAACCAAAGCTCGAATTACACTTTAGTTGTTTTTGTAAAAGACGTTTTCTCCATGACTTATGTACTAGCAATATGTAATTTCATTATTCGTTTGCCTCTTCAATATATAACCGTCCTTTCGCGCTTTGCGCTTAAAAATTGGGTGAGACGGGCCTTTGTCTCACATGTTTGTGTTGAAGCAGTTCTATGAGTTCTTGTAAAAATATAATATGCTCATAACACATAAATCGACCTAAATTCACAAACACTATTTATGCAACAAAATCACGATCGAAAACATAAATTTTAAATAACAAAAATACACAAACAATTATAAACGTTATAATATTTATTTTATTTAACTAAATTTGTTTTTCTTATTTTTTTTATAACTACAAAAAAAATAATTTCGGAAGGAAGCTTTTACTAAAATCCTTTTTAATTTAATTAAGCATAATAATTTTTTTTAAAACAAAAAAATGATAATTATAATAATATAAATATACTCAAGTGTTTTTTCTTGATGATCCTGCTATTTGTCCAAATCCTTATAATCGCCGCTATAGTTTTCTTTGTTTAATTGTTCAGCTTGAACATTTCCTCTTGATTTTTTTTTACCTTTTTTTGATCTGCAGTCGATGACCACCAAAAACGAATAGACCGATATTATATTTTTAATTTATCATCTTCCAAATTATAAAATAAATCTCCATAAATGTTCTCCAAATTATTTATATGGACGGGTTGGTTGTCCTGATTTATTTATTTTAAATTTTGTTTGGCTGGTAAAATAAACAACAAAACCCATACTCGCGAAATATTTATACTTGTTGCCATTCCAAAATCTTCATTCCATTCTTCTAACGAATTTCATTTAACTTGGTTCATCTTCCAGCATTTGCTTAACGATTTGTATTTTAAGTTGGTTCAATTGTTTCATTTAATTTTTCATTATTTATAGTTACAAAATTATTTTATTTACTTTTGATTTAATTATAGTACAATTTTCAAATTTTTATAAGTTACAAACAGTTTTAGATTTTTTATTTTCTTTAGTTTAAACAAATTTTTTCTTAATTAGATTTAACAAATATAAATTTTATTGCAATGACAATAGATAAATTTTATTATTTTCAAAATATGAGTAAATAAAAAATAATTTAATTTGTTTTCAAAAATAAAAGGATGAATGATTAACAATAAAAAAAAGGTGTTATAAATTAATTTATACAAAAAAAATGAATTGAAATGAAAAAGAATGCGTTTTTGGAATTTGATTTAAGAAATTAATAGTTTTAAGTTAAACAGACACAATAAACACAAAATGAGTGGATCTGGCAATTACCAATTAAAATAGATTCTTGTCGCGTTACATCACACCATTGCTGGGTTTTCGAGAGCATTTTGTTGTACTACCCAAGAAAAATATAAACGAACAATGAACACAGCAAAATGCTCTCGAAAGTTCCAGAAATGATGCGGATACTTTCGACTACTTTCCTTCACCTTGTTAATATAAAAAAAAAATCAATAAAACTAGAACATGCAAATAAATTAACAGTTTTAACACCTATACCACAACACTAATAAACAATTAAATTAGATTAACACCTAACGAAGATAAATAAATAAATTATATTTAAATAAATAATGAAAAAAAAGAAATCGTTTTGTTAATCCTAAACTCATTTCTTGAAAGCTTGAGAGCTCATTTCTTGAAAAATTTGTGACATGCACTTTCTTTTCAAGAAGCTTTCAAATCATTTTCCACATTAACCCCATTGAACCATTCTCCAAATTAACTTTAGAAAGAGGTATTTTAAAATCTTATTACTAGCTTGCTATGCAAATATAATGCGAGCAACAAAAACAACTAACATTTGTGAGTTCTTGAACCAAAATTTATTTCTAACAAGTTGATTGACATGTTTGAAACATTATCAAATTCAAAAACACACGAATATATACAAAAAAACCAGGTAGGTGAATTTACTTGCCACTTCGAGTGTGCTGCAGGAAAACTAGAACACCCAGACCTAACACAGCACCTCATACAAGGATCATGCGACTAGTGCTATCCCTACAACTAAACACCTGCCAAAAAACGTGAAAACTATATTTTCAAACCTTAGAACTAACATGCAAAACATGTAACCGAAAACTTAACTAACATGCAAATCATGTGACCAAAATCTTAACCTAATATAACTTAACCATCCACCAAAACACTGGTAGAAAAAAATTTATTTTTTCGAGCGCGCTGCAAGAAAACTAGGTCAACCCAGACATAATACAGCGCCCTCTCTTGTAGATTATGTGACTTGCACATCACCTACAAGTAATAACCAAATGCAACTCTGCAAAACTATGTACCTAAACCTTAGATGGAACATGGAAACATATGTAACAAAAATCCTAACTAACATGTCCAACAGTAATTGGAAGCCATGCACCTGAAAACCTAAACCTAACATGTAAGTCATAAACTAAGAAAGTAAATTTAGACATTTAATATATTTGCAAACAAAATAATTTATCTTATTATATAGAAACAACACCTTAACGTATAAACTATAAACAAATAACATATAGTATCACAACAATAAACACATTAAAACAAAGCAAAATATCTATGACTTAAATTAAACATTAAACACATTAAAAGGGAGCAAGATTTATCTTACTTAAATTAAACATTTAACACATTAAAATTGAACTAATTCAAATACATTCACGGAGTGATTTTCTTTAGCTTTAAATTTCCTTATGTCGTTTGCGTGGTATTTTGCTGTATACTTTCCTTCCAGATCTTCTAAAATGTAAGATGTTTGACCGATTTTTTTCTTGACGCGAGCTTTGATATACTGTGGCGCTAGTTTAGCATTAAACCGCTCAGCCATGTTCGACTTCTTGAAGGATCTTCTAAGAACAATTTCATCTTCGATGAACTCAGTTGGTCTGGTTCTTAGATTGTAATGATTAGCGTACTTCGTATATGCGTTTTTCAAATTTTGAGCTACTGCTTTTCTTGCAATGTTAAGATTTGCTAGCCTGTCATTCTCAACTTGTTCTTGTGAATTCAGATTTTCAACTATATCTTTTCCTAACTCCATCTCCTTGCCAAAGTTTATGAAGTACGGCGTATATTTTGTTGAGTCGTGTACCGCTGTTCGTATCGCGCATGCGATTTTTTGAATGTTTACGTCCCAATTTCGTTGATCGTCCTTGATGTAAGCCCTAACACTCGATAATATCACTCTGTTGATTCTCTCTGCAGGATTGGACTGTGGATGATACACCGCATTTAATAAATGTTTAACATTATACTCAGCAAGCAGTTTTCTAAATTCTTTAGAAGTAAATTGTACTCCATTGTCAGAGATAACCGTACGGGGTATGCCAAATATAAGAAAAACTTCATTTTCCAGAATTTGAGTTAAAGATTTTGCTTCAGCTCTTCTTACCGGTTTTAAAATGCAAAACTTACTGTAAACGTCTACTACTACCAATAGATGTTGGTTTCCAGCTCTGCTTCTAGGGAATGGTCCCATATAGTCTACAGCGATTACTTCCCATGGACTTTTCGTTTCTTTTTGTGTCCCCATTGGTGCTCGGTTACAGGTATTCGGATGCTTGTTTTCCTGGCATTTTCCACACTCATTAACATGCTTTTTGATTTCGCGATACATATTAGGCCAATAGTATTTGTTTTGAATTTTTCTCGCTGTTTTTGACACACCTAAATGACCTCCTAATGGACTATCGTGATAAAACTGTAAAATCTTTGATCTTTGGGTCTGAGGAACATAGTATCTCCATTCACTGTATTGAACTCCCATTTTTAAGTTCTTCTTGCAAACTTTATAAACCTTACCATCTCTAATTGTAAAATTTGGAAATTTTTCTGGATCTGAAATAATGTTTTTTTTTAACGCTAGATATAAAACATCATCTTCTTCTTGAGTTATTTTATCTACTTCGAGCAACCTGGATAATGCGTCCGCTACAACATTTAATTTACCTTTTCTATGTTTGATCTCGAAGTCAAACTCTTGTAATTTCAGAGCCCACCTGGCTAGTTTGGAAGTAGGATCTTTGAGATTGATAAGCCAACGAAGTGATGCGTGGTCTGTTATGACGTAAAATTTAGCTCCTTCAATATACGATCGAAATTTATATATTGCCCTTACTACCGCCAAACATTCTCTCTCAGTAGCTGAATACTTACGCTCGGTATGACTTAACTTTTCAGAGTAATAGGCGATCACTCCTTCATGTTCTCCTTCTCCTTGTGTAAGTATTGCTCCCATGCCGAGTTCTGATGCATCGCACTGTATAGTGAAAGGTTTTTCATAATCTGGGGTAATTAATATTGGAGCTGATACAAGTTCTGTTTTTAATTTTATCAATGACGCTTGCGCTTCTTTAGACCAAACAAATTTTCCCTTATCTTTTTTTAACAAATCACTGATTGGTGCAGTAATTGTCGAAAAATCTTTTATAAACCGACGGTACCAATTTGCCATCCCCAGTAACCGTCGTACGTCTCTAACATTTCTCGGATGTGGTATATTGAGAATTGGCGCAATCTTTTCGGGATCAGGTGTAAGGCCATTTTCGTCTAGGACATAACCTAAGTATCGTAGTTCTTTAGCACAAAATCTTGACTTCTCTAAACTTATTGATAGATTTGCATCGCTCAATCTTTTTGCTATTTCACTGAGTAGAAATAAATGTCGCTCAAATGTTCCGGTTGTAATTATAATGTCGTCAATATAGACAAAAACTTCGGGCTCCAAATCGTGACCTAAGCATTTTTCAAGTACACGACACATTGTTTGTGCGCTGTTGCATAATCCGAAAGGCATACGTTTGAACATAAAATGTCCTCGGCCTGGCACAATAAATGCAGTCTTCGGGCGTGAAGACGGATGAAGAGGTACTTGCCAAAACGCATCGGACAAGTCAATTGAAGACATATATTTTGATGCTCTAAGTTGCCCCAAAATGCTGCCAATATGCGGAAGTGGGTAAGCGTCCTTCACTGTTACTTGGTTTAATGCTCGAGCATCCAAACAAAGTCTCACTTTGCCGGTAGGTTTTCTAACACACACAAGTGGATTCGCCCATTCACTTTGTGTTGGTTCAATAACGTCCAAACCTAAAATCCGATCAAGCTCGACATCAACTTCCTTTTGTAGATATGGCGAAAGTGGATACGGTCGTTTGATTACTGGTTTTGCATCTCCTGTGTCGATGTAATGTGTGGCAATGTTGGTACATCCAATTTTACCCTCCTTTGATGCTTTAAATTTATTTATTGTGGCCTCTAAATATTTATTTTGCATAGGATCTAAATTTGATCGTTCTTCATTTACCTCAGAGCTTATAGCGTTGCAGTCTAAGATCACATCACAAAGTTTACGTTTAAGCCCAAAATGTTCCCAAAAGTCAATTCCAAGAATTAACGTCTTCGGCAGTGATGGGATGACATAGGTTGGCACAACTTTTGTCATGTTAAGTGCTGTGAATGGTATTTCCACTATAGTTACGGCAGGATGAACGGTGCCATCTACGGTTTTAATAGCTGTTGATACTGACTGACCTGTTAAGTTCAATTTTTTTATAAGTTCCAATCCACCGAGCCCAAGAATAGTGCAACTTGCGCCGGAATCCATAAGGCCTTTTAATTCAAACCCAAGAATATTTACCTTTAAATATGGTCTTCTGTCCTTGAGAAGATTTACAACAGAAGACATAATTTCTAGTTTAGGGTTTAAACAATTGTTTGATCCATCTCGTTGGGGGTGTTTTGGTGCTGAGAGTTTCTCGGAAGATCCATGGCACCGGTTTTTAGTTCTTCCATCACTCCGTTTCCCGAATTTCCTCTTCTATTGATAAAATGTTGGTTTTGAATTGGAGGATTGAATGTAGCCAATCTTCTTGAACGAAAATCAAAATGGTTTCTGCAGAACTTTGTTGTCACCCCTGGATTTCCACATGTATAACAGAATAATTTTTGTTGTTGTCTGCTACACCTCTTAAAAGAATGACCTGGTTCATCACAGTTCCAACACTGAAGTCCTTTTTGAAATCTATCAGTTCCCAATGGTTGCTTACCTCCTTCTCGATTCTGATTACAGAGCTCTTTATTTGCATGGTTTTGTAAATAACAAATATGATGAGTTTCAGGTTCGTTACCTCTAGCAAAATGTTCTTCTTCTGGTTTCACGGAGCTTTTGAAGTTACCAATTAAGTTAAGTGGATTTGGTTCACTGTAATAAATATGATTATAGCATTTGTCCGGAGTAAAATCATCAAATTTTGTGCGACTCAATTCATAGCTTTGATCTACGCAACCAACTACAGGATACCGTGTCGGGCGTTTGAACTGCTCTTGTCGATTTTGATCAACTGAGTAAGAAGGTTCGACCATAAATGATGAAGGAAGTGGTGTCATGTACGAACGTCGTCCAACCAACAATTTCACTTCGTCCATTCTTTTGCATAATCCGATTATATCATCCAAAGTTTTCGCGTTAGTCATTGCCAAATTGTAGCTATATTGTGGAAGCATGTTTTTTTGTACCACATAAACCTTAAAGTTTTCCTCCAATGGAGGGTATGCTCTACAAAATAACACTTTTAGATCTGTAATGAAATTTGAGAACGGTTCTGTTCGACCTTGCAGGCGGTTAAGTATTTCTTCCCTTAACATGAAATCATAGTTTCTTGGAAGAAACTCGTTTTTTATATTTACCACAAATGCTGCCCAAGAATTAAAAGAACCTACGTTTCCCCAATACCACCGTTCAGCCTTGTCTTTCAATAGGTGATGAATATTTGTAAGCAGTGTATTTGAATTAACGTTTTCACCGCGAGCATATACTTCTACTCGGGTCAGAAACTCATTTAATGAAAGCCCTTGCCCATCACCGCTGAACCTTATATTCCACCTGTACAGCTGCTTTGAATCACCTTGGTGATCTCTTTGAGACGGACGTACAGCGCGGAGTTCGTTGCGATTATTAACGTCATCCGGGTTTGGATCATTCACCTGGTGTAATTCGTGATCGGCACTGGTTCTGGACATCGAACTACTCAGAATTCCTGGTCTGCCCCTCCTATGATCTAGTGACGCATGTTCGGGATTGAAAAAAGAAATATTGGTACTTACTGAAGGTGAAACTCTTCCTCTTCCTCGTCCGGCACTCAAACGAGTCATACGGCTTATCAATTCTGCAGATTCTTCGTCAGCTAGCTTTTCCTTTTCAATTGCCGATCTAATGCTATGGCTTGATACTGCTGGAGATACTCGTAAATTAAAATTATGACGTTCATCATTTTGAGCTGCTGCTTCTTTGTATAATTGCTTCAACTCATCTAATACGTTCGCAAGGCCTACAATATTTTTATCTTTAATTCTTCCCACGCGAGTAATCCAGAGTGCCACCCTTGATTTAATTATTTGGACAAGACCTTGGTCATTTTGTTTTTGTGCATTAGAGAGTTCATCCATGAACATGACCAACATAGCTCGTGCTTTGTCCAACTCTTTTATTGGGTTTTGAGGATCAATCAATGGAAAAATGTTCAGTTCCGTGTCTTTTAGCAATGCATTGCGTAATGCAGCCGTTTCACTACGAGCTGTACCCAGTCCTTCTATACCTCTTATATAAAGCTCGTTTCTACGCTCTTCCTCACTCAAGTGAATCGGTTCGTAAGTATAACGTTCGTTTTGTGCCATGATTTGTTGTTAATCTAAACTTATTATTTTTTTTATTAGACTAATACACTACACAATTGAAATCGAGAATATTCAAAATCGAGCTAATCGTCACAAATCAACCACAAATTATACGCAAAAATTTTATTTTATTCAAATATAACAAAAATTACCAACGTTGAAGCAAACGACAATAATAAAAATCAGATATATAAATATACGCAAAAGGAAATTTTTTTATTTATTGCTATTTTTTGAATATATTTTTATAAAAAGTTTTTAATACGATGTTCAAAGAATATCTTAACCTAATCACTAACAAATCAAATACAAATACAACCTAAGGATATATAAAAAAATAAATATGAAATAATAACTTGTAGAACTTTTTATTTTTTTTTTGATTAGTTCTATATAAATAATACGATTTCAATAAAAATCACAAAACCTGGAAAAACACTATTCAGTAATAATGAAAAACAAAAAATATTCACTAGAACAACACATTTAAGAGCTTTGCAATAGCTTAGCCACGGTGCACAAACAAATTTTTATAATCTTTAACTAAATTTATCTAATAACTTTATATAATCACCATTCACCAGAATACAAACACAATTTACAAAAACAAATAATTTAAACAAATTGATTATTTTTTTTTTTAACTTTAATAAGCATAAGACATATCTTGTAAAACCTGAATGCGTCTTCGTATTTATTTTTTTAAGTTCACTGGATGTACTTAATAAATAAATTTTATTTGTAATCCCTTACGTGTAAATGTACGAAAAACACATCAGTTAAATCACTGTCGAATAGCTTGATTTATTTTAAATTCGCTCACGATTTATTTAAACTCACTTTTACCATTACCATATTTAACACTACACAATTACGCAACACAAAAGCACAAAAACACATAAATTTCTTAACAAAACTATTTTTTTTTAACTATTTAACCTATAAAAAAAAATGAAAATTTTTCACAAAAACATAACAACGAACTATAGAAGTGCTTCATCACACATGTGGTCGACAAAGATGTTGTTGTTCTGGATGTGTCTCCCCACAAGGGATGCCAAATATAACTGTCCTTTCGCGCTTTGCGCTTAAAAATTGGGTGAGACGGGCCTTTGTCTCACATGTTTGTGTTGAAGCAGTTCTATGAGTTCTTGTAAAAATATAATATGCTCATAACACATAAATCGACCTAAATTCACAAACACTATTTATGCAACAAAATCACGATCGAAAACATAAATTTTAAATAACAAAAATACACAAACAATTATAAACGTTATAATATTTATTTTATTTAACTAAATTTGTTTTTCTTATTTTTTTTATAACTACAAAAAAAATAATTTCGGAAGGAAGCTTTTACTAAAATCCTTTTTAATTTAATTAAGCATAATAATTTTTTTTAAAACAAAAAAATGATAATTATAATAATATAAATATACTCAAGTGTTTTTTCTTGATGATCCTGCTATTTGTCCAAATCCTTATAATCGCCGCTATAGTTTTCTTTGTTTAATTGTTCAGCTTGAACATTTCCTCTTGATTTTTTTTTACCTTTTTTTGATCTGCAGTCGATGACCACCAAAAACGAATAGACCGATATTATATTTTTAATTTATCATCTTCCAAATTATAAAATAAATCTCCATAAATGTTCTCCAAATTATTTATATGGACGGGTTGGTTGTCCTGATTTATTTATTTTAAATTTTGTTTGGCTGGTAAAATAAACAACAAAACCCATACTCGCGAAATATTTATACTTGTTGCCATTCCAAAATCTTCATTCCATTCTTCTAACGAATTTCATTTAACTTGGTTCATCTTCCAGCATTTGCTTAACGATTTGTATTTTAAGTTGGTTCAATTGTTTCATTTAATTTTTCATTATTTATAGTTACAAAATTATTTTATTTACTTTTGATTTAATTATAGTACAATTTTCAAATTTTTATAAGTTACAAACAGTTTTAGATTTTTTATTTTCTTTAGTTTAAACAAATTTTTTCTTAATTAGATTTAACAAATATAAATTTTATTGCAATGACAATAGATAAATTTTATTATTTTCAAAATATGAGTAAATAAAAAATAATTTAATTTGTTTTCAAAAATAAAAGGATGAATGATTAACAATAAAAAAAAGGTGTTATAAATTAATTTATACAAAAAAAATGAATTGAAATGAAAAAGAATGCGTTTTTGGAATTTGATTTAAGAAATTAATAGTTTTAAGTTAAACAGACACAATAAACACAAAATGAGTGGATCTGGCAATTACCAATTAAAATAGATTCTTGTCGCGTTACAAATAACATTTATACTGATTTTAGCACGATCTGGGGATTATTGATTTGAAATAAAACGACGTAATCGACCGCGTGTCTGCCTAAGGGTTCAAACCAGGTACTGAGGAGGAAGGTTTGAATTCATCCGAAACACGGAAAATGAAAAGTGGAGTTTTTTTATGAGAAATTTAAAACCATGCCTTTGAACTAAAAATAAATCCAATTACTTCTTTACTCACTTGAGTTTAATTGATCTCAAAAATCCTCAGCAGTAAGCTATGTTTAACGACTTCGTCTTAATCTCGATACATATATCCTTAATCGGTAAAACACTCTTACGGCCCTTAAATAACTATTATCCTGTTTATTCTGTATTTTTGTAAACACGATCAGGTGCGTTATTAGTCTTAACAGAATTAAATAAACAGATGTTTCTTTTTAAATTTTTTTTAATTTTATTCTTTTGTTCGAATTAGAACAACACAATAAAACAAATCATTTGATTGTAATGAATTCGGAAATAATTTTTTTTTTGGTTGTATGATATAAAAAACTCAACAAAACTATTTTTGCACTCATAAAAAACAATAAATTAAATCTAATGCGTATGTTCTTCTATCAACTAATAATAATGATTGTTTTTGCTTTCTCATTAGTAAAAAAAATGATGTCTTTCTTTTGATTTGAGGTCATTTGATTTGAAAAAGTCCTAGCGGCACGTATATCCGCTAGAAAAAGGTAGTCTTTGGGACCAGACAGCTTTGTGTACAAAAAGAATTGGATATGTCCGATTATTTTAAATAAAAAATTTTAGTAGCAACAGAATAATCCCAAAAATTTATCAAACCTATCAAACTAAATACACTAAATACATTAACGGAAACTACTTTATCAATGCAATTTTGTAATAGTTTTGTTTAATTTGGTTAAAATTCCTTAATAACATATAAAATCCTTTGGTGGATTAACGTTCTAACTCCGTCACAACTGCAATACTACCACACATAATTTATAATCAACAACAACATCAAACAACTTTTACACCTCAAATATAGTACAAATATCTATCTTTTTACAAAAAACTTTTGTAAATGTGTAATCAATATATGTACATATATTTATTTCAACTAAACCACTTCCAAATATTCCAAAATCCTAAAGAAACTATTCCTTAATTCAAAACAATAATGAATTTTCAAAACAACAACAACAAACATTCAAAACAACATTTTTTTAATTTTTGCGAAAAAAATAAAAACTCAAAGAAATACATCTTTTTTTGTTTATTTAATATTCCTATAGGACATTTTTATATTTTTGGGATTTGCTGTTGTAATTATATGAGAGTGGCTGTGAGAGTGACTTACATTAAGTTAGTATAATGCTAATTGCATTGGAACTTCTTGGGTTAGAAAGCTGAAAATTTCTGAAGTTATAATTGAAAAGTTGAATTAAAAGCTAGTTTTAGTTAATAAAATTAGACACAAAAATGATGAAACCAAGGCCGTTTGCGTTTGTTTTCGTTTTAACAGCCCCAGGGTCTCAACCTCTGAACTTAAACAATTTGTTTTTTAAGTTTTGGATAGATTTATTTACGTATCTAAGTGTGCAACAGTTTTCAAATGTGAGGTTGGCCATTTTCAGCTAAATTAAGGACAACAAAGGTTACTAAATTTTTAAAACAGCTGATTTTTTAGGAACCTTTTGCGCTGAGATTTTCATTTTGAAAAAAATGATAAAAAATAGTTCAAATATTCAATATTTATCAATTTTACTAAAATATTATAATTCAAACGGAAGTTATAACATCCTAGATTATTCGACTTTTTAAGCTCAAGCCACTTAACCTGTACCCGGATATCACCAGTTCGCGAGCTTGTCAAAGAGATTGTTTGCCGCAACATACACAGAAAATATCGATGTATATATATGGCAACACAAAGAAAACGCTTCATTATTATTTGAAGTAACTTCTCTTGCAAAATGTTTGGCATGACAAAAATGACAACTCATATCCAAAGCACCACAAACATACGAATCAAAGTTACCTGGAATGACATTCAAAGCACACTGAAGCGAATCTCTCAAAACTACTAAGGGAATTTCTATTTCATAATTCACCACATTCAATTCTAAATCATCATTCATTTCTTCATTCACAACATTCATTTCACCATTAACACCATTCATGACACCGTTCATGACACCATTCATGACACCATTCATATCATCAACATTCACTTCATCATTCACAACATTCATTCCTACATCAGCTTCAGCATTCATTCCATCATTTACATCATTATTACCATTCATTTCACCTATCATAAAATCAACATTAGCTTCATTCTGTACAACATTAACATTGCGTATATATGCAACACGATCTCTGTTATGCCGACGACTCGATGCACCACTCACTTCTTAAAATTTACGACGTGGTCTTGGAATATCGAACAAAAACAAAACACACAACTTGAACGAAAACCAACACTTACCAAGACAAAAAACTACCCGAAAATAAAACAACTCAACAACCCAAAACTACCCAACAATAAAACAACAAATAAAACAAACAACTCTAACTCTTCGAATACGATAAACAAACGTTGAAATCTTAAATTCGTAAGACACAGAAAAATAATACGTTTATCCACTTCCAAGGAAATGTTTAAACTAACTGAGAGAAAATATAAATATAAAAAAGAAAATAAAGTTTTAAGTTTTAAATTTCAAATTTCATTTGTTTCGTGTTTTTTTTTTCATACGGATATAAGGTGTTCTTAAAATAATTCAATATGATTTTTGGACGTATAAGGAAATATTTTATTCAAACATATTAGGCTTTTAAATTTATAAGTAATAACTTGTATGTAAACTTATAATGTATGTATATTTTATTTGTTTTGAGACCCAGTAGAATATTTTTACTTGTATGTTAACTTATAATGTATTTCTCTCTCTCTCTCTGGCGTTTACATCCCATGGAGGGATTTTGCCGTCTGTGCAATCAGCTTCCAATCGTCTCGTTCCATGACCAGTTGACCCCAGTTACGACATCCTATATCACGAAAGTCTTGGATGATGTCATCACGCCAGCGTTGTCTAGGTCTTCCTCTTCGACGAACACCAGCTGGTTGTTGTTGGGACGCGTTTTTAATCATTCTATCTAATGGTGCCCTTTTTACATGACCAAACCATCTAATCCAGTAAGATTTAATGAATCCGATTACATCCCAGCCTCCAAAAAGCTGTCTGATTTCATGATTCATTCGGATTCTATACTGATTTTCAGCAACTTTAATCCAAGTCGTTTAGCATTTCTTTCAAGCTGAGAGAGACTATCCTTGATATTGCTTGGTCTACGTCCGAGAAGCGCAATATCATCTGCATAGCCAAGAATTTGACTAGATTTGTTAAATATACAGTTTTGTGTCTCAATGCGGCTTTTTCTTATCGCGTGCTTCAGCACCAAATTAAATAGTACGGGGGCGAGTGCATCACCTTGTCGAACACCTGACGTTATACAAAAAGAGTCAGAAACTGACCCTTCGATTACTATTCTACAGTTTGATCCCGATGTTGTGAGTTTGCACAGAGAAACAAGTTTCAATGGAATACCAAGGCATATGAGTGCAGAGCAGAGGTAGTCGCGGATGATTCTATCATATGCTTGCTTGAAATCAACGTAGAGCTGGTGAATGCTGATAATATACTCCCAACATTTTTTCAGAATCATCTTTAATGTAAAACATTGATCTGTGGTTGAACGGTTGGGATGAAAACCACACTGATAGTCGCCGATGATAGATTCGGCGAACGGGATGAGACGAGCGAGGACGACATTAGCTAGTATTTTATATGCTGTGTTCAACAGTGCGATTCCACGATAATTCGCACAATTGAGACGGTCACTTTTTCTATGTAGCGGAACAATAAGAGCTGTTTTCCGTTCAGCAGGTAGTTCTTCTTGGTCCCAGATTGCAAGAATCAGATCATATATACGTGAGACCAGAGCTGCTCCTCCATTCTTAAATAGTTCTGCAGGGATTCCATCGATAGCTGGAGATTTGCCATTTTAGGTAGATTTCATATAAAAATCTACCTATTGCAATGGGCTTCATCTCGGAATTTCGGAGAAATTGTTGTGCCAAACGACTATATATGATAAGCGGAGACGAAAAATCAAAAAAAAAAAAAATTTATATATATATATATATATATATATATATATATATATATATATATATATATATATATATATATATATATATATATATATATATATATATATATATATATATATATATATATATATATATATATATATATATATATATATATATATATATATATATATATATATATATATATATATATATATATATATATATATATATATATATATATATATATATATATATATATATAAACGATATGAGATATAACGAAAACCAGTACCAGTCTCTCACGGCCGCATTTATTGAGGTAGATCAAGAAATCTTTCTGTACTTGTGTGTTCTAATAATATCTTGGACAGGTTTGTGAACCAGCAAAATCCGATGCGTGGTTAAGAAACTAGATGCTTTTTTCTGAAAAAAATTGATTTTTTAAAACCGTTATGATGGCCGTTTGGATACTAATATTTCAAAAAAATTAACAAATTTAGAATTTTTGAAATCTTTTTTATTAATTTGTTTTAAAAATAGACCTCTGCAGTCACTCTCACGGTCGCATTTGTTAAGCCAGATCAAAACAGCTTTTCTAAACTAAAAATGTGCGTTTTATTAATATCTTCGACAAGTTCGTTAATCAGCCCAATCCAAGACATAGTTAAGCAACTACTAGAGGCTTTATACTAGAAAAAACTCTGTTTTTTAGATCCGTTATAACGGCCGTTTGAATTCTAATATTTTTAAAAACTTTATAAATTTAGAATCTTTGAAACCTTTTTAATCAGTTTCTTTAAAAAAAAAGACCTCTGCAGTTAGAGGTTTCTGAGTGAGCGGCTCCAACAAAAAAGCTTGTAAAACACAAAATGTGTTTGAATCAACCGGCGCTCTCACGGTTGCATTTGTGGAGCCAGATCAAAAAACCTTTCTTAAAAATGTGTGTTTTATTAATATCTTGGACAAGTTCGTAAATCAAAAAAAATCTGACACATGGTTAAGGAACTATAGGCTTTATAAAGTAATTTTTTTAATCCGTTATAACGGCCGTTTGGATACTAATATTTTTAAAATCTTCATAAATTTAGAATCTGTGGAAACATTTTAATCCGTTTCTTATAAATATAAACCTCTGCAGTTAGAGGTTTTGACTTGTTGGCTTCAAGAAAAAAGTCTGCAACAATCCCAGACTACTATTTCCAAAAACCTTATAACAGTCAATGTCAACCTTATAACAGTCAAAAAAATAAAAGATTTGATTAGAAGAAATTAATTTTTTTTTCTTAGAAATAAACTATTTTGATATTTTGCAGTAATTGCACGACATATGATATAGAGTAGGTTTGTGTCATAAATTGTCAGACACATGATCTGTGGTAGATTTGATATTTGTTTGTTGCAAAATTGGATAGATATAATTTTGCTTTTAGGGAACTAATTTTCTTTTTAAAATTTGTTCGATATCTGTTTGAAATTAGTTTGTTTTGTTTAAACTAATCTGATACATTGGTTTCTACTGGCACACAAAACTGTCTGATCTCGAAATCTACCTATTTCTAGCGGACATACGTGCCGTTTGGACTATTTAATTTTTTGATGGCAGCTTCCACTTCTTCTGTTGTTGGGTAAGGGACAAAAATCTCATCCCTTGACGGAGCAATTGCTCGAATAGGATGAACTTCATTCGTCCTATTCAGTAGGTCTTGAAAGTGGGATCGCCATACTGCCAGCACATCACGTTCACTTATTGTAAGCTCGTTGTTTCCATTTTTGATGGCTGTAGGTCTTGGGTGGAAATCTTCGGTCAGACTCCGCACATTGGCAAAACACTCTTTCGAATTTCCATTAGCCGCATGTTGGTTGATGTTTTCGATGCAGCTCTTCATGTGTTCGCGTTTCTTTTTCCGTGGGAGTTTTGCTGAGGCTTTTCTGGCGCATAGATAATCAGTTTAGGTGCTTCGGGTGTTCCTTGTTAACCATTTTTCTAGCAGTTTTTGTTTGTGCTCAATGCTTTCGCGGCACTCGTCATCAAACCATTCGTTACGTGATTTCGGTGGTCGTTTTCCGATTGTAGTTTGTGCTGCGGATATGATGGTTGATTGAAGCGAGTGCCATTCTTTTTGTATGTTTAATGGCATCTCAGATGGGATGTCATGCTCTTCTATGCTTTGCGTTACAATTTCCTGATATCTATTCAATGTTTCCAGGTGTTTAAATGCTTCGAGCATTCCAGCGCACGGTCTTTTTCGCTTGCCTATTAAATGTAGATGATAATTTGCACTTTTACTTAAGATGACAAGCATGTACGCAAAAATTTAATGTAACGATCATCAATGTTCATGCACGTACTGAAGACAAAGCAGATGATATTAAAGACCTGTTCTTTCTAGAACTCGAAGAAGTCATCAATAACATCCCGCGGCACGATATAAAAATCGTGGTAGGTGACTTCAATGCGCAAATTGGTAGAAGTGCAGAACTTAAAACACATGTCGGCCCTAACAGCTTGCATCATACTAGTAACAATAACGGCTTTCGCGCAGCTGAACTGGCAATGATGTATGATCTAGTAGTTTCTAGCACTTTCTTTCCTCATAAGAGAATTCACAAAGCAACATGGAAATCATATGATGGAAGAACTGAAAATCAAATCGATCACGTCATGATTTCTAAGAGACACTCTCCAAGTGTAACTGACGTTCGATCATACAGAGGTGCTGATATGGACACCGATCATATGCTTGTCATCTTTAAGTAAAAGTGCAAATTATCATCAACATTTAATAGGCAAGCAAAAAAGACCGTGGGCTGGAATGTCGAAGCATTTAAACACCTGGAAACACTGATCTGAATAGATATCAGGAAATTGTAACGCAAAGCATAGAAGAGCATGACATCCCATCTGAGATGCCATTAAACATACAAGAAGAATGGCAAACGCTTCAATCAACCATTATATCCCAAGCACAAACTACAATCGGAAAACGACCACCGAAATCACGTAACGAATTTTTTGATGACGAGTGCTGCGAAAGCATTGAGCACAAACAAAAACTGCGAGAAAAATGGTTAACAAGAAACACCCGAAGTACCCAAACTGATTATCTATGCGCCAGAAAAGCCTCAGCAAAACTCATACGGAAAAAGAAACGCGAACACATGAAGTGCTGTATCGAAAACATTAACCAACATGCGGCTAATGGAAATTCGAAAGAGTGTTTTGCCAATGCACGGAATCTGACAAAAGATTTCCACCCAGGATCTAATGAAACGAAATCCTGAAGCCATCCTGGTTCCTCCAAAGAGGAAACGGGATGTCCTGGGATTAACGAATCTTATTTTTGTCCCTCTGGTTGGAAAATCCGGACCTGCTCATTGCGAGGCTGGAGTTTCAGGGAAAAGGTGGTCGTGGGTGTGTCCGGCAACCAGAGGGTCATAGAGGAGCAGAAAGTTAACTTATAGACATGACAGGGCTGAAATAATTACCCAATCGCTGTACCGCGAAGTCACTTTATCTTCACACCTGCAACAATTAGTGTGACATTTGGTCTTTATTTGTTATTGAGAGTAACACTAGCACACAATAAAAAACGACATTGTGCGGAATTAATTTCTTACTAGCTAATATAATACTTACCGTACTTTACTCACCTATTTCTGCGTGAAGGTTCTCATTCCAGAAGTATAGTTAACAAAAAGACCAAAATCTCCAATAGTGCTCCAATATTTATTTAACGAGAATAATTAATTTTCTTTTAAGCTTCAAACAAAAAAATTACTAAATAGCTATTTTTTTGATATATCTAAATTTCAAAATAATAAATTTTCTTTTTAGTTTTACACGTAAATTCACTAAATAGCTATATTTTTGATATATCTAAATTTCAAAATAATAAATTTTCTTTTTAGTTTTACACGTAAATTCACTAAATAGCTATATTTTTGATATATCTAAATAACAAAATAATAAATTTTCTTTTTAGTTTTACACGTAAATTCACTAACTAGCTCGATTTTTTTTTATATATCGAAAACAAACACACTAGATTCCAAAACCAAACAAAAACGAAAAGAAAAAGATAATATAACCGTATTTCCGTGGATTAACGTCCAAACCGTTCTTTAAAAAAAAAACAAGTCAAAAATTGCTACAACCGACCACGTCTACTTTTCTATCGAGAGTCGCCAACCAAAAAAATATCACCAAAGTTTACACCTCGGTGTTATCTGAGTCCTAGTAATGATGATAACAAAAAAAATAGTGTTTCGAGAATTCCACTAAAACTGTGGGAACAGTTTTCCACAATTAAATAGAAAATTTATCAAGTTTCAAAAAAAAAATTAAAAGTTAACAGAAAAACATCACAACTAGGCGAGGAAATAAAGCACAAAAATAGACCAAACCTAAGCAAATTGGCAGAGTAAGATGGATCGAGATGCGGTTTTTTGCATTCGATTCAGGAAACCGTCAGGAAAGTTTGTGAACATAGCCACTTTTCGGCAAAAATCCTCTGGAGTACCTAGGGGCCAGGGCGGGTTATATAAACCTCATCTCTTTGAACTTTCCATAAATTCAGCTCGAAATTGATCGAAGCTCGTTACTCGGGGGTTTTTGGGGTCGCTGAACACGAATATGATGTCGGCGATGATTCTCGGAGTACCTAGGGCCCAGGGAGGGTATGTCCAACTCATCTCCAGGAACTTTCCATAAATTCAGCTTATAATTGATCGAAGCTCGCTACTCGGGGGTTTTTGGGGTCGCTGAACACGAATATGATGTCGGCGATGACCTTCGGAGTACCTAGGGGCCAGGGCGGGTTATATACACCTCATCTCCTGGAACTTTCCATAAATACAGCTCGAAATTGATCGAAGCTCGTTACTCGGGGGTTTCTGGGGCCGCTGAACACGATGATGATGTCGGCGATGATCCTCGGAGTACCTAGGGCCCAGGGCGGGTATGTCTAACTCATCTCCAGGAACTTTCCATAAATTCAGCCAAGGTAATTCTTGTGGATGCCGAAAGCATGGATTAGCTTGTAATATTGCATGTAAAAATTGTGCAGGGTCAAACTGCACGAACATGGAAAAATTTACGGAATCACAATCTTCAGAAAATCTGGACGAAGATTTTCTGGATGAAGAAATTAAGTGCACGTACTTCGGAGAAAATGAATAAATTGTGTAAATCAAAATAAATAAAACATTTGTATTATAAAGACTTTAAAGCGGCTTTTTTCCTTTATTATATTCGTCGAATAAATAAGATATACTGAAGTTCGAGCCCTAGGTACTCCGAAGGTCATCGCAGACATCATATTCGTGTTCAGCGGCCCCAGAAACCCCCGAGTAACGAGCTTCGATCAATTTCGAGCTGTATTTATGGAAAGTTCCAGGAGATGAGGTGTATATAACCCGCCCTGGCCCCTAGGTACTCCGAAGGTCATCGCAGACATCATATTCGTGTGCAGCGGCCCCAAAACCCCCCCAGTAACGAGCTTCGATCAATTTCGAGCTGAATTAATTAAAGTTCCAGGAGATGAGTTAGACATGGCCGCCCTGGGCCCTAGGTAATCCGAGGGTCATCGCCGACATCATATTCGTGTTCAGCGACCCCAAAAACCCCCGAGTAACGAGCTTCGATCAATTTCGAGCTGTATTTATGGAAAGTTCCAGGAGATGAGGTGTATATAACCCGCCCTGGCCCCTAGGTACTCCGAAGGTCATCGCAGACATCATATTCGTGTGCAGCGGCCCCAAAACCCCCCCAGTAACGAGCTTCGATCAATTTCGAGCTGAATTAATTAAAGTTCCAGGAGATGAGTTAGACATGGCCGCCCTGGGCCCTAGGTACTCCGAGGGTCATCGCCGACATCATATTCGTGTTCAGCGACCCCGAAAACCCCCGAGTAACGAGCTTCGATCAATTTCGAGCTGTATTTATGGAAAGTTCCAGGAGATGAGGTGTATATAACCCGCCCTGGCCCCTAGGTACTCCGAAGGTCATCGCAGACATCATATTCGTGTGCAGCGGCCCCAAAACCCCCCCAGTAACGAGCTTCGATCAATTTCGAGCTGAATTAATTAAAGTTCCAGGAGATGAGTTAGACATGGCCGCCCTGGGCCCTAGGTACTCTGAGGGTCATCGCCGACATCATATTCGTGTTCAGCGACCCCAAAAACCCCCGAGTAAAGAGCTTCGATCAATTTCGAGCTGAATTTATGGAAAGTTCAAAGAGATGAGGTTTATATAACCCGCCCTGGCCCCTAGGTACTCCAGAGGATTTTTGCCGAAAAGTGGCTATGTTCACAAACTTTCCTGACGATTTCCTGAATCGAATGCAAAAAACCGCATCTCGATCCATCTTACTCTGCCAATTTGCTTAGGTTTAGTGCTTTATTTCCTCGTCTAAACGGAGTTTTAGTTTTAATGTTAACAATAAAGAAATTGGAGAATTATCTTTTTTTTTAGAAAACCGTTTAAATTAGATTTAATTTTATTTAATTAAATAAAGATGATTTGCAAGGTTGCAAAACTAAAACATGGGAATGGTTGTAATTTAAATTAATGGAATTTTGCATTATTAGCAAACTGAAACCTGGTTTTAAAAGATGGGTCTAATGTCATGAGACAAAAATCAATTTGTGGAATCTGGAATCGGGCACCTTGTGACGGAGGAAAGTAAAAGTGAAGAAATGAGCACGAAAATATTGTGTTTGGGAGCTCCTTCATCACACTACAGCCATCAAAAATGGAAACATGTGAACGTGATGTGCTGAAAATATTGCGATCACACTTTCAAGACCTACTGAATAGGACAAATGAAGTTCATCCTATTCGAGCAATTGCTCCGTCAAGTGAGGAGATTTTCGTCCCTTACCCAACACTAGAAAAAGTGGAAGCTGCCATCAAAAAATTAAAAAATGGCAAATAACCAGGTATCGATGGAATCCCTGCAGAACTATTTAAGAATGGAGGAGCAGCTCTGGTCTCACGTATATATGATCTGATTCATGCAATCTGGGACCAAAAAGAACTACCTGCTGAATAGAAAACAGCTCTCATTGTTCCGCTACATAAAAAAGGTCACCGCCTAAAGTGTGCGAATTATCGTGGAATCGCACTGTTGAACACTGCATATAAAATACTAGCTAATGTCGTACTCGCTCGGCTCATCCCGTTCGCCGAATCTATCATCGGTGACTATCAGTGTGGTTTTCATCCCAACCGTTCAACCACAGATCAATGTTTTACATTAAGGATGATTCTGGAAAAATGTTGGGAGTACAACATCAGCATTCACCAGCTCTACGTTGATTTCAAGCAAGCATATGATAGAATCATCCGCGACTAGCTCTGGACTGCACTCATATGCCTTGGTATTCCAGCGAAACTTGTTTCTCTGTGCAAACTCACAACATCGGGATCAACCTGTAGAATAGTAATCGAAGGGTCAGTTTCTAACTCTTTTTATATAACATCAGGTGTTCGACAAGGTGATGCACTCGCCCCCGTACTATTTAATTTGGCGCTTGAGTACGCGATAGTAAAAAACCACATTGAGACACAAAACTGTATATTTAACAATCTAGTCAAATTCTTGGCTATGCAGATGATATTGCGCTTCTCGGACGTAGACCAAGCGATATTAAGGACAGTCTCTCTCAGCTTGAAAGAAATGCTAAACGAATTGGATTATGCATCAACACCGGCAAGACTAAACTTTTAACAACATCCAGGAATATACCTCCCGGCAATCTATATACTGGCGACTATGAATTAGAACGTGTAGAAAACTGCAAATACCTCGGGTGTGTAATAATATCGTCAAATGACATGCAGGCAGATATTAAAGCCCATGTCTCAGCCGCATACAGAGTTTTCTACGCATACTCAAAACTTTTGCGATCCAAACATCTTTCGCAGTTGTGCAAACTCACATTTTATAAAGCATAAATCCGACTTGTGCTTACCTTTGGAAGTGAAAGCTGGACACTGACTTCCTCCGATTGTAGAATTCTATCAACATTCGAGAGGAAAGTCATACGAACAATTTATGGTCCATGTAAAGTTGCTGAAAATCAGTATAGAATCCGAATGAATCATGAAATCATACAGCTCCTTGGAGCCTACTCATTAAATCCAATCGGATTAGATACTTTGGTCATGTAGAAAGGGCTCCATTGGATAGAATGATAAAAAAAGCGTTCCAACAACAACCAGCTGGTGTTCGTCGAAGAGGAAGACCTAGACAACGCTGGCGTGATGAGTTCATCCAAGACCTTCGTGATATAGAATGTCGAAACTGGGGTCAACTGGTCATGCACCGAGATGATTGGAAGCTGATTGCACAGACGGCAAAATCCCTCCATGGGATGTAAACGCCAGAGAGAGAGAGAGAGAGTACGGATTCTCATTGTGCATATACGCATATTAATTGGGCGAAAGTCGATAACATGTTGATTCACGCGACGATGTATGAGAAAGCCAACTCCAAATTCTCCTCCGTTTTCATGACCGCAATTGTAGAGAGTGTATCCCTTGGCTGTTTCGTGGATCCCACTCCCAGTTCTTGTAACGCCACTATATCCATTGTATAGCTATTGATTTGCTTTGTAAGTTTTAGTAGATCTCCTGGTCTTCTGAGGCTTAGCACGTTCCAGGACCCCATTTTTAAATCGTAGTCCGGGTACAGTTGCCGAGGTCGTTCTAATACTGAATCCGAGATAATCCGTGGCCTGTGTACAGAATTCATGACAAGTAATTTTTTACGGAAATGGGGTGTTAGCCCTTCGCCCAACCCAAATTTTCGTGAATGGGTTCGTTCTGCATCTTGAGGTCATCAGAAACAACCTTTTTACATGTTTATATAGCGAGCCGCTTGATCCAAGTCAGACACTTGCTACAAATCGCCCTTAACATAGAGAACAGACGCTTGCTACACGTTTATATAGAGAGCCGCTTGATCCAAGACAGACGCCCACTCCAAGCCGCCCCTAACATGGAGAACAGACGCTTGAGTTGCATTGGTTTTGTGGCGCCAATGACTCGCCATGGTGCAGAATCATTGAGTATAAGCAGTATTTACTCTGCCCCTCTCAACTACACCAACCTAATTCTGTTAGCATTACCCAGGTAGCACGGCGTGGACATAGAATTTCGGATTTCACTACCCACTTATAATGTATGTATATATAAATATAAAAAGTTTTTCGTTTCATTTCATTTGTTTCGTGTTTTTTTTTGCATACGAATATAAGGTGTTTTTAAAATAATTCAATATGATTTTTGGACGTATAAGGAAATATTTTATTCAAACATATTAGGCTTTTAAATTTATATGTAACAACTTGTATGTAAACTTATAATGTATGTATATTTTATTTGTTTTGAGAAATGAGAATATAAATATGCAAATTGTAAACAGTACCACCCAGTAGAATATTTTTACTTGTATGTAAACTTATTATGTATGTATATATAAATATAAAAAGTTTTTCGTTTCAAAAACAAAGAAAAGATTTGGACGGTTCCATTTGATCCATTTGATTTGATATGAGGGGAGGCAGTTGAATTCAAAAATACATTATAATTCGTCTATAACTTTTTTATTTATGATCCGAAAAATCCCAAAAATCTTTCAGATCTAGGATATACTAATATCAGTTAGCAGTGAAAATTTGGAATAAGTGGAAATTCAAATAAAAAAGCCTTAGGCTGTACAAAGTACAAAGTTAGCGTATTAATATATAAGATAATATAACACTTGTTATTTTCGCAATTAATTTTTGTTTTTAATGTTATTTGAATTTTAATAGAAATAAATAATTTTATATACCATTATCAAGAGCTTAAAAAATTATTATAAAGAAAAATGAATACAACTGTCATTAACCACAAAATATTATTATACAAAAATTATATTATACAAACCAATATTTAAATTTAAAGAAAAGCAAATTTAAACAACGATCATCTTTAAATATTATAGATCCTTTAAATACTATTATATGAACTAATGACTGTAGCTTTGTATTTGATAAAAGAAAAATCACAACCTAATTTTTAAAAATATATGTTGGTTCAAGGTGAATAAATGACACCTGTTTCTAAATTTAATAAATTTTTATATAAATAAAGACATTTACGAATTTCAAATGATTCAAGAATATCAAGTTTAGAACCTTTAGTTTCAACATGAAGAATTATTTAATTTTCGTTATTAAGAAAGCTGTTTTGGTTTTCGTTAATTAAATGGTTCAAAAAATTGAACTTGTATGTCTCAATCTTAATGCTCTCAAACGTTCTTTTGAACATCTCTGTTTGAAATTACGACCAGTTTGTCCTATATATATACTAGATATCGTTGGTACTTGGCGGAACATAATTAATAATTTTAAAAAAATTTCAATTTAAACGCTTGTCTTCTTCCGTAAAATTTTGCGGAAAAAGACAAGTGTTTAAATTGAAATTTTTTTTAAAATTATGAACAAATATGAATAAACAATTTTCAAATCGACTTTTTCTTCTCTCCCAGCGACTAATAATGTTCCATTTAACTCTAATATGAAATGTATGCAGTTTTATTGAAATCGGCAAACAATAACTCACCGCGCCGTGGTCTCGGAGATAACACAAAGCAGAATTATTGGATTTTTGATTTTTATCAATTTTAATCAACCTAAAACATAATTTTTCTCATAATTTTGATTCTGTTATTAATAGCTCATTATTTTACGAATCCAACGAGCCAAGGGATGTAGAAATCGGACTTAGGAAATCGATTTTATCGATGTTTTCTTCTTAAATATGCGAATAATCGCCTTTAATACAAAACAATTTCTTTTTCAATCAATTAACAATCAATTACTTCGGTCTGAAAGACCTAAGTATTACATTCATGAGCTCAAAGTGAAATTCTTACCCCCACCTTTTTTGGCATTTCTCGACGTTTTAGGACCTACTGATTCTAAAAAAGCAAAAAAAAAAAATGTGTGTCTGACCGACCGGCCGCCGTCATTACCTACGCTGCAGGGAAAACCGCTGGAGGGATTTCAAAAATTTTTTTCTAAAAATAGGTATACTCAAGAGACAGGTCCGAAAGGACGCTGTGTTCGATAACTGTACCGGAAGTGTGTCAAAAAAATCATTATGTGTGTCAAAATAGCAAAAAATGTAGCATGTAGCATAAAAACATATGACGTAAATGTAATTGAAAATGAAATTGGACATGGAAATTTTTGAATTTGTTATAGTTTTTGAAATTTTTTGGAATTTTGAAAAAGTTTGTATTTTTGATTTTGTAATAATTTTTGCAATATTTTTAGAATTTCGGAAAAAGTTTTAATTTTTGATTTTGTAAGAGTTTTTTGAATATTTTTAGAATTTTGAAAAATTTTTAATTTTTGATTTTATTATAATTTTTAGAATTTTGAAAAACTTTCAGTTTTTGATTTTTTAATAAGTTTTGCAATATTTTTAGAATTTTGGAAAAAGTTTGAATTTTTAAGAATTTTTGGATTATTATTGGAATTTAGAAAAAGTTTAAATATTTGATTTCATTCTAATTTTTGGAATATTTTTGGAATTTTGAAAAAAGTTTTAATTTTTGATTTTGTAATAATTTTTTCAATATTTTTAGAATTTTGGAAAAGTTTAAATTTTTAAGAATTTTTGGAATATTATCGGAATATAGAAAAAGTTTAAATATTTGATTTTATTCTAATTTTTGGAATTTTGAAAAAAGTTTGATTTTATTTAGTTTAACAATATTTTTGGAATGTGGATTATAATTTTCCGGCAACGTATTGATGTTTCGTGTTAGTTTTGTAATACATTTTTAAACAGATATAAAAAATACATGTACTTTAACAAAGAGTTATGTTTGATATACATCGCTGCCCAAAACTAAAAACCATTTCTCTCTCTCTCTCTCTCTGGCGTTTACATCCCATGAAGGGATTTTGCCGTCTGTGCAATAAGCTTCCAATCATCTCGTTCCATGACTAGTTGACCCCAGTTTTGACATCCTATATCACGAAGGTCTTGGATGATGTCATCACGCCAGCGTTGTCTAGGTCTTCCTCTTCGACGAACACCAGCTGGTTGTTGTTGGGACGATTTTTAAATCATTCTATCCAATGGTGCCCTTTCTACATGACCAAACCATCTAATCCGGTTAGATTTAATGAATCCGATTACATCGCAACCTCCAAGGAGCTGTCTGATTTCGTGATTCATTCGGATTCTATACTGATTTTCAGCAACTTTACATGGACCATAAATTGTTCGTATGACCTTCCTCTCGAATGTTGATAAAATTCTACAATCGGATGAAGTCAGTGTCCAGCTTTCACTTCCAAATGTAAGCACAGGTCGAATTAATGCTTTGTAAAGTGTGAGTTTACACGACCGCGAAAGAAGTTTTGATCGCAGAAGTTTTGAGTATGCGTAGAAAACTCTGTATGCGGCAGAGACACGGGCTTTAATATCTGCCTGCATGTCATTTGACGATGTTATTACACACCCGAGGTATTTGAAGTTTTCCACGCGTTCCACTTCGTAGTCGCCAGTATCCAGATTTCCCGGGAGGTATGTTCTTAGATGTTGTTAACACTTTAGTTTTGCCGGTGTTGATGCATAATCCAAGCCGTTAGCATTTCTTTCAAGCTGAGAGAGACTATTTGTAATATCGCTCGTTCTACGTCCGAGAAGCACAATATCATCTGCGTAGCCAAGAACTTGACTAGATTTATTATATATGCAGTTTTGCGTCTCAATTCGGCTTTTTCTTATCGCGTTCTCCAGCGCCAAATTAAACAGTACAGGCGCGAGTGCATCACCTTGTCGAACACCTGATGTTATATCGAAAGGATCAGAGGACTGACCCTTCGATTACTATTCTACAATTTGATCCCGATGTTGTGAGTTTGCACAGAGAAACAAGTTTCTCTGGGATACCAAGGCATATGAGTGCGGACCAGAGGTTGTCGCGGATGATACTATCATATGCTTGCCTGAAATCAACGTAGAGCTGGTGAATGCTGATGTTGTACTCCCAACATTTTTCCAGAATCATCCTTAATGTAAAACATTGATCTGTGGTTGAGCGGTTGGGACGAAAACCACACTGATAGTCACCGATGATAGATTCGGCGAACGGGATGAGTCGAGCAAGTACGACATTAACTAGTATTTTATATGCAGTGTTCAACAGTGCGATGCCACGATAATTCGCACACTTTAGACGGTCACCTTTCTTATGTAGCGGAACAATGAGAGCCGTTTTCCATTCAGCAGGCAGTTCTTCTTGCTCCCAGATTGCAAGAATCAGATCGTTTATACGTGAGACCAGAGCTGCTCCTCCATTTTTAAGTAGTTCTGCGGGAATTCCATCGAAACCTGGTGATTTGCCATTTTTCAGTTTTTTAATTGCAGCTTCCACTTCCTCTTTTGCTGGGTAAGGGACAAAAATCTCTTCAGTTGATGGAGCAATTGCTCGAATAGGATGAACTTCATTCGTCCTATTCAACAGGTCTTGAAAGTGGGATCACCACACTGCCAGCACATCACGTTCACTTGTTGTAAGTTCATTATTTTCATTTTTGATGGCTGTAGATCTTGGGTGGAGATCTTTTGTCAGATTCCGTGCATTGGCAAAGCACTCTTTTGAATTTCCGTTGGCCGCATGTTAATTGATGTCTTCAATGCAGCTCTTCATGTGTTCGCGCTTCCTTTTACGTAGAAGTTTTGTTGAGGCTTTCCTGGCGCATAGATAATCAGCTTGGGAGCTTCGGGTGTTCCTTGTTAACCATTTTTCTCGCAGTTTTTGTTTATGTTCAACGGATTGGCGGCACCCGTCGTCGAACCATTCGTTGTGTGATTTCGGTGGCCGCTTTCCGATTGTAGTTTGTGCTGCGGCTATAATGGTTGATTGAAGCGTTTGCCATTCTTCTTGTATGTTTAACGGCATCTCAGAAGAGATGTCATGCACTTCTATGTTTTGTGTTATTATTTCCTGATATCTGTGCAGCGTTTCCGGAAGTTTAAATGCATCGACGTTCCAACGCACGGTCTTTTTTGCTTGTCTATTAAATTTAGATGATAATTTGCACTTGTACTTAAAGATGACAAGCATATGATCAGTGTCCATATCAGCACCTCTGTATGATCGAACGTCAGTTACACTTGTGGAGTATCTCTTAGAGATCATGACGTGATCGATTTGATTTTCCGTTCTTCCGTCATTTGATTTCCACGTTGCCTTGTGAATTCTCTTGTGAGGGAAGAAAGTGCTGCAAATTACTAGATCATACATCATAGCCAGCTCGGCTGCGCGAAAACCATTAATGTTGCTGGTATGATGCAAGCTGTTAGGGCCGATATGTGTTTTAAGTTCTGCAATCCTACCAATTTGAGCATTAAAGTCACCTACCACGATTTTTATATCGTGCCGCGGGATTTTATTGATGACTTCTTCGAGTTCTAGGAAGAACAGGTCTTTAATATCATCTGCTTTATCTTCAGTAGGTGCATGAACATTGACGATCGTTACATTGAATTTTTGCGTGCGGATTCTCAGTGTGCATAACCGCATATTAATTGGGCAGAAGTCGATAACATGCTGATTCACGCGACGGTGTATAAGAAAGCCAACTCCAAATTCTCCTCCGTTTTGATGACCGCAATAATAAAGAGTGTATCCTTTCGCTGTTTCATGGATTCCACTACCTGGCCATCTTAGTTCTTGTAATGCCACTATATCTAGTGTGTAGCTCTCGACTTGTTGTGTGAGTTTTAGGAGATCTCCTGGTCTTCTAAGGTTTAGCACGTTCCAGGTTCCCATTTTTAAATCGTAGTCCGGGTACAGTTTCCGAGGTCGTTCGAATAATGAATCAGGGATATTCCGAGGCCTGTGTATAGAATTCATGACAATAATTTTTTTACGGAAATGGGGTGTTAGCCCTTCGCCCAACCCAAATTTTCGTGAATGGGTTCGTTCTGCATCTTAAGGTCACCAGAAACAACCTTTTTACATGTTTATATAGCGAGCCGCTTGATCCAAGACAGACGCCCGCTGAAAACCGCCCCTTACATGGAGAACAGACGCTTGCTACACATTTATATAGCGAGCCGCTTGATCCAAGACAGACGCCCGCTCCAAGCCGCTCCTAACATGGAGAACAGACGCTTGAGTTGCATTGGTTTTATGGCGCCAATGACTCGCCATGGTGCAGAATCATTGAGTATAAGCAGTATTTACTCTGCCCCTCTCAACTACACCAACCTAATTCTGTTAGCGTTACCCAGGTAGCACGGCGTGGACGTAGAATTTGGGATTTTCGCTACCCACTAAAAACCATGTCCTCATAAAAATTTTTTGCCGAAAACTATATCAAAATTCTTAACTCAGACCGAAGTCTTGATATCTCAGAGCTGTGAGATTTCAGCCCCTCCATATTTTTTATGATTTAATTTTTAATAATTTTTATCAGAAAATCAAAAGCAACGTTTTCCAAAAAAAAGCATTAAATTAGATTTATTGTATGATGGGTATTTGCATCTGTTAGTTTTCTACCACCTGAATGGTGCTGGTGCAGCATTGTGTGCTTTTCTCGTCTTTAGTTAGAATGTTGTTATACTCCGTCATCAATTTAACACCGCGTTCGGCGGTATCATTAACTACATGCAAAATTTGGCAAAACAACGTGCCGTCGTCGAAATCCTGATGCGTTGACCATTGGGATGGGTCATGTAGCAAAAAACCAGTAGATATTAAAAATTAAAAAAATTCGGAGGTTTCTCTGTGACAAAATCACTTGTGTTCTTATTAGCAAAAGTTTGCATGTGTTTGACTGCGTCGAACTTTTTCTTGTACGTTTAGGGTGGATTGAGATGTCTCGTGCTGGAACCTCAAGGTTTTGAACCTTTTTTTGTTTTTCATCAAACGAAATCTCTGGGTCGTTTTCGTTTGTATGGTAAAGTCAATTGTTTTATAAGAAATGGCCGATTTGCTGAAATTCAGATCCTGACTTTAGGCTGCTGTTCCATATGTGCAATTGAACCAAATTTTTACATACAATATGATCAGAAAAAAGCAAAGATCTCAAACTTTATTTAAATCTCCAACTTCCACATGCGATATTGATTGCGAAACATAAATAACTTCAGGAGATAAGTGGCTCTAGCCCCTTGTACTTGAATTTGTAATTCTCTATGGTTTCGAAATATCGAATTTCGCCAACTTAACTTTCAAAACTTCTTTTTGATAGCTGCGTGGCTGTGATTTTTCCAACTTTTCATGACAAAAAATAACTTGAGCTTCACATGTGTGTTGTGGAATTTTGTTTCCCATTGTTTGTCCGATGTTCCACTTTCGATCATTTTCGGATTAATTTTGCCATCGTCCTACACTGAAAAAAATTAAATTCACTTTTACAAAACTTTTATGAATATACAACACACAAATTTTTTTGATAAAACTACAATTTTTACTTCACCACAATTTTAAATTGTGTGAAGTAATGCAATCTATCGTGAAAAAAAAAATCTTACATACCCCAAATTTTATTTTTTCTTTTGTTTTGGACCATCCTCTATCTAAATAGCCAAAAAAAAATTTGGTGTACGTCTGTGTGTGCGTGGGTGGGTGGGTGGGAGGGTGGGTGGGTGGGTTTTGTGAGTTTTCTGCATAGGATCTTGATGAAACTTTGGCAAATGATACAGGTTCACTTGAAAATAGAAGATCTGGATTCATTTTAAATTTGGACAAAATGGCGGGGGGTCTCCCGAACACCTCTAAGTTTAAATCTTGAATAACTTCTGATCCCAAGCTGTGATCTTATTGAAACTTAGTATATAAGGTTTTAATACTGTTTCCAATATTTCTGCATACCAACTTCCGGTTTGTCACTTCCGGTTAAAAAGTTTTTTTTCAAGTGTTTATCCCTACTGTAGCCTACAATTACCCATCGATTTTCATGAAACGTGGCGAAAAGCTTTTAAATAACATGAGAAAGATTTTATCAGCTTTTGGAGCACATTGGATAAAGGGTTGGGGGGTCCACCATACAACAGGTGGTTTTTTCCACAAAGTTTTTATGTTTGTTGGGAGCATAAAACATTCATTCGTGAATGAATTTTGATGACACTTCAGAAAAAGACGCAAACATGTATGACAAAGAACTGATTAGTTTTTGGGCGATAGTGAACAAAGTGGTGGGGGGTCCCTGGAGCACCTGTTTTTTTGAAAGCTCTATAACTTCTGTACCTGATAAGCGAATTGGATGAAACTTGGTACATGAGTATGTAGTACGGTTTACAATAGTTCTGCATCCCAACTTCCGGTTTTTCACTTCCGGTAAAAAAAATTTTTTTGTACTTTTTTGAAGTTTTTTCAGTGTCTTTATGCACACTACAGCCTACAATAATGAAGTAATTATGATGAAACTTATGGAATAGGGTTCCAATAAGTGTGAAAAGATAATTATCATGTTTTGGGACACATTGATCAAAGTGGTGGGGGGTCTACCATACAAATGCTGACTTTTCACAATTTGTTTTTAAAGTTTGTTGGGAGCATACAGACTTCATTCATTAATTTATTTTAATGACACTTTGGAAAAAGATGGAAACTTAAGTAACAAAGAACTGATTAGTTTTTGGGTAATATTGGAATAAGTGGTGGGGGTCCTCCCGAACAGCTGTTTAATGTGTCACACTTTTTTCAATGTTTGTTGGGAGCACACAGCATTCGCTCGTGAACGAATTTTGATAACACTTTGGAAAAAGATGCAAACATGTATGGCAAAGAACTGATTAGTTTTGGAGCGATAGTGAACAAAGTGGTGGGGGGTCCCTGGAGCACCTGTTTTTTTGAAAGATCTATAGCTTCTGTACCTGATAAGCGAATTGGATGAAACTTGGTACATGAGTATGTAGTACGGTTTACAATAGTTCTGCATCCCAACTTCCGGTTTTTTACTTTCGGTAAAAAAACTTTTTTTTTGTACTTTTTTGAAGTTTTGTCAGTGTCTTTATGCACACTACAGCCTACAATAATGAAGTGATTATGATGAAACTTATGGAGTAGGGTTCCAATCAGTGTAAGAAGATAATTATCATCTTTTAGGACACATTGATCAAAGTGGCGGGGGTCTACCATACAACTGCTGACTTTTCACACTTTGTTTTTAAAGTTTGTTGGGAGCATACAGACTTCATTCATTAATCAATTCTAATGACACTTTGGAAAAAGATGGAAACTTAAATGACAAGGAACTGATTAGTTTTTGGACAATATTGGGATAAGTGGTATGGGGTCTCCCGAACACCTGTTTAATTTGTCATCATTTTTTCAATGTTTGTTGGGAGCCTACAGCATTCGTTCGTGAACCAATTTTGATGACACTTTGGAAAAAAATGCAAACATGTATGGCAAAGAACTGATTAGTTTTTGAGTGATAGTGAACAAAGTGGTGGGGGGTGTCCCATACACCTGTTATTTTTAAAGCTCAATAACATCTGTACCTGATAATCGAAATGGATGAAACTTTGTACATAAGCATTTAGTATGATTTACAAAAATTCTGCATCCCAACTTCCGGTTTTTTACTTCCGGTAAAAAAAATTTTTTTAATTGTTGACAGTTTTTTCAGTATCTTTATGCACACTACAGCCTACAATAATGAAGTGATTATGATAAAACTTATGGAAAGGTTTCAATTAGTGTAAGAAGATAATTATCATCTTTTGGGACACATTGATCAAAGTGGCGGGGGATCTACCATACAACTGCTGACTTTTCACACTTGGTTTTTAAAATTTGTTGGGAGCATACAGATTTCATTCATTAATCAATTTTAATGGCACTTTGAAAAAAGATAAAAACTTTATTGACAAAGAATTGACTAGTTTTTGGACAATATTGGGATAAGTGGTGGGATCCTCACGAACACCTGTTTAATGTTTCAATGTTTGTTGGAAGCATACAACATTCGTTCGTTAAGTAATTTTGATTACACTTTGCAAAAAGATGCAAATATGTATGGCAAGGAACTGATTAGTTTTTTTAGCGATAGTGAACAAAGTGGTAGGGGGTCCTCCAAGCACCTGTTATTTTGGAAGCTCAATAACTTCTGTACCTGATAATCGAGTTGGATGAAATTTGGTACATACACATTTAGTACGGTTTACAACAGTTCTGCATCCTAACTTCCACTTTGTCACTTCCGATAAAATTTTTTTTACTTTTTCTCGTACAACAGAATTTATGTTTGTTGGGATACTACTGCCTGCTTTAATATTTTTATTATTAGAACTAAGAAGTCCATAATATTGGTTAGCTTTTAATTAAAGTATTTTATGGATATTAGCTCATTATATATCCAGAACACTATGTTTCCAGAGCTGTGGTGAAGTCAGCCTATGCATCAGCGTCGCAATATTTTTCCTTCAAATCCAAAAATAATTTGTAAATCAAATAAATTTTTGGTTTTTCGAAATAAAAATTATTTTTTGGTAATCTACAATATTTTTGGTAAACTTACAAATAAGTTTGTGAGTTGTATATTTGTAAAACATTTGTAAATTTAAATAGTTTTTTTTTTTTGAGGTTATGCCTTCTGAAATTTGTTGAACAACGAAACATCGGGCGCTGTATAGTCTTTCCAAATTTGAGATCATATACAGCTCGTAGTTTAATCTCCTGTATGTGATTACGACAAGGGAACCGAATAAAGTTGTGGACAGTCTTTTTTTCATAAGAACACACACACACACCTTTTCTAGTGTTACTTGATGTCGTGCTATTTGATGAATAAAGCCTTGTTTTCATATATCCGCTTTTCTGATCCACCACCAATCAAAATTCATTATTTTACACCTCTTAATACAATCTAACCTGATTTCTTTGTATTAAAATATCATATTTTTGAATTTCATTAAACTCGGTGACCTCAAAACGTTTGATTTTTAGCATCAAACACTTTAAAAGATGTAATATAAAATAGAACAACAAATAAAAAGATTAAATCCGATGTTTCCTTTTACTTTCTTCGATCTAAAATATTTAAAACAAAATATTAGAATTTCACTCAATTATTCATAACGGAAGTTTGACAAATTTTTAAATAAACTTCAACAACAAAACAAGAAAATCAAATTTTCTTTACATTAATTTTCATTTTATTTTTTTAAAAAGTTTTTGAAAATTTTTTGTTGATTTTTCAAATTTTATTTTATGAAAAACTTTTAATTAAGGCATGACTGAAATATTATATTTACAAAAAAAACAAAACTTTTATTTGGCTTAGGACATTATTTCGAAGCTTTCAAGTTTGTGTTGTTGAGAAATTCATCTTAATTATTAATCTTTTCTTACAAGAATTAATTTTTCGTTTGTATTAACTGTCGAATCTATTATTATGAAGAAATGTGTCGAGTGGTTTTCTTCTTTGAGGATAAACGTTAAATTATTATTTGAAGGTTGTTTAGCTTTATTATGCGTATTTATCGATTGAATTTGAAATTAAAAGAAAGTTTGAATTTGAATTGAAATGTCGCGAAATGGAAAAAATCAGTTCTGTTCATACTAAATGTTGATTTCTTTTAGAAGTTGCATCTATTAAAGAGAAGCAACGATTAAATGAGGCGTTTTTTTAAACTTTTCTGGATATATACAAACAATTGGATTGGAAAATTTTAGGTCGTAAGATTAAGTGTCGATCGTTCACATAACAATCATTTTAACTACAGGTTATTTTAAGTTCAATTCCTACTGGCTGTCATCCTAATACAAGGTCAGGATGGCAAATTTTCACCAGAATTGGTGTGTCGTTAAAAAGTTTGATTACCACAGCATTTCATTATGAATTTGCCGTTTATAGGCCAATCAGGGGATTCCAAGAATTCAGGTACCAGTGATGACTCCTCCAAATGAAACCATATCCTGTCTACTCGCGGATATCACGGAGAGAATTAAAAACTTGAAAGTTTTTTTATTTTCTAAAATGGCTGGATTCATTTAACTTTTTATGAAATTACACTTTTGTAATATTATAAATTGATGATTTTTTTTCATTTGCATCTAAAATTATGTGCGAAAGAAAGTTTTTTTAATACCCGAAATTTCTATCCACATATTGTATACAAGATTACATGATTAAAAAATTGTAAATTAAAACAAATTTGTTTGACGATAGCACTTGAACACATTTTAACTTCAACTAAATCTAAAATCTAGAATACTAAAAAAACTTGTAAAATAAGAAAATAAAGAGTGCACAAAATGTGCATACACTCGTGCACCATACACATAATGCAGTTATTCAGGTAAATCTATCATAAGTATGTTATTTGAGAAAGGCAAACAACTGTGGTGCCTCTGGGTACCGGCTGCACCAATATGTGGTGCTTCCCCAGAGGGATGCTAATTTACCACAAGTAATTTTAATGTTCTTTTTATTTTATGGTTCTACCTTTGAGAACCGGCTGCGTCAATATGTGGTGTTCCCTTGAGAGGACAATCGTGCACCACAGATATTTGTTGGTTTTTATTTGAATTTTAATCGAAAGAGGTACCTGCTCGTTTGTTTTTCCAGGTAAGGCTTCTCGATATTTTTAAAAGAAAAACTCACAAGGGTTGTTTTTACTATTTTTTTGAGTCAACTTATTTAAACACTTTTGATTTTGTTGCACAGTTTGTAATTATAAATTATTTAACTTATTAATTAAATTTAATTTGGAACTACTGTTCCAGCACTTTACTTTCACACACGTAAACTTTAATTTAGATTGTTTGGGATTCGATTTCCCCGCGGTTTTAAATAGTGTATGTCGGTCGGACACGTACTACTCGAGAACTGATTTGTTTAACGAAAAATCAGCATTATTTATTCCAACGGTTTTCGCTTGGGCATAAATCAGTTTTCTCTCTCTCTCTCTCTGGCGTTTACATCCCATGGAGGGATTTTGCCGTCTTGCAATCAGCTTCCAATCGTCTCGTTCCATGACCAGTTGACTCCATGTTTCGACATCCTATATCACGAAGGTCTTGGATTATGTCATCACGCCAGCGTTGTCTAGGTCTTCCTCTTCGACGAACACCAGCTGGTTGTTGTTGGGATGCTTTTTTAATCATTCTATCTAATGGTGCCCTTTCTACATGACCAAACCATCTAATTCGGTTAAATTTAATGAATCCTATTACATCGCAGCCTCCAAGAAGCTGTCTTATTTCATGATTCATTCGGATTCTATACTGATTTTCAGCAACTTTACATGGACCATAAATTGTTCGAATGACTTTCCTCTCGAATGTTGATAAAATTCTACAATCGGAGGAAGTCAGTGTCCAGCTTTCGCTTCCAAAGGTAAGCACAGGTCAGATTAATGCTTTGCAAAGTGTGAGTTTGCACGACTGCGAAAGATGTTTGGATCGCAAAAGTTTTGAGTATGCGTAGAAAACTCTGTATGCGGCTGAGACACGGGCTTTAATATCTGCCTGCATGTCATTTGACATGTTATTACAGACCCGAGGTATTTGAAGTTTTCTACACGTTCTATTTCATAGTCGCCAGTATTCAGATTGCCGGAAGGTATATTCCTGGATGTTGTTAAAAGTTTAGTCTTGCCGGTGTTAATGCATAATCCAAGTCGTTTAGCATTTCTTTCAAGCTGAGAGAGACTATCCTTAATATCGCTTGGTCTACGTCCGAGAAGCGCAATATCATCTGCATAGCCAAGAATTTGACTAGATTTGTTAAATATACAGTTTTGTGTCTCAATGCGGCTTTTTCTTATCGCGTACTCAAGCGCCAAGTTAAATAGTACGGGCGCGAGTGCATCACCTTGTCGAGCACCTGATGTTATATCGAAAGAGTCAGAAACTGACCCTTCGATTACTATTCTACAGTTTGATCCCGATGTTGTTAGTTTGCACAGAGAAAGAGGTTTCGCTGGAATACCAAGGCATATGAGTGCAGACCAGAGGTTGTCGCGGATGATTCTATCATATGCTTGCTTGAAATCAACGTAGAGCTGGTGAATGCTGATGTTGTACACCCAACATTTTTCCAGAATCATCCTTAATGTAAAACATTGATCTGTGGTTGAACGGTTGGGACGAAAACCACACTGATAGTCACCGATGATAGAATCGGCGAACGGGATGAGCCGAGCAAGTACGACATTAGCTAGTATTTTATGTGCAGTGTTCAACAAGTGCGATTCCACGATAATTCGCACACTTTAGGCGGTCACCTTTTTTATGTAGCGGAACAATGAGAGCTGTTTTCCATTCAGCAGGTAGTTCTTCTTGGTCCCAGATTGCATGAATCAGATCATATATACGTGAGACCAGAGCTGCTCCTCCATTCTTAAATAGTTCTGCAGGGATTCCATCGATACCTGGTGATTTGCCATTTTTTAATTTCTTGATGTCAGCTTCCACTTCTTCTATTGTTGGGTAAGGGACAAAAATCTCCTCACTTGACGGAGCAATTGCTCTAATAGGATGAACTCATTCGTCCTATTCAGTAGGTCTTGAAAGTGGGATCGCCATACTTCCAGCACATCACGTTCACTTGTTTGTAAGCTCGTTGTTTCATTTTTGATGGCTGTAGATCTTGGGTGGAAATCTTTTGTCAGATTCCGCGCATTGGCAAAACACTCTTTCGAATTTCCATAGCCGCATGTTGGTTGATGTTTTCGATGCAGCACTTCATGTGTTCGCGTTCTTTTTAAGTAGGAGTTTTGCTGAGGCTTTTCTGGCGCATAGATAATCATTTTGGAGCTTCGGGTGTTTCTTGTTAACCATTTTTCTCGCAGTTTTTGTTTGTGCTCAATGCTTTCGCGGCACTTGTCATCAAAAAATTCGTTACGTGATTTCGGTGGTCGTTTTCCGATTGTAGTTTGTGCTTCGGATATGATGGTTGATTGAAGCGTTTGCCATTCTTCTTGTATGTTTAATGGCATCTCAGACGGGATGTCATGCTCTTCTATGCTTTGCGTTACAATTTCCTGATATCTATTCAGCGTTTCCAGGTGTTTAAATGCTTCGACATTCCAGCGCACGGTCTTTTTTGCTTGCCTATTAAATGTAGATGATAATTTGCACTTTTACTTAAAGATGATCAAGCATATGATCGGTGTCCATATCAGCACCTCTGTATGATCGAACGTCAGTTACACTTGTAGAGTGTCTCTTAGAAATCATGACGCGATCGATTTGATTTTTAGTTCTTCCATCATATGATTTCCATGTTGCTTTGTGAATTCTCTTATGAGGAAAGAAAGTGCTAGAAACTACTAGATCATACATCATTGCCAGTTCAGCTGCGCGAAAGCCGTTATTGTTACTAGTATGATGCAAGCTTTTAGGGCCGACATGTGTTTTAAGTTCTGCACTTCTACAATTTGCGCATTGGAGTCACCTACCACGATTTTATATCGTGCCGCGTGATGTTATTGATGGACTTCTTCGAGTTCTAGAAAGAACAGGTTTTAATGTCATCTGCTTTGTCTTCAGTAGGTGCATGAACATTGATGATCGTTACATTAAATTTTTGCATACGGATTCTCATTGTGCATATCCGCATATTAATTGGGCAAAAGTCGATAACATGTTGCTTCACGCGACGATGTATGAGAAAGCCAACTCCAAATTCTCCTCCGTTTTAATGACCGCAATAGTGGAGAGTGTATACCTTGGCTGTTTCGTGGATTCCACTCCCTGGCTATCTTAGTTCTTGTAACGCCATTATATCTAGTGTATAGCTATTGATTTGCTTTGTAAGCTTTAGTAGATCTCCTGGTCTTCTAAGGTTTAGCACGTTCCAGGACCCCATTTTTAAATCGTAGTCCGGGTACAGTTTCCGAGGTCGTTCTAATAATGAATTCGAGATAATCCGAGGCCTGTATACAGAATTCATGACAAGTAATTTTTTACGGAAATGGGGTGTTAGCCCTTCGCCCAACCCAAATTTTCGTGAATGGGTTCGTTCTGCATCTTGAGGTCACCAGAAACAACCTTTTTACATGTTTATATAGCGAGCCGCTTGATCCAAGACAGACGCCCGCTACAAACCGCCCCTAACATGGAGAACAGACGCTTTTTACACGTTTATATAGCGAGCCGCTTGATCCAAGACAGACGCCCGCTTCAAGCTGCCCCTAACATGGAGAACAGACGCTTGAGTTGCATTGGTTTTGTGGCGCCAATGACTCGCCATGGTGCAGAATCATTGAGTATAAGCAGTATTTACTCTGCCCCTCTCAACTACACCAACCTAATTCTGTTAGCGTTACCCAGGTAGCACGGCGTGGACGTAGAATTTCGGATTTCACTACCTATAAATCAGTTGACCAATCGAAAAGCGTTGTTTCAAAAAAAATAAAATAAAATAAAATATAAATATCGTAGTAATCGAATTTGCATTTTTAACATTCTTTATTACTTTTTTTTGTCGTTTTTACAGAAAAATTAATTATTGAAGGGTTTTATTACTTTCCGGTAATATGGAAATATTTTAGTGTTAGCTCGTGTAGGGTTTTATGTTCGAATTTATAATGGAACTATTGTTGTAATTAATTTAGTTGATATTTTGATTTAATAAATGGAAAAGTTATTTGGATTGAAAACAATATCTGGATTGTATATTGGACTTTGAATTGCAACCAGTTGGACTTTGAATTATAGATATTTATTCTACAGCTGCAATGTTAGCAAATTGTTTGGATTGGTTCGATAATTGGAAAATAGACATAAAAAAAATACATTGTGTGTTTTTATGAGACTTTTTTAGATTGGAAGATTTTTTATGTGGTTTGATTTTGTATATATATTAATTTGAATTGAGTTTGATCATTTAAAGATTTATCAATTGACGGATGTAGGATTATGTTGCAGCTGTGGTTTATTATGTCTAGACTTGTTATACTGATCACTGAATCGATCAATGGGTCAATTGTTTGGAATGATTTTGGATAATTGTTATCGAAATGGGAGTATTGTGGGATTGTTTGGGTGTTTGTATCAATGGGGTGGATCAGCCTGGTTACTGGTCCACCACACAATCCACCACAATGGTCCACCACAATGTTTCGGGTGGTAGTTTCGTTATGGGGAACTTTATATCGCACTTAATTGCAAGATAGACTTAATTGGATCTTCTGGAGAACAACAACTTCTCAAAAAACCAACTTATGACAGGTTTTTCTAAAGAACCAAAAGCCCGTCATTCAACATCAGAATCTACAAGATAAGGAGGCAAATTTAACCCAAACTAGATCTACAGTGCTACAAAAATCTGATGTTCATGGCATGATATTGCTTAATTACTATTTACTTAGTTAGTTACTAAATTCTTGGCCAGCACGCGAAAATGAATTGATCTTCCCGCAAACTTTTAGCTATCTCATTCAGAGATTCGTTCCACTATTAATGTTGTTCCTTATACGTCTAGCGATTTCAATGTAGCTTAGGTGACCACATAGATGTTGATGTTTATAGTTGATATTACATTTTGATTCAATCATGCCAAGACTTTCTTTTGCCAAGACTTTCTTTTGCCTTCAAATTCGGAACCATCCGTAAAAATTTTCCCGGGCAATCGGCATTTTTCGGAGCTTGCCGAATGCAAAAGCGGCCTATTTGAGAAAAATCGCAGAACAAATGTTTTCGGGCTCGTCAAGGACAGGCGCCTCACGAAGTATAACATATTTGGTAATCATCAAATCAAATCGGCGCCGGCCCAGGGACTAAATATGTTATCCGGAATGTATTTATAATATAATGTGCATTTTATTATTACTATTATTTATTGTTGTTTCATTATGACAAGGCTGCTGCTAGGTTCGTTCGAGGTCGGTTTGGCGGAGGTGGAGCTAACATTTCATCTCCAGTCTCGTTTCATTTGTGTTGTGTTTGTTTCAGTCGTGACTCGTGGTGTGATATTGTATTTGTTCTAGTGTAAGTGCTGTGAGAATAATTTGTGACTATCTTATAATGAGTGTGTCATTGATTAGTTCTGATATTGTGGCTGTCTGTGGTTATTCCAAGAGTGGATTAAATTCTGAATGCTCCTTTGTTTCTATTTCTTGTGATGGTAAAGAAATGGGATTAATAATACTTTGTGATTGTTCTGTGATTGTGCTAGGATTCGATGTAGTGATAATTGTGTTAGTGTTTAGGAATTTTTGGACTCTGCGACATGTGCTAATAATGACTGCCTTCTGCATCTTTTTGCAAGTGTTTGGGTGGAGATCTAGTGTCTTAATGTTTGCGTGTAGTGTAATGGGTATGAGCTATGACCAAGTCGAACTAATGATCAATGGAACCACTACTACCTTGGTCATGTTCCAAAGACGTTGTAGCTTAATTGCAAGGTCTGTGTATTTTTTTGTGTTTGTATTTTAGATGTTGTGAGTGTTTGGAACCGCTATGTCGATGAGATATGTAGCTTTATCCATTTTGTTAACTAAAATAATAGCCGGTATATTGTAATGTTTTATGGGTCATGATTGTTCTATCCCAGTGGTATGTGGTATTTTCTGATACTATTTCCGGTGTATATTTATAGTATGGCGAGTTGTCAGTTGTGAGTTTGTATTTGAATGCAAGTTTTTGGTGTATGATTTGTGCCACTTGATCATGTCTGTGTTTGCCATGTATGGTTTCTGGCTTATTGTGATACATCTGACAAAACTGTTGGATATTTTAAAATGTATTTTTTGTAGTTTTAAGTTGTTGTTGTTCTTCTTCTTCTTGTTGTTGTTGTTGTTGTTGTTGTGGCGACAGTGTGTTGCTTTTGTGGACTTTTCGGTGGAAAGTTGCAGTTTTCTGGTTTTAAACCATTCGTTTAGGATGTTAAGGTAGGGGTTGGAAACATTAGTGTGTTGTTCCAGGTTGGTTTCTACTGCAAGCACCGTGCAGTTGTCTGCATATGACGTGATGGTTATTCCTTCTGGTGGTGTAGGTAAGCTGCTTAGGTAGAGATTGAATAGTGAAGGTGAGAGAACTACACCTTGTGGGACTCCTTGTTTGAGCACTCTCATCTTAGATTTGGAGTTACGGAACTCAACGTATGTTTGTCGGCCTTTTAGGTAGTTGCACAATCAGCGTTTTATTAAACCTGGCAGATTGGTGTTAAATATATCATTTTAAAGTGCAGCGTGCGACACTGTGTCGAATGGTTTTGATAGGTCGAGCGCAACTAATATTGTTCTGGCATAAGGTTGTTTTTGGTTTCATGCATCACTGATTTAATTTTGGATCTTGTGAACAGCGGTGGTTGTACTTGTGCTTTCCTAAAGCCATGTAGGTGGGATAGAAATATGGATAACCGAGATAACAGAAGTGCTTAAATCAGTTTTGCAACCGATGAAAGGATGGAGATCGGTCTGTTAGATTCTCCCTTCTCTTCAGGTTTTCCAGGTTTCAATATGGGGCTTATTCTTGCTGTTTTCCAGATGTTTTGTATCTGAAGAGTATTTAGCGATGTGTTGAGTGTGGTAGTGAGAAAGTTCAATCCTTTGGGTCCAATGTGTTTTAGCATGATGGCTGAGATACCGTCGGGTCCAATAGCTTTGGATGGCTTAGTTTTCTTTATAGCACTCTCAACTTCTTCTTCGGAGAATGTGATATCCTCTAGATGCTCAGTATTTACTTTGCGCAGATGTCTTAATACTGACCTTGTTTTCTTTTCATGTTTACTTGGCTTTTCTGTAAACTGTGTGTTAAATTTGGCTGCGCATTTCCTTTGGTTTTTGATTGGGATATCATTGAAGGAGATCAAGCAGTTGTTGTCTGGTTGTCGAGGATGAGTTAAACCTTATATGACCTTCCAGAGACTTTTGCTTGGGCCAAATCTTGACTTACTCACTAGCTCTCTCCATTTATTACGTTTGTGCTCCGTAACTAGCTTATTTATTTGGTTGTTTAGGTCTTTAATTTTAGTTTCGGCTGGATCTGCTTTGCGGATGTCATCTCTTAATGTTGAGAGAACACAATCTTCTTATGGGAAGTTTGGTTTCACCTTTTGTATTCTGCCGGCTGGAATGAAGCGAGATCTGGCTTTATTAAAAATTTCTCTGAATTTTTTTTCCCAGAGAGGGCGTCAAGTGGTAAAAATTGCTTAGTGAAATCTATTTCAGTAAAATTTGTAAAATTTTGCTAGTCAGCTCTGTTAAAATTAATATATGTCTTCTTCTCGGACTTTATTTGGTTTATTGAACGGCTTAAGGTGATTATGATCGGCACGTGGTCTGATTCTAATGCGATTTCAGTTCTCCATTCAGCAATTGTCATTAGTGACATACTGGCAAGTGAAACATCTGGATAAGAATACAAGTTATTAGTTACTCTTGTTGGTTGTGGTTCGTTGAGGACTCCAGAGTTGGAGCCGTCAATTTGATCAGCAATGCTTTCGCCTCGAGAATCAGTATTCAGGTGTGAGTGCCATAGATCATGGTGAGCATTCACATCTCCGAGAATTAGACAGTCTTTAGTATTTCCGGATTTTATTATGATACCCAGTTTTTCTAGGTGATTATCAGTTCCCAGTACTTCTGGTAATGTGGTTGTACGGAAGAAAACGGTGTTTTTAATGATAAAGGTAAGGTCACCACCTTTTTCCTTCCCTCTATACAGCCTTATAATTGTATAATCACAGATGTTATCTCGAATTTTAGATCTAGCATTTAGCTTGGTTTCCTGTAAAACCGCGACTAAAATATCATTATTGCACATATAGTTTATTATGTCATCAATTTTGTTTATGAAACCATTGCAGTTTAAATGCATTACTTTCACATCGCTTGGGGTTTCCGGATGTGTGTTCATTCGCATTGTGTTCTGGTGCGAGATCGTGCTTGATTGTTGACCTGATGTCTTGCAACATGGCGCTTTATAGTTTTTGGTCCATTGCTTATGTGTGGCAAGGCCTGAGCAGTTCTTGAGATGATACCATTTCTTACAACTGTTAAACTGTAAGGATGTAGTGCTTGCACTTAAAATGTAGTTTTTAGTTAGTACAGTTTGGTCCTGTACAGCAAACATGAAACCTTCGGTTTCCGAGAAAATTCCGCTTACACTCAACCAGGAGTGCGACGCAACTATAACGTCGACATATAATTGGTTGAGTTCGTAAGGGAACCTTCCATGGAGAACCTTCTGTTTCCAGAACAGCACTTTTCTGTGTTTGATACTATGGTTTTTGTATTTTCTTGTGCACTATTTAAGTTGAAAGGTGTGAATGATTTGTATAACCCCATGATCAGCATTGATTTTCGAAAAGATTATTTAAAAAGAAATATTTTTGCTTAATTTTTTTTTTTAAATACGTAGCCTCTCGCGATTTGAAATTTATGAAAAAAAGTCAAAAATCGAAATGCGGTTCATTGCGGTGAGAAATTTTTGTTCTAGGGTATAGGCCTTTATAAGCCTTTTGAAAAGTACTTTTATATTGGGCCTATTGCGAATAGGCCTTTTTATATTTTGGTTATTTTCGAAAGGAAGGTCTTAGTACCTTCCCAATGGTACCTGGCTGTTCAAAATCGGTTGAAAATTAATCATTTGGCAGCCACGTTTCATTGGTCATTTCATTACTGTAGTATCGAAAATATAGATAACAGGTTTTCGCCCATTACTCGGGAACGAATCAATCGATCTGCATGTTTGACACTATTTTCAACATCCTGAGAAAACATAGATACGGAAAATGCCCTTGACTATCCATTTCGGTCCACTCTTTTTGAGATGATTCCATCAAAACGTGGAAATGAGCTAAGGCAACAGGTTTCTTGGCCATAACTTTCACATTTTCTCACCTACAAGCCATATTTACGAAGAAATTGTCAAAAATCCAATACGTACATTGGTTTCGGTGTAATACATTAGTTCCTGTGCCAATTGGTTCCTGCGTTCTAAGTGCGATGCTCTCTTAGTTTGTTCCCAATCATATAGTAGCGCAATTGCAGATAGCACCAAAAGAAAAAAAAATCGGATTTATATATGGTACTTAATCAAATACGGTATATATTTATATGTATGATAAGTAAATCTATTGAAATTAAAAATAAAACATGTTGGTTACATTGAAATCTATTTGGACGCTTTTTGCGAGGTTTTAGTTTCGAAGCAATTACGCCTTCTCTGTGACGACTTTGATGTGTCTTTTTGAATGTGACAAGGAATTTCACTTATGTTGTTTTCGATGATCACTGCACTCAGCAAGCCTTTTGATGTCTGTATATAACAAATTTCCGTGTGAATGGGGGTTCGGTAAAAGACATATCCCATTCAATGAGCTCATAATAGTTTTGGGTATCGTACAATATGTGTGGGGCCACGTACTCTCGAAGATTTCCGATTCATCCCGTGAGCTCATTCTTCATCCGATTCATCCCGTGAGCGAAGAATTTTCTCATATCCCATTCGTCGAATTTCTTGATTTTCGTCGAATATCATTGCCAGCAGAACATTTTCACTGTATGCGAAGTATAAGTTGTTTTCACAAACTTGCTTGACAGTACCGATGGTACTGTCAAGCAAGTAATTGGATGGCAAATATTGCGAAAATTTTATCAAATTGAAAAAACGGATGCTGCCTTGCGTGTCCGAGAATCGGTATTTCACATTAAAGTATGTCGGAACGTAGACTCGCATGATATACGTTCCCAAATCGTACAGAATTTTAATGGTTCTGCGCTTGCGACATACCTGACGACACAGCGATTGAAATTTCATATAAATATTTCTCGTCCACTGACAGGTTGAAATAAGCAATGTACGTTGGCAAGCGTTGTGCATCAAAAGGAATCGAGCGAAAATTTTGAACCTGGCAAAGAAATTGAAAAAAATAGAAAAAACATTTTGATATGAGTCTGAAGTTTTCTTTGATATGCTAAGTGTTTATGTGAGCAAGTGAAGTGTTTGATCCAAAATTTTTGTGCTGTCTATACCTGGAGCTTTACAGTTGTGCAATTTTTTTATTGCCTTGGTGACGTCATCAATAGTGATGCCAGTGTATGTCATGTTGGGTACGTACTCATTGTGGATTTGTTCTTCCTTTTCCCAACTGTTATTGATGTTGTGTTAACTGGGTTTGACCACAGGTCAGACCAATATTTTTCAACGGAATCCGGTGTCGGTACACCATTTTTTGTGTTCATTATTGTGTTAAATGTTATGTAAAAAAGTTTTTCATTGTTCGTGAATTGTATGTTTTGTTTTCTTCTGTTTGTTGCTTTTTTGTATCGGTGTAATCATTTTGTAAAAACTGACAATTTTTGTTGTAATGTTTTTTTAATGAATGTAAGGTTTGTGTTCGGTTCCCCGTGTTTTGAGTGTAAATAATATTGTTGCGTGATTTTATGTATGTGTCGGTCAAGTTTCAATGTACATGTTCCTTGAGTGTAAGCGTTTATTCTTGCGAGATCTCACCCGATGTCCTCCTTGCACGACGTAAGCCGATATTCCCAAGCAGGTTTACGCATTGTGTATGTGCTACTTGTGTTTGGTCTCACTTTGCCCCCATCACTTCTAACGGCAGATAGTGCGACACAGTAGATGGTTGTGTGTAAGTCTGTAAATTTTATGTTGTGTTCGATGTATTCAGGCAGTATTATTGTAGTGACTGTTTCTACGATTTGCGAGAAAAGTTTAGTCTATAGTCTTCATACAAATGAAAGCGGCAGCAAAATTTGTAAATTTGTTGCAAAGTTGTAAATAATTTTCAAATAAAATTTGCAAAATTACCACCCAGGAATGTTAGGCAAAAAGCACTTGTGTTTCGAACAAATAAAAATAAAATTTTAATTTTATAAAAATATAAAAAGAATTTATAATTTATTGATTTTTAAGTTAAACAATAAATGGATAAAACCGAATTAATCGACAAGAGCGTCATTTGTACACAATACATACAAAGACACTTAAAAAATACGGCACCTTTGTCGAGCAAATTTTCGCACTTGTCAGATTTTAAGGTTCCGTTTTTTATAACGAATCGCGTATTAGTGAGAGTAAAACATGCTTTTCCCATTATTATTCCCATTAATAAAAAGTCCTATTTTTAGTATTAGCCCCTATCACCCCCTTAATTTCGTCGTTGATTAACATAATTTTTTTTTCCAATATAAACCATTTAATGTAATTGAGTCGTTCCTTAGCTACCATAAACATTTATGGATACCATTTAACCTATAGTAATATTTGTTATATCATTTCGATCAATTTAGATGAGATTGACATTTACTCTTGATATTTACGATGAACCATTTATTTTGTTGTGTCTATGGTCTGGCAATATAAACACTTTACAACACAATTTTATGTCAATTATTTTGATATTGTGTTTTCTACATTCACGGAACCCTTGACGAGCGAATTTTTTTCGCACTTGTCTGACTTTTTTTTGTTAACATCAAAAATTTACCTTTGATATTTATAAGCTTAGTTTATTTCATTCTCCATTTCAAAACTTTTTTACACATTTATATTATAGCTAATTTAATTAATTATATAATTAGCATTGGTCAAATAGTACTGCAAGAAGTCTGCGTTTCTACAAACAAACAAACACCTTGGCATTTAGTCAGGTTTTAGTGAATCATGAATCAAGTTTTAAGGAACGGGCTCAAATATACGCAGGTTGTTGTATAGTTTTCAGTTTGGAAGAAAGAGGAAGTTATAAAAAATGTAATGTTTTTAAAAATAGAACCACAAATAGAAGGTGGGACTAGTTGTTAGAGTTGTGTGTAGCCTTGACATTTCTATAAAAAAAACTAATCAAACTTAACTGATAAAATCATTATAAGTGATTACAAAGAGACACGCAATGGTCATTATGATCATGGTTAACTGGATAGTTTTTATGTAAGCCGGCTTATGTCAGTAGTTTTCTTACGTTGTGTAGACAATGTTAAAAGTAATCAAGCGCCTTTTGATTTATCCTAAAACATCACTTTATCATGTCATTTATCCATTTGCTGTTTTCTTTCGAGTGTTTAACTTCTATTCGTTTACTTATGATTCAAATGATAATTTGCAAACTGTAAGATTTATTTACACTAAACTCGATGTTTTGCATATTGCGGTAGAAATGATATTGTATATGTTTAACATATACCTTCTTACAACAATAAGTGACATTTCAAAGACAGATATACAAGTTATTGATTACGGAAGTTACTATTTTAATTTTTTTGGTCTCTTATATATGTTTTTCTCTAGTACATGCAGCACTTTGATTTATAAAAATACCTATGAACAAAATTGTATTAGTGCAGAAGATTTTGATGCTCGGGTAAGTTGAAACGAACAATTGTATCACAAAATTTCAATAAATAAAATTTACCCTATTTGTTCTTTTAGATTGGAAAAATTAATTTCCCTATCAATCATAATGATATTTTTAAACATTTTTGCAAGCTGTGCTCAGTATATGCTGTAGTTGGAATATTTATTATTTATGAATTTTCTAAAATTGATATTCAAAAAAACTTATATCTTAACATTTTACAATTTCTACCAGTTTCTGGATTTGTAATTATGCTTAATCAATTTTATTTATTTCTTTATACAAATCGTTGTCGATGTAAAGCTCTTAAAAAGTGTTTTTCGTAAGTTACACCTATGGAAAAGTAAATGTTGATTAGCGTTAGATATGAATATTTGTTTTTAGATTTTACTGTATAAATTCAAACAATCGCTTGATGTCTAATTTACAAGTGAACATAACAATTTATAAGGAAATCACAAGCTTGTATGAAGTGCTCGTTACAATTTGTGAGGAATCAGGAATCGAACTAATGGTAAGTTTTATATTTATAAATAACCAGAAAAATATATAATTGTTTTTTGTCTTTTAGGCTATGGTGTCAATAACATGCTTCATCCCGTTTATAGGATACGTGGTTTTTAGTTCATACTTAATTCTAGCGTATTTTACACCTGAAATTTCGTTGGATATTTTGAACTTAGCCATCGCTGGTCTTCTAACATGTACAATATTTATTGTATTGAAAGAAAGTTCTTCATTAAGTTATGAAACACAATCAATGTTTGAGTTGATTCATGAAGCAGATTTTTATAACAATGATCGAATTGATTATTCATGGTATGAAATGAACAACAAGAAAATGATTCGAGCTACAATTTAATTTGCTCAATATTTTTAAAGGTTTTCTCAACATATAATTCATCGGTACCATACTGGCTCATGTGGTTTTTTCAATTTTGAATGGAGTTTGTTTTCAGACATTGTAGTTACGGTATTTAGCTGGTTGGTCGTTTTAATGCAATTTGCGGATGCTGATGTTTGGAGAAGTCGTGGTTGAACTAAAATTTTAAAATTCGTAGGGGAAATTAATATTTATTTGATTGGATTATTTACAAAACTGTTAACAAATAAAATGTTTAAAATAAAATCACATAAAAGTATCAAAACTAAGTCCTTAAGTCTATAAAAAAATGCGATGCTAACTACACTTTTGTTTTACTGTTTCAAGAATATGTTTTTAAGTTTGATTAAATATAGTGTCAAAATGTTATATACTATTGATAGATTTTACTTTGGTCTGAAAAACCTAACTATTACCACCTCGAGCCAAACCTGAAAATATTGCCTCTACTTTTTAGCATTTTTAGACATTTTAGGTCATTATGATTCTAAGCCAAAAAATACGTATGTGCGTCTGTCTGCCGACCGGCCGGCACCCAACATCAACTAGCAAAAGTGCTAAAGCAATTTCAAAAGCGTTTGCTGCTAAAAATAGTAAAAAAAAAATAGCTTAATGGTAAAAACCAAAAGAACGATTAGAACACATCGTTCTTTAACGGTTTTACCGATTGAAGTGTGTCATAAAGATCATTAAGTATGTCAAGAATGATTTTCATCATAAAAATGACGTGGAAAAATGACCCAACTTTTTTGACTTATTTTTAAATATATAATAGATCAAAGCGGTGCGGTAGATCGCTGTTCGTGAAAAAAAATAGCGATTACCACTTTTGCTTATTTACGCTGAACCTAGTAGACATAACCTCAAAACAATGATTTGATCTAATGTTGTTTAACATATATGAACTTATGACGAGTTTTGTTACATAAACTCACCTTTAAATTTTAATTTGAAATAGATTTTGTACAATAAACCGTATGCCAATTAATATACCCAATTAATTAAAACATAAAATTTCGAAAACGATTATTGAAAAATGAAATTTCAACAAGAACATTTATGCAGACGGAAATTTATTCATTTAAGCGATTTCGTTCATTCAAGCCATCTATTGTTAATTTATTTAAAATGTCAATATAAATAGCTAAGACACTTTTTTTTAAAAATAAAAACATTATAGTTTGATCTTTTACTACATATTATGACAAAAGAATACAAATACATATGTGTTTT
>OY856187.1:224151975-224268630 GCA_963693315.1 Diogma glabrata | reverse complement strand
GTTATAATGATGTCGTCTATATAAACAAAAACGTTTGGCTCTAAATCATTTCCTATGCATTGATCTAACGCCTTACACAAGGTCTGTGCGCTGTTACAAAGGCCAAATGGTAACCGTTTAAAATGAAAATGACCTCTGCCAGCCACATTAAACGCTGTTTTATGCCGTGAATCTTCCTTTAGTTCTACCTGCCAAAACGCATCTGAAAGATCTATAGATGAAAGATATTTGGTTGCTCTTAGTTGTCCTAATATTCTGCCAATATTTGGAAGCGGGTACGCATCTTTTACCGTCACCCCATTTAGCCCTCTTGCATCCAAACAGAGTCGTACCTTACCACTAGATTTTCTTACTACAACTAATGGATTAGCCCATTCGCTTTTAGCTTCTTCGATCACCCCAAGTTTCAGCATCCTATCCAATTCTGCATCAGCCTCCTTCTGAACATATGGAGATAATGGATACGGTCGTCTAACAATTGGTTTGCAGTTTGGGTCTGTTTCGATTTCATGTTTTATGTAATTTGCACAACCGAGGAAACCCTCCTTCGTCGCATCAAACCTTGTAATCGTCTTCTCTAAATATCTAACTTCGGCATTTGTTAGCTTGATTCTATCCGTTACTGTGTCGATCGCATCGCAAGTATAACTAGACTTACAAAATTGTGGACGTATACCAAAGGTGTTCCAGAAATCCATACCGAGTACTAACTCTTTGGTGATTGATGGTATCACCAAAGTGGAAACTAATGCAACTTTATCAACTACCTTAAAAGGTACTAAAACTTTGTAGACAGCTTTGTGTACGGTACCATCTGCAGTTTTAATCGCACAGTCGTCTGTTTGCTGCTTCAATTTCAATCGCGAGATTAATTCGAGGCTACCTTTACCTAAAACAGTGCAACTGGCACCAGAGTCCAATAATCCCTTCAGTTTGTGACCAAGGATCTCAACCTTAAGGTATGGTCGCGTATCTCTATTTAAATTTATGATTTCTGGTAAAATGTTTATTTCTTTATATGACTCACCCTCAAAACTATTATTAAAATTTGAAACCTTTGAATCTACGAAAGAGGAGCGGTTTCTGAAACTTCTCCTTCTCCATTCCCGTTTCCCGACTGGTTCAATCCTTGTTGTGGTACCGTCACTGAAACTGGTTCTCTATTTTGCAATGGTGTGTTTTTTACAACCTTAAAATTCCTGTGATTTTGACATGACTTTGTGGTAAAACCACTTGTACCGCAATAATAACAAAATACTTTTATTTGAGGTCTGCGACAATTTTTAAAAGTATGACCTGGCCTATCACAATTCCAACATGACGTTGAAACCGAAGAATAAGTGTTATTCCTATTTGTTTGACGATTTGGCTCTCTATGTCTAGAAAAATGTCTGTTTTCGCTTCTTGTATCACCGTAATTTCTTCTTTGACTGGATTCGTCATAGTTGGTACTGTTTATATTTCTTTGTTGTTCTACACTAAATAGTCCTCTACGCTGATCTTGTCCTCTATCATTTCCATCCTTATTACCAAATATACGCCGACCCAAGTTATCTACATTGCATCTTTCTCTGTTAAATCTTAAGTCATCTCCTTTAGAGTTTTGTTTGGGAAAACAAGAAGGCTCAACAAAAACTTCATTCGAAAACTTATTTGCGTTTAGTCTCCTTCTCACCAATAATTTAGCTTCATCTAAGCGTCGGCAGAGATCTACTAATTGATCGAGTGTTCCTACAGTGGTTGTTGCCAAATGGAAAGCGTACTCAGGTAGCATATTTTTCCGCACTACATACATTTTAAACGTTTCATCTAACGTTGGTTCGACTCTCTGGAAAAGTGTTTTCATATCGGCTATGAAATTTGAGAATGGTTCATCTTTACCTTGAACTCTGTTGTTCATCTCTTCCCTTAAAAAAAAATTATAGTTTCTGGGGAGAAACTCTCGTTTTGCCCCTTCTACTAGACTGTCCCAATCTCGAAAATCGTTTATATTGCCCCAATACCATTTTTCAGCTTTACCTGTGAACAAATAATGTGCATTTACAAGCAATTGCTCTGAAGTGACGCATTCACCTCTTGCGTAAATCCTGACCCTGGACAAAAATTCATTTAGAGAAAGACCTTGTCCGTCTCCACTAAAAACTACTTTCCACCTATGCAAGTTAACAGGGCGATTTCTCATTTCTTGGTCAATATTAAAGTTTTCCATCGGCTTTTGTATATCGCAGTCTTCTACGTAAGGTTTGTATAAAATGCTAGGTACTGGTAAATGTTGCGAATTGTTTTGAAAATTGTCCTGCACTGTTAATCTACTCATGCCTCTACCACGACCCATTGGAGTTTTTGGAAGAGTTTCTCCGTTTCCAGTAGACTGAGAACTATCACGTGAAGTGGACGGAGCTGAATGAAGATTTGACTCGTTTGTCAAATTATTTTGGTTTTGTCTTGGCTGGTTACTACTTTCCAAATTCCGTAAACTCATATTGGAAATAGTTAAGTATAATTCTTCAAATTTAAATAAAATGTTATCCGTATCACAAAATTTTTCGAAGTCTATTCTATTTAGCCGGTTAATCCACGCAGCTAATCTAGATTTTAGTTGTTGAAGACGATCCCTGTTTTTTAGTTGAACTGCTTTGGTATAACTTTCTTTAAGATTTTTTAAGGCTAGTTTTGAACTACAAATTTCGTCCACAGCACTTAACGACGTGGTCACAGGAGTTTTTTGCTCTCCTCTTATTTCCTTTCCTAATGCCACCCTGATGGCTTTAGTTTCCTCCCTATTAGACGATAATCCTATGATGTTCCGAATATGTAACTCGTACTTAAGTTCATCTGGTTCCAAATGAATTGGGTCAAAATCAAGCACCGTATGTCCCATTAAAGTTTATATCAACACAAAAAAGCAAAGTTTACATCCCCAACAAAATACCAAAAAAATTATTACAAACTTGCGAGAGAAGGCAAAAAACGTTTTCAGTTTATTAAATTTTTCAAAAGTTAAACAATTACCATAAATGCAATCGTGAAAGAATATAAAATCAACCAACCAAAATTCATATTTTTGTAGAATAGATATAAATCAAACAAATCAAATTAGAACCAAAATTTATATTTTTGTGTAATAACCTTTATCATTTATTTTAATATATATATATAGTCAATGGTTATTTATCAAAATTAGAATTTATTTTTTCTTTATATCAACATACCATTATGATGCGCCATTTTTAGTCATTTTCGATTTTCCGCTGACCTTCAGGAACCACAAATTGACAGGCTATTTTTATTCCTGTTCCTTCCTTCTATTTCTATTTTTTTTTTTTTATTTTACGTTACATGCCCAACATTTATTATTTTTCTTTTGCTTTTAACACACTAATTTAAATCACCACAAAAGTAAATTACTATATATGTTTATCGAATTACAAAAACCACAAATACAATAACCAAGACGAAAATAACATCACTTAAACTAAATTAGGACAATCACTGTTTTTTTCTCTTTTATTTTAAACCTTCCACCATAACCAAAAAAAATACATGAAATTAACTAGAAATTTGGAATTAATTGTGTTTTTTTTTTTTTTTTTTTTTTTATCTTCAAACCACCAAGCATGCAACTTAATTTATTTATTTAATATTTATTTAATTTAATTTATTATTTATTTATTTATTTATTTTTAAACAAAACACAAAATTAATTTTTTTTTTAAACCGACTAACATAAACACAAAATAAAGATAAATTAATTTTAATTAGGACACTCACTAAAATTTTTTTTTCTTATTATTATTTCACCATAACTAATCCTAATTCGTTTAAGTTTAACTCATCACCAAGCATGCACTTAACCTAAAAATTAACTAACACTAATATATCCACATAAAACACAAAAAAAAAAATTTTTCTTTTCACAAAACCAAAAATGAATCTCATCCACGTGGCACTTCCAGTAAAGATGTTGTTGTTTCTGGTTGAAGTCTCCCCGCAAGGGATGCCAAATGTAAGGTCCTTTAGTGCGCTACGCTATTTTTTTGGTGGTGAGACGGGCCTTTACCATCCGTACCACATGTACAAGACTCAATTTCATTTTTCGAAAAAAAAAAACTTTTCACTTGATATATTGTTTTTTTAACAGCACAAACACAATACGAACACAACAAATAATTAATAAAAAAAAACAAAATTCGATTTATTTTCCATTTATTTTTTTTTTAAAAAAAACTTTTCACTTGATATATTTTTTTTTTCCTAAACAGCACAAACACAACACAACAAAACGAACACAAGAATTTAGCAAAACAAAATTAATTCAAAAATTCAATATAATATTTAATTGACCTTAAGCTTTACAAAAAAATGGAAGTTAACATTAACCAAAAATTAAAAAAAATAAATAACAATAAAAGTTATAATTATATAAATAAATTTTTTTTATATATTCTACCTAATTATCTGCCATCTTCTAATTCCAGAAATTGTTCCTTCCCGTTGATGGCTATTTTTTTCTTTAGTTGTGTCCACCCAATTTGTTGTTGCTGCTGTGCCGGTTCAAAACCAAAGAGAAATATCTCAAAATTCCTATTCCTTTTATACCAAAATTTTCCCCATATTTCCCCAATTAATAATATTTTTGATTTATTTTGATGTTGGTTGCATTTTATTTTTCGAAATTATAACTTTCGAAATTGGTGTTCAGCAATTCGCCTATTAAGCATAGCAATTTAAGCAACGATCTACATGCATTAATTACAACGGTTGAGTTTTTAAATTTTAATTGTTGAAGTAGAATTTCTAAACAGTTTACGTCGTCTTAATATTTTACGATAATACGGCTTGACACATTTCTTAATATTCTTCTTCTTAATATTCCTTGTTAAATTCCATAAAGCCGATAAAATAGATTTCGTTTCTATTTTCATGGTTGCTTTTAACATTGCTGTAAGAACACCGGCTTCTGTTAAAATTAATTTAACGTTATTATCCGCTCGCCATCATAAAATTCTTAGAACACCGCAGAAACTTGTATTAACTCCTCTGAACTCGAATTAAGTTGACCAAATGAGATTTCATAAAATTTTGGTTGAACACAACAACGGTTAGTAACTTCCATAAACATTATTTTGCAGATCGTCTTAAGATTTTGAATTAAAACTAAAGGCAGCTATATAAACTTATTTTCTTATTTTCCTAAATTTAATTTTTATCAAAATATAATTTCAAGCATTTTTTTTTTTGTTTCATTTAAATATATTTTTTTTTTAAATGGATATTTTTTTTTTTATATACAAATTAATTTTTTTCTCTTATTTTTTTTTTGTTTATTAAATTTTGTTTTATTGTTTGATTTCAATTTATTTGAATTAAATGCAATTATAGAAACCAAACATTACAACATCGAAAGGATCAAAAACTAACCCTGCAATTACTATTCTACAGTTTGACCATTTTTCAATAGTTCTGTATCGATTCCATCGATACCTGGTAATAAACCATTTTTTTATTTTTTGATGACAGCTTCCACTTCTTCCATTGTTGGGTAAGAGACAAAAATCTCCTAACTTGACGGAGCAATTGCTCGAATAGGATGAACTTCATTCGTCCTATTCAGTAGGTCTTGAAAGTGGGATCGCCATACTGCCAGCACATCACGTTCATTTGTTGTAAGCTCATTGCTTCCATTTTTGATGACTTTGGATCTTGGGTGGAAATCTTTTGTCAGATTCCGCACATTGGCAAAGTATTCTTTCGAATTTCCATTAACTGCATGTTAGTTGATGTTTTCGACACAGCTCTTTAGATGTTTGCGTTTCTTTTTCCGTAGGAGTTTTGCTGAGGCTTTTCTGGCTTTAAACCTAATCGGTTACAAATTTTAATGTTTTAAGAAATAAAATTGGATGAATAGAACGTGAGATATTGCTTAAAGCTTAAATTTAAGATATTATAATTGTTATTGTTTAGTTAAAACATACTTTTTTGATATCTATATGTTTATTACAACCGATCGATTTCGAAAGCTAAGCTTTCATTTTCAAGGATCGTTCTAAACTAAAAGTTACAAAAGTTGAAAATTAATATATAGTGACATTTTTGTAATTATAAATCTAAATGAAATCTAATAATAAGTTAAGACATTAAAGGAAGAATTATATAATCATAAAAATATTGAGAGAAGGATATATGATGCTGACTTTTTTTTACTAGTTATATAACCGAAAAATGGGGGAGGAGATGTTTTTATCAATTATGTAAAGTATTATAATAAACCATTCAAAATTATAAATCTAACAATTATTAATACTTAAGAGTAAATACCTATTCTTATTGAGATTATTGACAAGTGGTGACAATTTGTGTTTAAAAAGGGGAGGAGGTCTAAATATTGAAACAATAAATGTTATAAAAAATTTTGTTCATTCATTGTTAATTATATAAACTTGAGGGTTTGTTGAAAGATCTACAAGATTAAATTATGTAATGATTTTGGAACTAAAGTATTTTGTGATATTAAGATTTAGGTATAAATTTTCAAAAAATATATTCAGAGATTAATTATTTTTACTACTAAACTAAATTATAAGATTTACAATCAAACAAAAAGCCAACTGAAAGGTAATAAAGTTATGGGTTTTGAGCATAAGGTTCGATTTTTAAGGTTTATTTATTATTATTATTTGCAAAGTTGAAACAATGAAGAATAGATTTGACCGTTATCAGCATTCATTAGATTATTGTTTGATTGTATCTCTATGGATTCTATTATTTCTAAGCGGCGGTTGTCTGTGCATTCTTTTACTAATCTCAGGTTATCGATGTTGAATTCATGTGTCTTTGTGATCATGTGCTCTGCTACTGATGACTCTGTTGGATTTTTCAGTCTTGTTGCTCTCTCATGTTCTTTGAATCTAGTGCCTATTGACCTTTTTGTCATACCAATATATACCGCTCCACAATCTTGGGTGTTGCATGTTATGGAGTAAATGCCTGATTTATGTGTTTTTTCTTCTCTGTCTTTTGTAGATGAGGTCAAACTACTTATTTTGCTGGTAGATTTTGTTATTACATCAAATCCTTTTTTGTGAAAAATGTTGGACATGGCTTCGGTAAGACACGGTACATATGTCAACACGGCTCTGTTCTTTGTTGTTTTCTCGGATGCTTTTAAAGTTGTGATGTTATAACGATGTTTCTTTTTAACCATTTTGTGGAGAATCTGGTCTATCCATATTTGTGTATATCCGTTTTCATCTGCTATTTTGTAGATAGTTGACAACTCGTTCTGGTAATCTATTTCTTCCATTGGTATGTTTATCAGCTTATATACCATGCTATTGAACGCTGCTCTTTTGTGTTGTTTGCTATGGCTGGAGTTTGAAGTGATGAGTCTCGTTGTAGCTGTTGGTTTCCTGTATATTTTGAATCCTATGCTGTTGTCTAATTTACGGTAAAGGGTGACTTCTAAGAATGGAATTTGGTTGTCTTTTTCTTCTTCGACGGTGAACTGGATCGCGGGTTCCCTAGAATTTAAAAAGGTGAGAGTATCTTTGATTTTTCTGTTATGGACAACGCAGAATATGTCATCTACATATCTGTGCCATATACGTGGGAATTCGATAGAGAGACTCAACTCTTTTTCAAAGTAGCACATATATAGGTTAGCTATGAAACTCGATATTGGGTTGCCCATTGCTACTCCTTTATGACAGTAATAGAATTTGTCTCGAAATTTGACATAGTTTTGGTCTATACATAATTGGCACAGGTTTATGTATAGGGATATTAATGGAATTGGTATATTTTCTTTGAGCAACCATGCTTCAAGATAAAAGATTGACTGTGCTTTAGGAATACTCGGGTACAGGGAGACGACGTCGAAAGAGACCATTATTTCATTTCGCTTTAATTTGATATCTTTTAGCTTTCTTGTTAATTCTATTGTGTTTTGAATGTCAAAGCCAACTGGAGGTTTTATGAGTTTAAATTGCTTTATTAGCCATTTTGCAATTTTCGAGGTGGTGCGTTAACATTGGACGCAATAGGTCTCATTAGGTTGCCAGGCTTGTGAGTTTTTGTAGGGCGTATAATATAGGGACTCTTGGGTTTGAAACTTTGAACGTGAGTGAGATGTGTTTGTTGTCTAATGTTCTGGCTGCTTCTTTTGTGAGCTTAAGGACATCTGCGCACATGTGAGCTAGTGGTGATTTTGCGCATTCTTTGTAATCTCCCGTGTTAAGCATTTGAATAACTCGTTCATCGTACTCCTGTTTGTTAAGTATGATTATTGAGTTATTTTTATCTGCTTTAGTGAAAACTACGTCTTGCATCTTTTTAAGCTCGTTTAAAACACTATAAGGCTTAATGGCGGTCGGGATGTTTTTGGGTTGTTGGGTTATGTTTTTAATAACTGATTTATATTTGATCTTATAACACTTTTTTCTTCTAAAGAGAGAGGTTTGATCACCACTTCAACATCTGTAACTATATCTTTTATTGGGATTTTGGGTTCTTGGATGGTAAAATTTAAACCGTGGTTGAGAAGTATTTCTTGATCACTGGTTAGAATGATTGACGATGAATTCTGGATGAAGTTTGGTATTAATTTTACTGTGGTGTAGGGACTTAAGGGCAATTGATTTTGTGAAAGTTGTAATTTTTAAGTTTTTGTTGCAGTTTTATGTTTTTGTGTGCAATGCAATGATTTTTAATTTCATATAGGTTACGTGTAAAATTCATCCAACATTCATGATCAATATTCGTATGTGTTTTTGTTAATTTTAGATGAAGTTCATAAAGTGTTAATTCATATTTATTAATTTTGGAATGAAGATACCTGATTTCTAGCTTTAACCAAATAAGTGTAAAAAAGTGAAAGTGATCCCATCATTCATCCACATCAAGACTAATGTGAGGAACGATAGAGCAGTAACAGCAGTAAAAAAAGCTAAACTTATTTGGTTAAAGCTAGAAATCAGGTATCTTCATTCCAAAATTAATAAATATGAATTAACACTTAATGAACTTCATCTAAAATTAACAAAAACACATACGAATATTGATCATGAATGTTGGATGAATTTTACACGTAACCTATATGAAATTAAAAATCATTGCATTGCACACAAAAACATAAAACTGCAACAAAAACCTTAAAAAATTACAACTTTCACAAAATCAATTGCCCTTAAGTCCCTACACCACAGTAAAATTAATACCAAACTTCATCCAGAATTCATCGTCAATCATTCTAACCAGTGATCAAGAAATACTTCTCAACCACGGTTTAAATTTTACCATCCAAGAACCCAAAATCCCAATAAAAGATATAGTTACAGATGTTGAAGTGGTGATCAAACCTCTCTCTTTAGAAGAAAAAAGTGTTATAAGATCAAATATAAAATCAGTTATTAAAAACCATAACCCAACAACCCAAAACATCCCGACCACCATTAAGCCTTATAGTGTTTTAAACGAGCTTAAAAAGATGCAAGACGTAGTTTTCACTAAAGCAGATAAAAATAACTCAATAATCATACTTAACAAACAGGAGTACGATGAACGAGTTATTCAAATGCTTAACACGGGAGATTACAAAGAATGCGCAAAATCACCACTAGCTCACATGTGCGCAGATGTCCTTAAGCTCACAAAAGAAGCAGCCATAACATTAGACAACAAACACATCTCACTCACGTTCAAAGTTTCAAACCCAAGAGTCCCTATATTATACGCCCTACCAAAAACTCACAAGCCTGGCAACCTAATGAGACCTATTGCGTCCAATGTTAACGCACCAACCTCGAAAATTGCAAAATGGCTAATAAAGCAATTTAAACTCATAAAACCTCCAGTTGGCTTTGACATTCAAAACACAATAGAATTAACAAGAAAGCTAAAAGATATCAAATTAAAGCGAAATGAAATAATGGTCTCTTTCGACGTCGTCTCCCTGTACCCGAATATTCCTAAAGCACAGTCAATCTTTTATCTTGAAGCATGGTTGCTCAAAGAAAATATACCAATTCCATTAATATCCCTATACATAAACCTGTGCCAATTATGTATAGACCAAAACTATGTCAAATTTCGAGACAAATTCTATTACTGTCATAAAGGAGTAGCAATGGGCAACCCAATATCGAGTTTCATAGCTAACCTATATATGTGCTACTTTGAAAAAGAGTTGAGTCTCTCTATCGAATTCCCACGTATATGGCACAGATATGTAGATGACATATTCTGCGTTGTCCATAACAGAAAAATCAAAGATACTCTCACCTTTTTAAATTCTAGGGAACCCGCGATCCAGTTCACCGTCGAAGAAGAAAAAGACAACCAAATTCCATTCTTAGAAGTCACCCTTTACCGTAAATTAGACAACAGCATAGGATTCAAAATATACAGGAAACCAACAGCTACAACGAGACTCATCACTTCAAACTCCAGCCATAGCAAACAACACAAAAGAGCCGCGTTCAATAGCATGGTATATAAACTGATAAACATACCAATGGAAGAAATAGATTACCAGAACGAGTTGTCAACTATCTACAAAATAGCAGATGAAAACGGATATACACAAATATGGATAGACCAGATTCTCCACAAAATGGTTAAAAAGAAACATCGTTATAACATCACAACTTTAAAAGCATCCGAGAAAACAACAAAGAACAGAGCCGTGTTGACATATGTACCGTGTCTTACCGAAGCCATGTCCAACATTTTTCACAAAAAAGGATTTGATGTAATAACAAAATCTACCAGCAAAATAAGTAGTTTGACCTCATCTACAAAAGACAGAGAAGAAAAAACACATAAATCAGGCATTTACTCCATAACATGCAACACCCAAGATTGTGGAGCGGTATATATTGGTATGACAAAAAGGTCAATAGGCACTAGATTCAAAGAACATGAGAGAGCAACAAGACTGAAAAATCCAACAGAGTCATCAGTAGCAGAGCACATGATCACAAAGACACATGAATTCAACATCGATAACCTGAGATTAGTAAAAGAATGCACAGACAACCGCCGCTTAGAAATAATAGAATCCATAGAGATACAATCAAACAATAATCTAATGAATGCTGATAACGGTCAAATCTATTCTTCATTGTTTCAACTTTGCAAATAATAATAATAAATAAACCTTAAAAATCGAACCTTATGCTCAAAACCCATAACTTTATTACCTTTCAGTTGGCTTTTTGTTTGATTGTAAATCTTATAATTTAGTTTAGTAGTAAAAATAATTAATCTCTGAATATATTTTTTGAAAATTTATACCTAAATCTTAATATCACAAAATACTTTAGTTCCAAAATCATTACATAATTTAATCTTGTAGATCTTTCAACAAACCCTCAAGTTTATATAATTAACAATGAATGAACAAAATTTTTTATAACATTTATTGTTTCAATATTTAGACCTCCTCCCCTTTTTAAACACAAATTGTCACCACTTGTCAATAATCTCAATAAGAATAGGTATTTACTCTTAAGTATTAATAATTGTTAGATTTATAATTTTGAATGGTTTATTATAATACTTTACATAATTGATAAAAACATCTCCTCCCCCATTTTTCGGTTATATAACTAGTAAAAAAAAGTCAGCATCATATATCCTTCTCTCAATATTTTTATGATTATATAATTCTTCCTTTAATGTCTTAACTTATTATTAGATTTCATTTAGATTTATAATTACAAAAATGTCACTATATATTAATTTTCAACTTTTGTAACTTTTAGTTTAGAACGATCCTTGAAAATGAAAGCTTAGCTTTCGAAATCGATCGGTTGTAATAAACATATAGATATCAAAAAAGTGTGTTTTAACTAAACAATAACAATTATAATATATTAATGATATCTAGTGCTCTAAACAAATAAAAAAAAAAAAAAACTTAAATTTAAGATAGCGGTTTCTTGAATTTCTCAAAATTGGAAGGGCTACAAACATTTTGATGACGTAACAAACTGTTGCCTAATTGGCTACAAATTATAATGTGTTAAGAAGTAAAATTGGATGAATAGAACGTGAGATCCGGTATAGATAATCAGTTTGGGAGCTTCGGGTGTTCCTTGTTAACCATTTTTCTCGCAGTTTTTGTTTGTGCTCAACGTTTTCGCGGCAATCGTCAATCGTCATAAAACCATTGGTAACGTGATTTCTGTGGTCGTTTTGTAGTTTGTGTTTGTGCTGCGGATATAATGGTTGAATGAAGCGTTTGCCATTCTTCTTGCACGTTCAATGGCATCTCAGATGGGATGTCATGCTCTTCTATGCTTTGCGTTACCATTTCCTGATATCTATTCAGCGTTTCCAGGTGTTTAAATGCTTCGACATTCCAGCGTACGGTCTTTTTTGCTTGTGTAATAAATGGAGATGAAAACTTGCACTTGTACTTAAAGATGAAAAGCATATGATCGGTGTCCATATCAGCACCTCTGTATGATCAAACGTCAGTTACACTTATAGAGTGTCGATCGATCGATTTGATTTTTAGTTCTTCCATCGTTTGATTTCCACGTTGCTTTGTGGATTCTCTTATGAGGAAAGAAAATGCTAGAAATTGCTAGATCATACATCATAGCCAGTTCAGCTGCGCGAAAGCCGTTATTGTTACTAGTATGATGCAAGCTGTTAGGGCCGATATGTTTTTTAAGTTCTGCACTTCTACCAATTTGAGCATTAAAGTTGGGCGGAAGTCGATAACATGTTGATTCACGCGACGATGCATGAAAAAGCCAACTCTAAATTCTCCTCCGTTTTGATGACCGCAATAGTAGAGAGTATATCCTTTAGATGTTTTGTGAATTCCACTTCCTGGCCATCTTAGTTCTTGTAATGCCTCTTTATCTAGTGTGTAGTTATCGATTTGGTTTTGTAGGTTTTAGTAGATCTCCTGGTCTTCTAAGGCTTAGCACGTTCCAGTTTCCCATTTTAAATCGTAGTCCGGCTACAGTTTCCGAGGTCGTTCTTGTAATGAGACCGAGATAATCGGAGGCCTGTGTACAGAATTCATGACAAATATTTTTTTACGGAAATAGAGTGTTAGCCCTTCGCCCAAATTTTCGTGAATGGGTTCGTTCTGCATCTTAAGGTCACCAGAAACAATCTTTTTACACTTTATATAGCGAGTCGCTTGATCCAAGACAGACGCCCGCTCATAGCGGCCCTTAACATGGAGAACAGACGCTTTTTACACGTTTATATAGCGAACTGCTTGATCCAAGCTGCCCCTAACATGGAGAACAGACGCTTAAGTTGCTTTGGTTATATGGTGCCAATGACTCGCCAAGGTGCAGAATCATAGAGTATAAGCAGTATTTGCTCTGCCCCTCTCAACTACACTATTCTAATTCTGTTAGTGTTACCCAGGTAGCACGGTGTGGACGTAGAATTTTTCGGACTTTCGCTACCCAAAAGCTTGAGTGACATCAAGAAAAACTGCGGAGCATACCCTTTTGGCTTCAATCGTTTCTGTAATAATATTCGTGATTCTGTTCACTTGTTCGATGTTGATGTTGTCTCTGAAACCAAACAACTGGCTTAAGTCTTTTAAGAAAAAAAATTTCAGAAAGCTTCGATATCGTTGGGAGTAATGCTATCGGTCTAAACGAGTTTTTGTTATTCGGTGATTTATTCGGTATGGGAATTATAATCCTTTCTGTTACTTCCCATTGCATTGGTACATACCTTAATCGGAATTAGGGTATCCAAATTAATTATTTTTGCCAGTACCCAGGTAGTCGAGTTTTTAATTTCTGAAATACCCGGGTACCCAGGTAGTCGGGGTATTTGAAAAAGATATGAAATATATCTTGAAAAGTTGAAGAATGGCGGGAGTGCAGCCGTGTAGGGTTAATATATTTAAGTTTCTTTTAGTAAATGACTCTTGCGAAATCAATTCAAACAAATTAAAGCTTGTTCTATGCAATATTTAGTTTTGTAAAATTGTTTTATAAATAATTGAATTTCAGCTAGTACAGAGACTAGAGTATTCAATACCAATTTTTTTCACTATAGCAACATCAACAATGCTCAGTCTTGCGATTATTAAAAAACTCTATTTGATGTCATCAGTTGTATGACGTAATAAAAAAAAAATACTATATATTCCTTTTAAAATATGTTTTTGTTTCGTGTATAGAAGATATTAAAGTTTGCACCAATCATCAAAAGGAATAATTCCAATTTTTTTAGAACGGCAAATTAAAGAAACTTCATCATTGGTAATTCTATTATTCTATTTATTATACAAATTAGAGCGTTACCAGGTATCTGGAAGGAATGGACTCTTATTAACGATAATTCCACATATTCTTGTCTACCAGCATCTTCTGCATGATCATATCATTCCGTTCAATATCTTAAGCAACAAATTATGCATTTCCTTAGAATGTCAGACACATTGAAACAAGATTTTGGTTGAAAATAATAAAATTTAGCTTATTTCCAAAATGCTGTTCACTCGGCCTGAATTACATGTATTAACTTTTGACTGATGCTTCTTTTAATAAAATGTGTTGTGCAAAAGGACTACCAATATGAGTCACCACAACACAAAGAATCCTCTTAGGTCTTAAGAGGTCCTATGTTTCACGTCCCAATCAATATTAATTCAAGCTTAGGGATCTTTTGATTGCTTGGTTTAAAATAACAATTTAACAGTCGATCACATTACCCGGGTAGTTAATCAAAATACCCGGGTAGTCGAATATGTTGAAAAAGCCAAAAACACTCGGGTATCCGGGTACTCGATAATCGACATTGAATACCCTAATCGGAATGCTGCATTAAAGATATGATGTATTTTCCTTTATCAGGTAGCATTTTATCAACTTCACTAGTGATTCAATCGTAGCCTGCGGCCTTTATTGGAACCAAGCTGGTACGTAGGTGGCCTCTAGTAATTCTGCAAATAGATCTGTTTTTATTGGGTACTTCTAAAGTTCTGGCCGATGTTTTATCATCTTTTTTAATCGAGGGATCTGCGCTACTGGTCTTTTGAGCCCCTTTGTTGCTTTCCAGAGTGAGTACCCATTACTTTTATCACCAAAAAGACTTGAAAGATATCTATTAATTGATTCATTTTTTGCACGCAATATAGCAACGAAATGGCAGAAAAATACAAATGAATTTCAGAATAAGATCCCACAACAATATTCGTTCTGAGGCGCTGATGGTTGCATTTTTTTTAACCATAACTAAATAATAAAACCTATAACACATAATAAAATATGACTTAAACCGCAATCAGACTATTGCGGAACTCTGCAATATTTCTGCAATGGTAGTGTGTAAAATATTCATTGCAGAAAAATTTGGCAATGAACTCATTGCAAAACATTGCAATGAGTCATTGCAATGTTTTGCATGAGTTCATTGCCAAACTTTTCTGCAATGAATATTTTACACACTACCATTGCAGAAATATTGCAGATTTCTGCAATAGTCTAACTGCGGCTTTAGGCTAATATTCTATGATTTTTTAAAAACTTATATGAACTGAACTAAAATAGTATTAGCAATAATCCAGGCAGTAGCATGTTCCTTCATCATGTGACACACTGTCTTCCTCAATGATATAAACCTAGATCTTGAGTTATATTGAGGTTAAACAAAGAACAGTCTAAAACTAAAACTAAGGGTGCGAACGTTGACTGTAAAGTTTTAATTTTTCAGTACTTCTAGTTCTAATGTATCACTTTGGTTAGCAATATCTCGCTGCTATTGCCTGTGGTATAGATATTGTTGTAAGAGGGTTGGTAGTCCGTGAAAATTTACTGATTGGTCGTGCACGAGAAACCTCCATTTACCCGCCGCTAGCTCAAGCAGGTTTAAATTCTGGTGGCCAAACTCACTCACAAGAAATTTTCGAAGTTGAAACAAACCAACTGGTGCCTTTTACACCACCCAGGTTGCATTGAACACCACACAGTAAGAAAAACAATAGATAAACAAAATCTTTCGACTCATAAAAACCTTATTTTCTTCTTGTCACGTTGTATTATCTTCTCCCTTACCTGTAACGGTATTGCTGTTGTCATGAATATCCACCACCCTACTATTAGAAGGCAACCAAGAAGAAAACGGGAACTTGTTAAAGATAGTTTCATCTATTAATTTTTCTTTTGGTTTAAGTTGGAAAAAATAACACGCATGAACATCACTGTTACAAATTTCTTTTACTTAACTAATCTTTTCCTCTCGAGACAAGATTGTATTGAGATTTCTATATCTGACACAGTTCTTACAACATTATCTTATAAATCTTGTTTTCTTTTTTTTTCAAGCAATTTTTCTTATCCTAGACCGAAATAATTCCTTTAAACTTTTATTTTAGACCGAAATATTTGCTTTAAATTTTTATTTTAGATTGAACAATTTTCTAATTAATTTTTATTTTAAACCGAAAAATTTCTTGTACCTTTTTATTTAGGCCGAAACATTTCGTTTAACTTTTTATTCTAAACCTTAACATTTTTTAATTAATTTTGTTTTAGACCGAATAATTCCTTTAATCAATTCCATTGTCCGTTTCCAACAACTACAACTGCCCGGTACTACTTTTCAAAACAAACCCACCCTCCATTTCGTTCTCACTCTTTATTCATTACTGACCAATCAACGACATCAAAAGGTTTCAATGATGGCGATAAAATTCTTATATAAAGTAAAATATGTGAAGAAAAATTTAAAATTACATATGTTAATTACGTGACTACGCGATGAAACCAAAAAATTGTCATAAACTTTTAGAACAAAAATGTTAAATTCAAAATTCATAATAACAAGGACAACTTTTACCAATTCGTTTAAGCTAGATTTTAAACCATTTACATACCAGTTGGTCTATTAAAATGCAGATGTAGTATGTGAAAATGAATTGACATTAACAACAAATCTTAAAATTTCACTCTCCCTTTGCTTGAGTCCTCGCAACCAAGTAATACTAAAAATATTAAAATTATAAAACAATAAATTACAAATACAAAATTGTAGTGCTTTTATTTTGCCGAGTCTTGCTATTTTTTTCTTGGAATATTTTCATCTACATCTGCAGGTGCATCGACTAAGTCCGCCCAAACATATAATGGCTAGACAAATTGTTTAGATAAACAAATTGAAGAATAAATATGGGTTGCGTGATAATTGTGTCTACTATGAAAAGTTTCTTTATTAATGCGCTGTTACACCTTCTTGATGAAATTTGATGCATTATTAGTCGAAGGTCTTGACCATTTCAATATCTTACAAGCAAGGATAAAAACGGTAACTGTAATAATGTTGATAATAAAATATATATAGAGTTGAATATATATAGAGTTGAAATTTGGAAATTACTTTCACTTCTACATATTGGATAACCAGCATTATCACAGTTGAAAATGCATTGTGGATATTATTAGCTACTCTACATATATTGTATTACCAGTAGTACATACATCGAGCTAATGGAGATATTACAAATATTTAGCTGTTTTCAAATCATAAACTGTTCAAAAAATCAAGCACATCATAGGTTTAATTGTGTCTTTTTGTATTAATTATAATTCTTTGATTTTTTAATTAAAAATTTAATTGCACTTTTTCTCAGCCTGTTCGTTATTTAATTATTAATTTTTTATTTTATTAATTTTTTTAAATTAATCACGATATTTCCCCACATTGTGTCATTATCAGTTATATAACAATTTTTAAAAATATTTAACAGTAAAAAACTTCTAAAAATATTTAAGCATAATAACAAAACAAAACGATTTGAATTTAAATATAATTCAAATAAATGTTAATTAAATAAATATTATTTATATTTAAGAATTTTTTAAGTAGAAAAATTATGACCTTTCGGGACTCTAAATACAATTTGAGCGGCCAGGTGTGCAAAAACGGAGAATTTCTTGTATTTACCAAAAAAAACCGAAGCCTTAAGATTCCAAATAAACAACACACTATAATAGTGGATTAGCTTCCCCCCCAAAAAACCAATCCCAGACACAAATCGCGAGCACCACAAAATGAAATATGACAAGAAATTCTGTAAAAAAAAATCTTAATTCTAAAAAAAAATTGATTATAAAATTATTAAAGTTAAAATTAAAATTTCATTTATTTTGTTGTTCACTTATTAGAAAAATGTTATTTATTTATGTAAAATAATTCAATTATTTATTTGATTATTATTTATTTAATTTATTTTAAAAAAATTATTTATTTATTTGGTTATTTATTGTTTTCATTAATATGTCAGATCTTCCCGAGACCACCAACATGTACACTCAGAGAATTTTGTTAGTAAATTTAATAACCGCCCGTTTTAAAAATTGGTAATAAGTTATTTTATCATTCTAATAACGATTTTTCTTAAAGTAAAAGCCACATTCGTTCGATTAATACTTTTTGTTATTATTTTCATAAAAATGTTTATTAAAATAAAAAAACGGTCAATATTATTAAAAAAATCACAACGGTTGATTAAACTAATAACCAATTCTTATTAAAATAATGAATTCAGATATTCCAATAAAAAATCATGTGATTAACGTAGAGCTATTAAAATAAAAACATAAGTTATTATTTTTGTAGTTAAATTTAATAACCATTTTATAAGATTAATCAACGACGTTTTTACTTTCAAAACGTAGGTTTTTAGATTAATAATTTTGTATACATTAATCTAACCTTAGGTAATTATTTTTAATAACGGTTAATAAAATTTTGGTAAGAATTATATTATAGAATTAATTACATTCAGTTTATATGCAGACGCTGAATAAATATACTTAAAAAATTTTTTCACAAATAAAAGTGTGACTAAACAGCTGAGACTAAGAGACTATTCCAAATTAAATCAACTTCAGAAACTTTAACCAAATGGAAGCAATTTAAATTACCGCTTGGTTATAATTATAAACTGGTAATTAATAATTCAATATTAGTATATTTCAATAAAATTTTAATTATAATAATATTCCTTTTAAAATTTTCAGATAGACATTGATTTTCAAGCAATGTTTTCGAAAGCCAGCGGTTTTGATTGTAAATTTTCAACATTCATTAAAAAAATTCAGCCCATTTTTGAAAAACAAGTTAAAGATAAAAAGTTAAGAGAGTTTGTTGAAAAGCTTTGCAATACGGAGAATATGACAGAAAGTAAGTTTTTTAATTTTGTTTTTTTAGCTCCAAAAACTTGAAAATCACATACAACAGAAACAGAATTCCATTCAAATTTTACAGCAAAAGAATTTTTTGCCAAATTTGTATGAAATTCTGTTTCTGTTTCTGTTGTATGTGAATACCCGGCTGTAGGTTAAAAAGTTGTTTTTGGACATTTCATTTGTAATTTTAATTCAGCAAATTATTTGTGATATAACATCACCCCGATGGAAAATCTCCCATCAAGAATAATATAAGAACTGAATCTAAAAAATTATGGTGCAAATTATGAAACTTTTTGCAATCCATACAATTTTAGAGCGATCTAGTTTCGAACCAATGAGAAAATTTTTAAACTTTAAAAAAGTTTATCATTCTCATCAGGGCTAGCCGACTAGATAAACTCTACCAAAAAATGTTAACGCTAATGATTATAAACCAAAAATTGGGTTACAACTCTAGCGAAGTGTAAAAACAAAAAATTTACATAAACATACATTTAATAAATTCAGGTTTAGTCAATTAATTTCTCTGGTGATCACTGTTTTGTTATACTCTAGATTTTCTAGTATTGAATAACAAAATTGTATCTGTGAGAAGAAGATGACTAGTCTTCACTTGTGTCTATTGACACATGATCAACAATTAATTCAGCAAATTATTTGTGATATAACATCACCCCGATGGAAAATCTCCCATCAAGAATAATATAAGAACTTTTTTTTTTTTTTTTTTTTTTTATTCTATGTTAGGCATGTTTAGTGTTAACCAATATAGATCAACGTCTCTGAATATCCGAAGATACCATGCTAACTAAGGAACTAGGGCTTGAAAGTATTATTCAATTTTCTTTGAGGAATTTATTAATGTTGATCTTAAAGTTTTGAGGATTAAAATTATCAGGAAAGACCCACGCCGGTAAGGCATTCCAGAGATGAGAAACTCTGTTAAAAAAATCGCGTTGAAAAGCGACAGTTCTACACCTAGTCACTCGAACCGTAAAAGGATGGGCTGATGTTGATGCTCTAGTGAAACGCGCAAAGTTTGCTGGTTCAGGCAAAATCGATTTGATCTCCGCAGACGTCCGTTCGTCCATAATATACTTGTAGAATACCGTCAAATCAGCGACGTCTCTTCTATGTTGCAAGGAATCAAGCACGTTAGTAAGAGTCGAGTTGCCGATCAATTTAACAGCTCTCCGCTGTACAGAATCAAGACATTTCAAACTACTTATGTAAGCTCCTCCCCATATGTGAGAACAATACTCCATGCAGGGACGAATAAATGATTTATATATTAAAAGAAGCTGCTCGCTATTAAAAACCTTACGACAACGACCCAAAAATCCTAATTTTTGAACAGCGTTCTTTGCTAGGCTAAAAATATGAGAATTCCATTTCATACTATTTTCAATCTCAACTCCTAGAAGTTTAATAGATTCTTTCTCTTCAAGATTATTTGAATCAAACTTTAATAAAAATGGATTAGGTGTTGATAACCTAGAAAAATGGCAAACTTGAGTTTTACTTGTGTTGAATTCAACACTGTTAGCAACTCCCCAATCTAAGATGGTTTTTAAATCAATATTTAATGAGTCTATCAAGTTTGATCTAGCGATATTAAGATTTGATGGTGCATACAAATTTGGCATTTCATGTGACGCATGAAGTGTGCTATCATCAGCAAAACTATGGATGGGATTAACTGTTGAACCTAGCAAGTCATTAATATAGAGAAGAAAAAGAGTAGGTGATAAAGCGGAACCTTGAGGAACACCAGCGTTAGTTGAAAAGATATTCGATGAAACACCATCAACATTGACCTGAAATTTGCGCTCGGAAATAAAGCTTTGTAACCAAGAAATAAGTTGCTCATCTAAGCCGTAGCATCTCAATTTGCAAATAAGATTGTTGTGCCATACTTTGTCAAACGCTTTGGCAATATCAAGTGCGACGCCAAAGGTCTCACCATGGTTTTCAAACGACTTGTTCCAGATATGCGTGACAAAAGAGAGTAAATCTCCCGTCGCTCTTCCTTTACGGAATCCGTATTGTCTTTCATTAAGTAATTTTGACGACTCTAAGAAGCTCATAATATTAAAATTAACATATTTCTCAAATACTTTAGAAACAACCGACAAAATTGATATAGGTCTGTAGTTTCTTGGATCCGTTTTAGCGCCCTTCTTTGGAACTGGTTGTACACTAGCCATTTTCCATATATCAGGAAAAATCCCTTTCTTATATGACAAATAGAAAATTTTAGTTAGGATTGGTGCTAACTCTTTAGCAAAAGTTTTAAGGATAATTGGAGGAATTCTATCAGGTCCAGATGCCTTATTAGTATTGATTTGTAAGAGCATTTTCCGAATGACATTTTTACGAAAAATAATCCGCCCCATTTTGTTAGAAACTCTAGGAATTGGTATAGGTAGAAAATTGGGTTCTACTAATGTAGAATTTAACGAAAAACAGTTACCTAATAAATTAGCCTTTTCTTTGGGGTCAATAATAGGTATATCTCTATCAATAAGAGGAGGTATAGAAGACTTACAAAAACTTACTGAATCTAAAAAATTATGGTGCAAATTATGAAACTTTTTGCAATCCATACAATTTTAGAGCGATCTAGTTTCGAACCAATGAGAAAATTTTTAAACTTTAAAAAAGTTTATCATTCTCATTCTTAATTGACTAAACCTGAATTTATTAAATGTATGTTTATGTAAATTTTTTGTTTTTACACTTCGCTAGAGTTGTAACCTAATTTTTGGTTTATAATCATTAGCGTTAACATTTTTTGGTAGAGTTTATCTAGTCGGCTAGCCCTGATGAGAATGATAAACTTTTTTAAAGTTTAAAAATTTTCTCATTCGTTCGAAACTAGATCGCTCTAAAATTGTATGGATTGCAAAAAGTTTCATAATTTGCACCATAATTTTTTAGATTCAGTTCTTATATTATTCTTGATGGGAGATTTTCCATCGGGGTGATGTTATATCACAAATAATTTGCTGAATTAATTGTTGATCATGTGTCAATAGACACAAGTGAAGACTAGTCATCTTCTTCTCACAGATACAATTTTGTTATTCAATACTAGAAAATCTAGAGTATAACAAAACAGTGATCACCAGAGAAATTAATTGACTAAACCTGAATTTATTAAATGTATGTTTATGTAAATTTTTTGTTTTTACACTTCGCTAGAGTTGTAACCCAATTTTTGGTTTATAATCATTAGCGTTAACATTTTTTGGTAGAGTTTATTTAGTCGGCTAGCCCTGATGAGAATGATAAACTTTTTTAAAGTTTAAAAATTTTCTCATTGGTTCGAAACTAGATCGCTCTAAAATTGTATGGATTGCAAAAAGTTTCATAATTTGCACCATAATTTTTTAGATTCAGTTCTTATATTTGTAATTTTTTTGATTTAAAACAATTAAACCTATTCAATGTTTGATTCTGTAGTAATATAACATTTTTCTCTTTTATATTATTTAAATGGTATTCTGCTAACAATCATGTATTTACTGCACAGTATACTCCGTCCAACCAATAAAGCTTTGGAGCATAAAGTATATGAAGTTTATACAACTTGGAAAACGATTGATGTGTGCTTGAAATTTTTTTATTTATTTAACTTAAAATATACGAAATCAGCAACCAATTTTTGGAATTTTATCCATATTAACAGACGAAAAAGAAAAAGCACATTATTCGTACAATTTGTTGATTGATATGCTAAACTCAAATCAATAATATATGTATATTACTAAGTAGTTTAACTACGTAAATTCATTTTTTAATAATATTTTACTATATTTTTTATTTTGTCTAGGAACACAGACTGCTTTTAATTTTTGTCATATATAAATACTTTTAAACAAAATAAAACTAAAAATTATTTTAAAATTAAAACTATGAAATATAAATAACTTAAAATTAAATAAAAAATTGAAATAGATAAAACTATTAATAAAAAATTTATTTTCTTTAAAACAACTTTAAAACAAAATAAACATAATTCAATATAGCTTTAAAACAAAATAAAATAATAAATTATTTTAAAATTAAAACTATGAAATGTAATGTAAATAAATGTAATGTAATGTCAATGTATGTAAAATCTATGTAAATAATAGTAAATAATTTAAACTTAAATAAAATTAATTGAAATAAATAAAAATATTAATAAAAAATATATTTTCTCTTTTATTTAAAAAGTGTAAAATATAAGTCCCATTATTAATTTAATAAGTTCCATTATTAATTTCATTACAGCTTATTATTAATTTAATAAGAACCTATTATTAATCTAATTAGATTGTATTATTAATCTGATAACTTAATATTATTTTAAAAACAACTTTATTATTCTAATAATATATGTTATTTATCCAATGGATACCTAATATGAATCTAATCCATTATGTTATTAATTCAATAAGAATTTTTATAAATATAAAAGCTATCGTTTTTAGATTTAAAACTTAAATGTTTAATGTTAGTAAATATTACGAACAAATATTATTAGTTTAATAATGCCTGTTATTACGAAATTAGTGAAAATAATCACAAGTTGTGATTAGCTGTATAATAATCACCCAATTATTAATCTAATGGCTATTTTGATAGTTTTTAATTACAGAATTCTCTGAGTGTACAAAAACTTTATGATAAAAGTGAAGGTACTTGTTGAAGAACGAACGGAGAGGAAGATCGAACTCACCATCTCTCCACCGGCAACGATATATGAGACCCAGAGTAGATTTTGGCCTAAAATCCTAAAATCTAAGATAGAGCTTCCTGGATTAGGCTCCAATCTAATTACCTGTATCCAACTAAGAAAAAAATTAAACAATGGAAGATAAGTGAAGTTAATATGGTTGCTGGGGGCGCACCACGATTTCCAGCCCTCCAGATCCGTCCTCTTTACAAGCCTATTATTATAACGCGGTCATTGACGGTGATATGACAACATATCATCGAAATATCAAAAATTCCAAAAATAATCGAAATACCAAAAATGTAACGAAAAACGTTATATTTTCCATACCTGTTTCGGCCCATAATGTTATAAACAGTTTTCTCTTTATACCGGGATAAATAAAATAAAAGAAAACCACACGCGGGTCCTACATTGGAAAGATCGTTAAATTATAGTTTGTCCTAATGATGCATACTCTTAAAAACAAAACAAAAAAAGGAAATCTAAGAGAAAAATAAAATTATACAATGCGAAAAAACTTATCTTAGAGTGTAGATTGCTGACCGATCTCTATTTGCATATTCGAATCGCAATTATTCATAAAATTAGCTGTATATTCCCGATTATTCATACTTTTTTTTTTTAATAAAAAGTGTTCTGTAGTAGAAATTACAAAATGTGTCACAACAACACATAGATACCTTTTAATACCTACGTGCCATAACAACATGCGTCTTGAGGTATAGGTGGACGCTTTTTTTAAATCTTTGTGGATTGAAGGCACTCGAGACTATTGATTCGATCAAACTACTTTTAATACTTCGATGTTTGATCAAAGGTTCTAAACTAGATTCAATATTGTTTTAGAACTATTTAAAATTATGTTCCAGTTTTTATTATTTAAGTTATCTTTAAATAGATCACTAGAGTTTATTTTTTGATTTAGCAACACAAAAACAGTACTAACCTATTGACAAATATCCAATCAAAATAATTTTTCTTTAACAAAAATTGTTTATTTTTAATAAATTAAACATATTCCAAAAAATCCTCCCTTTTTTTGACTCGGAAAACTAAAGCTTGACTAAAAAATTAAAATTAAAATCTTTTTCACAGAATGATTTTATTTTCTAAAACAAAGAAATCCATTCATCTCATCGTTGAGTTTAGTTGTCTCATTTTTTCAAATAAATACTACTCATGCATTGAAAATCTACCGTATAAAAAACAAATGAAACAGACAGAGAGAGCAAAATTATTCAAACAAACCATCTCACAGTTCATACCATCAAATCATAACAATAAGATTATTCAAAATTCAATAATTTATTAACATTGCGAATATATTTGAGTTTAAACATCACAAAATGAAATACCTTATTAATGATGGCAAGATCAACACACATGTGCAGAATCAATATGCTCTGTTTCGTTATTTGAATAAAAAAAAAATATATTTGTTTCTCCTTAAAAAAATAAAATAAAACAACAATTGATTATACACCGAAATATAAGATCCGTTAATTGAGTTGCATACATTATGAAGTAATAAACTAGAAGATAAATTTATTTATACAATGAAACGTTGTATACGGTTAGATATTATTTATGAAATGATCATAAGTTATTTGATTGTCCGGAATAAAGGTATGATTATTGTGATGACTGTTTGTTTTTATATTTTAAAAGAAAATGTCCACAGATCAGATTTTTGTTGGTCGTTACAGATCTCACTTCAAAGAGCAGGATTTGCAGTGTTGCTATATATAGACATCACGTTGTGATATTAAAATAATAACTTGATGTTTTCAGAATATTCTAATTAAACGTATATATTTCAAAGCACTTGATGGAACATATTTCAATCAAAATATAAAATTAAGAACAGAAGCTTGGGATGAAATCGTTTTAAGCTGCTAATGAAAGAATGTTGTATCAAAGAGGAAAACCTATACTTTATACAATCACACTACTACTACAAGCGAATTCTATCAGTATTACACAGGTAGCACTAAGTGGCTGATATTTTAAGATTCTCGACCATTTTCTATCAACCGCTTTTCGATATGCCCTCGCAAAACGAGTAGTGTTCACAAATTTTACATTGTAGGCACAGATGTAAATTTACCGGTAAAATATATTTTTGGTAATTTTACCGTAAAATTACCGGTAAGATTGGTAAAATTGGTAATATTGGTAAAATATAAAACTGCTTCAAAACATTTATATAAAGTTGCAATTTTATTTAATTCAAAATTGATGACTATCACAATCATTTCTAGTTTATAAAAACATAAAATGGAAATCAAATATATTATTATGGAGTGTAAATATACTTACTCTCACAGGAAGAAACATATGCAGCAATAGAAAATTCAATTATGCCCCATCCATTCATGGACGAAGTTGAGCTGTTGTTCTTTTAGCAGGATACCTAGAATACAAACTGCCCACTATTTTCACAGATGCAAAAATGCAATAAATCCTGAGCACACTGGCTTCAACGATAACTGCTTTCTTCACTGTTCCGTAAAATGATGCACATTTGAAACACTGCCATATTGGAAAATGTTTAGGTATTACACATCGAGTAGAAGTAAGAATGCATTTCAGTGGCTCAAATACAAAGAGCAAATTGACAGATAACCGAGCATTTTCAATGAAACTTACTTTATTTAGACTGTACGCAATGCATCACAATCAAGCCTTGTAGGTAAAGCAACGTTAAAATTTTCGTTGTATATTTGGCATTAGTTACTTACAACAAAATGGTTATCAACGTCAACAGAAAAACTGACATACTAATGGACAGTGAAGGAGTAAGGACGTATGAAATCAATAATTCTAACTAACGAATTCATGATACCTCATTTTTTTTGTGAATCTGATAGTCGTAGAGCGAAAATAGATCGAAGAAAATAACGTTAACGTGTTACATAACAAAAAATAAATAAAGAAGGATGAAAGCAAGGAGGTGATTGTTACATATGACAGTGTAGATTTATGATCGAGTTTAATATGTAGTCATTTTTTTTCCAAATTTGCAAAACGGGAAACGGAATGTAATCAGTAAATTAAGTAAAAACTTTGGCAGTACAGGTTGCTCATACAAGTAACTTACGTTTAAGGAGGTCAAAAATTTACTTGGATCAAGCATTTTAGTTCTTTTTAAGGAGTTGAAAATCATGGAATATCCCGAAAGGTATGTTGACGACATTAAGATGGGTACCATGTGAAAAGTTTATGTCCTTAGTAACAAATATATTTTCATTAATATTTTAGGCCTTAAGTTTTGGAATCTAAACTTCATTCCTTTCAAAATGATTTCAAATTTTTTAAACAAAAAAAAAACAAATGAGATAAATAAACTATTTTCAACAGAAAAATGGGTCAAAATATCCACAGTTACTTTAGCTTGCGAACGACTGCAGTGATTTGAAATTTGTTACTTTGTTTTGATATTTATCTGTCGTCCAAGATAAACACTCCATAAAAAAATTAATAATTAAAATTACAGCAATGTCAGTAGATAAGTTATAAACTTAACCTGCAGTCAAATTCTGAAACCGTGAAGCGGTGAAGTGTTAAAAATTCCTTCGTTTCTTTTCATTAAAAAGTTTATCATTTCACCGCTTCACAATTACAGAATTTGGCTACTGATATATTTTTTAGTATTTAGTTGAAACTAAAGCATTTAAAAATTCTTTCGGTTATAAAAACGAGACAAAACGCGTCCCGTTCATAGTAACGTCGGAACACGGCGGATGACATTCAACTATAAAACTGGTCTGTATCGTTCAAAACGAGACGGTTGGCAAGTTTATCAATGTGTCATTGTTAACAATACTATACAATCTAGAATTTATCAACACACTTCAGCTTCAGATGCAACTCTTTTTCATAAAATTCAATAAGATTTAAAAACTTCCATTACTTATCATTACCTTGTTATCTACTTTCAATTTATAACAAACAATAAACAAAAAAATTTGCAAAAACTCAATTTTTATGATGAGAAGATACAACATAAGTTTTCAATCGATGCATACGACAAAAATAATCGAATATCAGAATTCAGAGACAATGTAGCTCAGAAAATGAATTTATTTTTAAATTTTCTTCTTTTCATAGTAAGTAAATTCTGAAGAAATAATAATATTTTCAATTTTTCCATTGTATATATTGCATAGTTTGTGATTTTTTGTATCTTCAAAAAAAATTTCACTGAGTCATATTTTGATTTATAAAGACTTTTTTTTACTACTTGCATGAGAAATTTCAATTATTTACTCAAAAACCCAAGACAAAAGTTATTTTTCTCAGCTAAGGTTACTAATAATTATTCCCCACACCTAATAATAAGTATTTTAGCACCTTAGTAAATAATGAAAATATAATTTTTGTTCGTTTGTTAACTGAGTTCATCTTTGAAATTTTTTAGTTTCTTCCTAAAATAATAATAATATATTAAAAAATAATAAGCGTTTTGATTTTATTTTAATAATAATAAATAATGAATGAATGCAAAAACTTCTTTGCAACTATAGTTTAGTTTATTTGAAATTTTATTTCGTGTTAAACAGAATTCTGTTGAAATTTAGTTTAGTTGTGAGTTGTAGACTAAAAAAATTCTAAATTTGGCTCAACAATATTGAATAGATTTTCAATTCAATTCAATTCATGTCAAAAATAAATAAAAGCTATATTTTTTAACGCAAAGCATATGTGATTTTTATATAGTTTTAAGAAAATTCATTGAAAATAAATTTCTAACTAAGCAGCCCTGCATAATAAATATCCAATACGCAATCCAATGATATGATACACAATGTTTCACCAAATCAAAATTTTTATTTATTCACCATTTGCTTATTAATTGACATTTTATTTTGTGAATAATTAAGAGTTTTAGTGCATTTTTTATATCAAGTAGTAAAAAAAATAGTATATAAACCTCGGTGAAGAAAATTTTCTCCATTTCGGTGCTTAATTCGCTCGAAACTTCGTTTCTCGCGAATTAATATCCACCTCAATGTAGAAAATTTACTTTATCACCTCGGTATATAATGTACTATTTTGATTCCTTTTATTTTTTGTTTTCTTTAAGAAACCAAAAAAAATGTCATGATATTTTTTGTGACATCGGATCAAAAGTTTCAACATTTCATTAAAAGGTTTGACTTTTGAGAAAAAAAAAAATCAAACAACTTGATGGAAAGTTTGGTTGGTTTTCGTTTTTGCTGGATGAAAATTCGTTGCTTCTCATTTCAAAAACAATTGACATAACAAAAAACAAATATTGATTAAAGATAAAGATTTGAAATCAAAAACAAATATTAACTGTTTTCATAAAATAAAAATCATAATGAAATGTTTTTTTTTGGTTGTAATAATAGCATCTACTAGTGGGGTGGAGTTTTTACTGTTGTTATTTTGTCTGTAAATTAAATTTTTTTATGGAACTTTGCCAGAGGAATGAAAATTATTAAAGAAAAGTTTAGATTAAAGCTTTCAGAACAAAAAAACGGTTTTTGTTGTAGATTTTATCGATATTAAAGAGATTTTTTAAATATTAAACAAAACTTTAATTTTTAAAGTTTTCTACCCGTTCGTTTATTTTTTTTTTTAATTTTTATGAGTTGCAACAGCTGTTTATACAAGTAAGAGCTATAGAAATAAGTTATAATAATGTTTAATGATTGTTTTTACATTCAAAAGTAAAGAGCTTCTTTGCTATCTACATGAAAGATTTCGGCTACAAATTTTTTTATTCCTTGTGCCATGTTCAGTTAACATCGAAGGAAGTACAGAAGTCATCATCTAGTTAGAATAAGATTACTTTTCATAATGAGCTTTATTTTATAGATTAAAGCAACCTGAGATTATTGATTTCACAAAATCATTCAATATACTTTGAAAATTTGAAAAAAAAAAAAATGAAGAAAACGAAAAATGCGTTTTGTTAGTATATATCTTGAGATTCGCCGATTTTGTGATAGTGATTTTGTGATTTTGACGTGTTATTCTATTTCCTCTTCCCACGATCATTTCAGAGTGAGCCGTAACCATTTACCACTTTTACTGATTGCTTGAAATCCACTTATTTGTTTGCCACACATGTGAATTAAAATATTGGGAAAGGATGGTATGTTTAATTTATGTGGAAATAATTCTTTAATCACACTTTTCAGGGTCTTGTTTAAGTTAATGGCGGCATCTCTCAGGATGGAGTTTTTCTGTCTTGCATTTTACTCACTGGAGATATACGATTTAGTTGTACACTGTACAATTATCGCCAGAACTAAGAAATCCACTTTAGTTAATTTTGACTTGAATAGAAAGTCATTTATGCAAACTGAAAAATTGTGATCGGCCTGAAAATGAAAATTATTTCACGACTGCTTAAAGCCCTACGCATTGAACTTGTTGTTCAAAATAGAATATCAGATCCCAATACATGTTTTAAAGATATTTTACGCAAACTTGTTTGTTTTAACAGATTTTTAAGTATGTTTTTCTGATAATAAGCTCTATTATTTATAGAATGGTTAATCTGTAACAAGGGACTTTTATTAAAACTATTAATGAAAAGGGAATAAAATCCTTATATGTTCCAGTGAAAACTGTTTTGACAAAGCTCTTATAAAAAACTAACAATTAACTATTAACCAATTATTGTTGAATATTGAAAAAAAATTGAAAAACAAACAAATATTATATAAACTTAATCAAAAAGCTTACATTAGAAGTGTTTCCAAATCCAGTTTTGTAGAAAAATGTTGATTGCAGGCCAATTGCATTTGAAAAATCGGCAATGTAACAATCTGTAGAAAAATGAAAATGACGTATAAAAATGCAATGAAAATTACGTATTAAATATATTTGTTTCGGAGTAGATTTCTTATACTTTTATTCTGATAGTATTGATTCAAACATTTTACGCGAACTTGATTCATTAAAACCGCCAAAGAAAAAAATCTGTTCAATAAACATTTTAATTTAAAAGACAAAAACATATTACTCATACCTTCATTCAGTAATATTAAGTTCATTTCAAAATAGTATCTGACGGTATATTGTGTTTCACTGTATACATGAATTCACATTTTGGTGTACGACGTCACATGTTTTTTTCCCCTCTTATCATTTAACTTGTTGTTATATGCTATGTGTAATCAATTTTTTTTGGTTTCTTTTCTTTTCTTTCTATGTGACGCACATACATTTTTTTTGTGTTTGTAAAAATAAAAGCAAAGGATGCTGCGCAGATATTACCATCATTTGAGAGAGTGTTTCTCCTTGTAATGAACTGCTGTGAAACAAGGTTTTAACGAGAATTGGGGGCTTAGAGAAAATAATTTCGGCTAAGAGAAAGTTGTAGCTCAGTATATTACATTAAACATTGGCTGTGGAACTGTGGCACACTTCCACAAGTGGATTCATTTAAACAAGGTTATGGATATTAATTAATCATCTACAATCACCATTTCTAGATATGTTTTTTCTTTATTTCTATTTTCAATTTACTTTACTTTTGAATTTTACTTTTCATGTATATATGGGTCATTCTTTTACAAACCGAACACCTTTCTGACCGACACATTTTTGATTCGGCTGAAATTTTTTTTGCAGGTTTTATATCGAAAAAAAGATATGTGTGTTCGATGACTTTTTTTTTTTAGAAAATATAGCATTTCTAAATTTAGAGAATTTCGTGATTTTTGGGTTGACGAGTTATTTTCAAATATTCATAACTTCGGGTCTATTAAAGATTAAAAGAGCGGATCTAAATTTTGAGAATTTTGTGATTGTTGGCTTGAAGACCTATTTTCAAAGATTCATAACTTGGGTTCTGGTAAAAATAGAAACCTTTTCCATGTTTTATTTTAAAATTAAAAAATGAAATTTTAAAAAATAAGTGTTATATATAAAAATTATTAACAAATTCTTATTGTTATAAACAAATAAAATGTTAAAATCGATTTTTAGTCAATATTTTACTAAATTAAAGAGTGTTTAGTATAAAAATCGTATTCTACATTTAATTTTTTATAAAAAAAGTATATTTAATTAATGGAGAAACGATTCTTACTGCAAGAAATAAATTAATTTATCGAGTGCGGTACGACAAAACATTTCATAAATGTTTGTCGTTCCGCGCTGGAAAAGTTAATTTATTTCTCACAGTAAAAATCGTTTCTCCATTAATTAAATATACGTTTTTTATAGAAAATTGAATCTTTACACTCTACACACTCTTTAACATCTACACACTCTTTAATTTTGTTAAACACTGACTAAAAATCGATTTTAATATTTTATTTGTTTATAACAATAGGAATTTGTTAATACTTTTTATATATAACACTTTTTTTTTATTTCCATTTTTTAGCCTTAAAATAAAATAGAAAAAAGTTTCTATCATTACCAGAACCGAAGTTATGAATCTTTGAAAATAAATATTTAAGCCAAATATCACGAAATTTTCAAAATTTAGATCCGCTCTATTTCCTCCCCAAAAAAAATAATAAAAAATCCTCGAACACGTATATCTTTTGGTTTATTTAGAACCCGTAAAAAAAATTTCAGTCAAATCAAAAATGTCTTGGTAACATTTTGTCCTAATCTGTTCGGTATGTTAAAGTATGACCCATTTATGGAATTTCGAACAGTAAAAATCATTTCTCCATTAATCAAAAATACGTATTTTATAGGAACTTAAACGTGAAACACGATGGTTATACTAAAAACTCATTTCGTGGGTGGGACAATGACTAAAGGTCGGTTTGAACATATTATTTGTTTATAACAATAGGAATTTGTTAATAACTTTTATTAATTTGATTTTTTTTTGTAAACTAGCATCTTTTAAATTTAAAATAAAACAAACAAGAAGTTTCTATCTTTAATAGAACCGAAGTTATGAATATTTGAAAATAACTCGTCAACCCAAAAATCACGAAATTCTCGAAATTTAGAACCGCTATGTTTTCCAAAAAAAAAATCCTCGAACACGTATATGGGTAGTTCTACACACGAAAGAAGAAAATGGAGCTAATTACGGCACGACATGTTTTTTGCGTATAAGTTCTGGCAACTAGTTTTAGTTAAAGTTGATGACATTCTTTTAACTTTTCTGAATGTGGCCAGTAAAAAAAAAAAAAACAAAAAAAAAAAAACAAAAATAAAAAATACGACTCAAAATTAAAAAATATCCTTCTTACTCCTAAATTAACTCAAAATTATCTCAATATTATCTCAAAATACTAAATAAACATTTATTTAAGTCTACCCGTTTTTAAATCTTCCAGGGGACTGATAACCAGGGGACTGAGAATTTATCAGTATTTCGATTAAAAATGACAAAATTACGTCTAAAAAATAAATAAACGGATTTTATACCAAGGCAATACATATTCACGACGTATAAAACTACAAAGTTACCTGTAGGGGGAAGTGGGGATAGTATAAACATGGGGCAACTGTAAACAGTTTTAATTTCCCTCACAAAACATCAATCAAAAAATTCGAGAAAAATATCACAGATGTCGCTTCGATCGACTACACACACCAGGAGAATTTGACAGCTGAAGTCAGTCTTGTTCAAAAGTTATTGGTGAATAGGTGTTTCGGCAACCCAAAAGTAAATATTTTTTTTTTTTGTAAAACTCGAATAACTTTTTTTACCGTCATATGTTTAAAAATATTCCAACATGTTTTGATAGCTGAAATATTCAAGAAACATAATATTTCTTTGTTTTAGCCATATTTTAGATCTTGGAATATTTTTTTAAAACATAACCCTAAAATCGCCACGTGGGGCACATATAAACAAAAAAAAAATGGGATAGTATAAGCGCGTTTATATGTGCCGTATGGTATGGCTATATGGTATACGTATGGTTTCCCGTTTCAATTTTGATATTGATTTGCAAAACCTAAACATACGATGAGATTGAATTTTTGCTTTTTTCTTTATAATTTTCAACCTGAATTTATTGAGGTTTTACAACAATCGAAAAATATTGTTTTTTGTAAAGAAATATATATGTTATATGCTTATATATATTGTTTAAAGCAAAATAAATAATAAAAAATTTTAAAAAAAGTACTTTATGAATTTTATTGTGGTTTTTTTTGGGTATTTATATGTACCCCATACAAAAATGCTCATTGTTTATAAGTACCTCACCAGTGGGGATACTTTAAACGAGAAACATAATGTTTTGAAATTCAAAACTTTTATACTTAATGTTTAGTTACGTAATTAAAAAAAATAGTTTTATGTAGTAAAGATATGAAATTTTACAATGAAACAGTTTTTAAGTAAAAATGTTTTATGGTTTTAAAGTTATTGAGCTTTAAGTACAAACTGTTTATACCATCCCCACTTCCCCCTAATTAAAATACTTTTCACGAAAATACTTGCCAGGGGACTGATAATTTGACTGGACAACACACGATCTTGCTAGTAATGATGACTGTTTTGATTAATAAAACCTCGGACTAAGTAAAACACTTGCAATATTATATTTATTAAACTTTAATTAATTCCTGTGATGAGCGATAACTTGATAGAAATATGAATTTCCAATATTTTCAATGTGTATTGATTGGGCAGGAGAATAATAACAAATTCGTAAGACAAACTTTAATAGGATATATCTTATTTCATAGAGTAATGTTATGATTATTTACACATTATTAAAGCATCATCATTCAAAATTATTACTACAGTGTAAATTTGTCTCTACACACTTAGAATCATTGATTATTTAGTTTACCAGCTTTGACTTTCAAGGTGGGACACGCCAGGGGACTGAGAATTTGACATTTTGAATAATTTTTTTTTCTAAGAAATATATTTCAAAACGGGTTTATTTTGGGTGACCAGCTAGACATAGTTAAGGTTTACAAATTTCATTTGAAAAACATTTTTTTTTTTCATATTAATATACGAAATAAGCAGAGCCGTCCAAAATTCCTATGTTTGTAGAACTACCCATATCTTTTTTTTTTCGATATAAAACCTTTAAATAAAATTTCAATAGGTCAATTCAAAACGAAAAAGATATGCAAATTCTTATGTTAACACTCATCATAAAAAGCACAAAAGTAATAGAGGTAACAGTTTTAACAACTTCAACAGAAACCATCAATTTTCTAATAGACGGAACAGAAATTTTAAGAATAACAGAAAAATTAATTATAATTATAATAAAAATGAAAATGAAAATAGATGTAATTGTATTAGCATTAATAAAAGATACAAAAACAATTATAATAATTCTAACAAAACGATTAGAACTACAGTATAAGAAGTAAAAGAACCCCCTGTTTCTTCGGGAAACTAAGACACCCTCGGTGCACAGAGGATTATCTTAAAACTTTAAGTATAACTTTAAATTCTTGTTTATTTATAAAATTTAGTTTAAATGAAAATCTTAATAATAAATTAGCCTTATTATTGGATACAGGAGCAGATGTATCTTTATTAGGGCTATTATTTTGAAAACGTACATCGAAAAAAATCGACTATTTTTAAAAAATCTGAAATTTTGATATATTGATGGTATTGACGAAAGAAAAAAGGAATTTCTGGTTTTATTTTTTGAGTAATCTGAATCGGAGTTATGCGCGGTTGAGTTTTTGAGGCTTTTTCACGTAGTTTTGATAATGGTGTCAATGTTTTGTTAATAGGTGCCACAAATTTCATGCGATTTACGTATATTTTTGTAAATAAAGAGATAAATAGTTGAATAATCGAAATGTGTAAGTTGGAAATTAATAATTTTTCTCTTTTCCGCTATGCGGCGCGTTAAACCTTGGTTTACTTCAAAGCTCATATCTCAAAAATCGTCATTTTTTTTTTGTTTTTCACAAATTTTAAAGTAAACACATGCAGCTACGAAACTAAAAAATAAAAAGAGAGATTCTATATGGATATTTTTATACGATTTTTTACAGTTTAGTATATGAAAAATTCACATGTGTTTTTACATCAAATTAATTATGATTTATGCTTTACTAAATGTGAATCTAATATATTGAAAATTTTATATTTTAACATCTGTACTAAATATTGAAACACATTCTGAGCAATACTCATTGAAAACCAGGTTTTTATTGAAAATAAGAGTTGGAGATTCAAACGACCGAAGATTGTGATTTACTTTCAACATCTTAACACTAACATAAGCCTGAGACTATTATTAATAATTATTTTTTCTTTAAAATCATATTTTAATGAAACAATAATAACATTACAAACAAATACATAAACAAATTAATTTATATACTTTTTTGCCTCTGAATTGAAATATTTCTGATTATCGGAAAAGGAAAACATTTCGGCAATTATTTTATCGACTGTAGTGTTATCCGGTAAAAACCCAACCAGAGTTTGCCAGACTTTGAAATACGGCCAAGCACTGGCCCATTAATGGTCAACAGTACATGGCTATTTTTATTGGGCCGGTACTAGAACCTACTGAAAGTGCTATAAATTGAATTAGGCAACCCTATAATTAATAATACTAATACTTGAAATATTGTTGTTTTGTATAAAGAAACAGTTAGGATGTAGCTTATAAAATATTATGTAAAATCAATATTAAAATCAGTCTAACTTTAAAACTTAAACTTGCTTGTTTTAATATTTCCTAAGAAAGGTTATGGGCCCAGCACGCTTCCACTGCGCAAAACATTATTTATTAATTTAAGTGTACATGTAGAAACAGTTGATTTAACGGCTAATTATAATACAAAATCAGAAGGTATTGGTAGAGTATTACTTGAAACAAATAGTACAAAGATTATGTTACGCGATGTATTTTATGTACCGTATTTAAAATCAAATTTTTTATCAGTGAGTAAGGCTACAGCATATAATAATAAAGTTATTTTTCATAAAAATGTTGCAATAATAAAAAAACGGAACCCTAAAAACTCTGCGGGAAAATTATGTTATATGCAAACAAAATGAGAAATTTATATATATTTTCAATGTCAGATGAACAGTTGTTTAATTTATGTACAAACCAATTATTATCGAGTAATTTAAATCAGTGGCATAAAAGATATGGACATTTATGTGCAGAATAATTATCATTGTTGTATAAAAATGAAATGGTACGCGGGTTAAGTTTAACAGATACAGCCGATACTCTTGAATGTGAAGTGTGTCTTCTAGGCAAGATTAGTAGACCACCGTTTCCAAAAAGTTCCAGTAATCAAAGTCGTGGTTTGTTGGACTTAATACATAGCGACGTTTGTGGTCCGATGAGAACAAATTCTCTTGGAGGTTTCAAATATTTTGCGCTATTTATTGATGATTTCAGTAGAAAAATTTTTGTTTACTTTTTAAACTATAAAAGTGATATATTTAACTCTTTTAAATCATTTAAGTCTAGAGTTGAGCTTGAAACATCCAGAAAAATAAAGGTGCTTCGAACTGACAACGGATGTGAATATGTGAGTGGTGAATTCGATGAATTTTTAAATCAAGAAGGTATACAACGACAACTCACATTACAGTACACACCTCAACAAAATGGTGTAGCTGAACGGGCCAACCGTACTATCGTGGAAATAGCCAGGTGCATGTTGATTAATTCAAGCTTGTCAGAGTTTATGTGGGGCGAAGCGGTGAACACTGCTGTTTACTTGAGAAATCGCTCACCTACAAGCAGCATAAAGGACATGACACCAGAAGAAGTCTGGAGTGGTAAGCAACTATCAGTTGGTCATCTAATTACTTTTGGATGTAAAGCTATTATGCTTGATAAACGTCCTGGGAGGTCCAAGTTTCAGCCGAAAGGTATTGAATGCTATATGGTCGGCTACTCAGCAGAATCTAAAGCATATCGCTTATTTGAACCGAAATCCAGACGAATTCATAAAGCTCGAGACGTGAAATTTTTGGAAGATGATGGTAAGGATGTTTCCAATTTAAATAATACTGATTATATGATTTTAGATATAAAACATCCAGAAATAAGCGAAGAATTTGCTACTGATATTGGGACGACTGTATACAATGAAATGGAGAAGATTAGTTCGTCCAAAACTGATAAGGAATATCAGAATGATATTATTAATATAAACGGCGAAGACAGCAATAGTTTCAGTACCATCGATGAAAGGGGATCGAAGGACAATGACTATGAGTCATCAACAGGTTCGGGCGAAAATACACAAAACGAGATGCCTGTTCCTGATGGTAAAATGATACTGCGTCCACGCAAGCAAAATTCCAACTCAGCAAATCTTCTACGTAATTCTGAAGAAATTTTTTCAAATCCAGTCACGGCTAGTGAAGCTTTAAGCCGTAGTGATGGACTTAGTTGGTCTGAGTCTATGAAAACGGAATACAATCAACTTATGGCGAATAAAACGTGGAATTTGGTAGATTTACCCCAAAATCGGCAAGCAATCAAGTCAAAATGGGTATTCAACATTAAGCGTGATAAGAATGGACAGATTGAGCGCTATAAATAGGATTGGTTGCAAAGGGGTGTAGTCAAAAGTTATGCCTTGACTATAACGAAACGTTCTCTCCTATTGTGAGGTACTCATCATTGAGACTAATAATAGCATTGTCAATAGAATATGACTTAATAATACATCAGATGGATGTAGCAGCAGCTTATTTGAATGGTGATCTGAAGGAAGAAGTTTACATGGAACAACCAAAACAGTTCGTCGATTTGAAGAATCCAAAGAAAGTATGTAAACTGAAGAAGGCCCTGTATGGCTTAAAACAAGCCGGACGCGAGTGGAACGAAAAATTGAATGATGTTTTACATACCATTGGATTTAGGCGATGTAATGCTTACTCGTGTGTTTACACCATGAATGAGGGTGGTGCAATTAATATTATTGCAGTCTATGTTGATGATATTCTGCTCGCAAGTACAAGTTATCAAACATTATGCAACATAAAAAATTCCAAGCGGCACGTATATCCGCTAGAAATAGGTAGATTTCGGGACCAGACAGCTCTGTGTACAAATAGAATTGGATGTGTCAGATTAGTTTAAATAAAAAATTTAAGTAGAATAGTCCAAGGCCTGAATAATCCAAAAAATTTATCAAACCAAACTAAATACATTTATTTAATTTGGTTAAAACTACTTTTAATAACATAACATCCACCAAAGAGAAAATAAACGTTCTCACAACGTCACACCTACAACACCACCAAACATAATTTATAATCTAAAATTGTCAAACAACTTTTACACCTCAAATAATTCAAATATCTACAATTTAGGAAGACTTTTGTAAATGTGTAATCAATATGCATATAAGAAAATATTCCTTAATTTAAAACAATAATGACTCAGCTTGGTTTTAATTTTTTTTTAAATTTTTGCGAAAAAAACTAAAAACTGAAAAAAAAAACAAATGAAATTTTTTTAATATTTTTTCTATGGGATATTTTTATATTTTATGGAAGTTGTTGTTGTAATTGAATGGCATGCATTAGGTTTAATGCTAATTACATTGAGACCTCTTGGGTTAGAAAGCTGAAAATTTCTGAGGTTATAGTTGAAAAGTTTATCTAAAAGTGAGTATGAGTTTAAATAACATTAACTCAAAAATGAGGAAGGCATGGCTGTTTGCGTTTGTTTTTGTTCTAGCAGACCTGGTGTCTCAACCTCTAGACTTGAACTATTTTTTTTTTAATTTTGAAAAGATTTATGTTCTAGTTAACGTATGACTACAAATTCAAAAGTGAGATTGGCCATTTTCAGCCAAACCAAGGACAATAAAGTTTATTAAATTTTTAAAACAGCTGATTTTTCAGGAACCTGGAACGCCAAGGTTGTCATTTGTGAACAAATGATAGAAATATGTTCAAATATTCAATATTGATAAATTTTATTAAAATATTATGATTCAAACGGAAGTTATAACGCCCTAGATTTTTCGACTTTTTTGGCTCTAGCCACTTAGCCTGTACCCAGGTATAGCCAGTTCGCGAACCTGTCCAAAAAATTTTTTGCCGCAACGTATACAGAAAAAATTTTTGTTGTAGGTCAAGAAATGCGATCGTGAGAGTGGCGGTAAATTCCGTTATAGCTCATATCGTTATATATATATATATATATATATATATATATATATATATATATATATATATATATATATATATATATATATAAACATATATACATATATATATATATATATATATATATATATATATATATATATATATATATATATATATATATATATATATATATATATATATACATATATATATATATATATATATATATATATATATATATATATATATATATATATATATATATATATATATATATATATATATATATATATATATATATATATATATATATATATATATATATATATATGTATATATATATATATATATATATATATATATATATATATATATATATATATATATATATATATATATATATATATATATATATATATATATAAATATATATATATATATATATATATATATATATATATATATATATATATATATATATATATATATATATATATATATATATATATATATATATATATATATATATATATATATATATATATATATATATATATATATATATATATTGGTTTTCCGTCTCCGGTTATCATTCATAGTCGTGTTTGGCACCAAAATTTTTCCGAAATTCCGAGATGAAGCCCATTGCAATAGGTAGATTTTTATATGAAATCTACCTACAATCGGATTGGACTTGAATTTGACGTAGTTGATAAAGGGCGTATTGATTATTTTTTGGGAATGGAGATTATCAGAGATAATAGAAAAAACTGTATTTCCATATCCCAGCAACAATACATATGCAATTTGCTGGCAGAACACAATATGGTTGAAACGCGCAAATGTAATATACCATTGGATCCTGGACTGTTTGCTTCACCTTTAGTGAATGACTTTGAAGCAAATGCTTTTGGTTGATCAATATTATTTATAATTTGGCTCAATACGGCTCCACACGCAATATCGCTTGCATCCGTAGTTATAACAAATTTTTTAGTAAGATCGGGATATTGTAACGTTTAAATTGACATTAAAGAATTTTTTATTAAGTCGAACGCTTCTTGTTGTTCTTCGCCCCATATAAATTTTTATTTTTTCGAGTTAATTTATTTAGTATTATTGTTATATGAGTAAAATTTTTAATGAATCGTCTGCAATAGTTAGCAAATGCGACAAATCTTTTTACTTGATCTGCATTTTTTAGTACTGGATGGAGTTCTGTAAAATTTTACATTTGGATTATCAATTTTAACGCCTTGGCTTGTACAAGTATGTCTGAGATAGGTTACTTCTTCTCTGAAGAATATGCATTTTACAGGGTTTAATTTTAGATTTTTCTCTCTACATTTTTTGAAAACAATTTCTAAATTTTGCAAGTGATGTCTTCTAGAACATCCGAAGACTATTAAATCATCCATAAAAAGAATCGTTCGTCCTGGAGTTAGGTTTGCGAATGCTAATGTCATCATTCTCTGAAATGAGTTTGGGCTCACTGAAAGTCCAAATAGATTACCATTTGGACTTTCAGTGAGCCCAAACTGTGTACCTGTAAGAATCTGTGTACTAAATGACGTAATATTTCTGGAATTTTCTTCTAATGGAATTTTATAAAAGCCAGATTGTAAATCTAGAACACTAAAGTATTTTGCTCTTCCTAGTTGATCTAATATGTTGTCGATACGTGGAAGTGGAAACTTATCCGTTACTACCTGTTTGTTTATGTTTATAAAATCTACCACCAAACGCTATTTTTTATCGCGATTTTGCAAATTTTTCTTTGGAACTAATAAAATAGGACCATTATAGTCAGAAATAGATGATTCTGAAATAGGAATGTTTATTGTTTTTGAATATTTTATCTTCAACTTCTTTTTCTTTATTAGCTGGACTATTACTATTTTGTATTTGTACTTCATTGAAAAGATCTAATGATTCCATAGCTATTTTTGATTAAGGTATTTCTAAGCTAAAATTATTGATATTTAATATTTGCACATAGGGTCTACTTTTGCTTATTATTGACCTAGCTATAAATATTCCTGGTTCGAATTCACCTTCTTTTACTACTACATCTCTATCTATTTTTATGTCTGAAATTTTTCTAATAATCTCGCATCTTGTGGAATATAAAGTATTTTCTAGTTTGGACTCATTAATATTGGAATCTTAAACGAATGAGGTTCTTCGTTTACCTCAAGAGTAAAATCTTCGAAGCTAATGTTGCATACCAATCGTAAAAAAAATATTTTCCTATCATACCTTCCGTTGGTATGGGAAAATTATTCGAACTATGTGAAATTTCGATTCGATTGCGTAATTTTTTACAAACATTTCTATTTTTATGGTACCTAGCGTTTTTATTGCATCTTCTGTAATGCCTTTAAGTTTGATTATATTAGTTGAATTAATTTATTTTTATTAAGATTACTATTTATCTTTAATGGGCGGGCTATTATTTTGAAAACGTACATTTTTTTTTCGATTTTAAAACTTTTAACTTTTAAAAAATCTGAAATTTGGATATATTGATGGTTTTGACGAAAGAAAAAAAGTAATTTCTGGTTTTATTTTTTGAGTACTCTGAATCGATTGAATTTTTTATGCTTTTTCACGTAGTTTTGATAATGGTGTCAATGTTTTGTTAATAGGTGCCACAAATTTCATGCAATTTACGTATATTTTTGCAAAAAAAAGGTAAATAGTTGAATAATCGAAATGTGTAAGTTGGAAATTAATAATTTTTCTCTTTTCCGCTAGGCGGCGCGTTAAACCTTGGTTTACTTTAAAACTCATATCTCAAAAATCGTCATTTTTTTTTTCACAAATTTTAAACTAAACACATGCAGCTACGAAGCTAAAAAATAAAAAGTGAGAGATTCTATAGGGCGATTTTTCTGTTCTGGTGTTTACCGCAATGGCGCTGCAAAAGGGGGATAAGAGAAAAAATTCAAAAACTTTTATATGGGATTTCATACAAAACACAACTTGAATAATTTAAAAAATTATCTATGAAACTTCTCATTTTACCACAATTGAACAATTTTAATTTGCTTATGGAGTATTATTGACTATATTTTAAACGTAATATATAAAACATTATCCGTAAGTCGCTCAAAAAGAAACATAAAAATTGCCAAAATTACCCATACAAAGTTGTATGAAAAATTTAACCTATTTTAGTATTTGTTTTACGAACATAATAAATAAAATATTTTATATATTATACTTAATATATAGTCAATAATAGTTCATAAACAAATTTAAATTATTTAATTGTAGTAAAATGAGAAATTTCATAGATAACTTTTAAAATTATTCAAATTGTGTTTTGTATGGAATTCCATATAAAATTTTTGTGATTTTTTCTCTTATCCCCTTTTTGCAGCGCCATTGCGGTAAACACAGGAACAGAAAAATCGCCCTATATGCATATTTTTATACGATTTTTTAAAGTTTAGTAAATGAAAAATTCACATGTGTTTTTACATCAAATTAATTATGCTTTACTAAATGTGAATCTAATATATTGAAAATTTTATATTTTAGCATCTGTACTAAATATTGAAATATATTTGGTGCATTACTCATTGAATAACAAGATGCTTTTATTGAGAATAAGAGTTGGAGATTCCAACCACCGAAGATTGTGATTTACTTTCAACATCTTAGCACTAACATAAGCATGAGACTATTATTAATAAATATTTTTTCTATAAAAACCATAATTTAATGAAACAATAATAACATTACAAACAAATACATTAAATAATTAATTTGTATATTTTTTTTTGCCTCTGAATTGAAATATTTTTAATTATCGGAAAAGGGAAACATTTTGGCAATTATTTTATCGCGTGTAGTTTTATCCCGTAAAAAACACTGAGATCCCTGAGGTCCTTGTTTTAATGTCCAAAAACCGCGAAGGAAAGAAAGAAATTACTCCTGTAGTTCGATATCTCCTGAAGACACATATGAAAATTTCATACGTGGTTGATTTTTTTCGACCAAATTTCTATCATTTCAAATGATTCCATTGCTATTGATATTTTCTCTCCTTTAAACGATGCTATGTGCAGTTGCAAAGAAATGCTATGCTGCAGGTATTTTAAAATCAACAATATGTTTGCAAAGATTTATAAAATTCCTCTTATTTTTATATTGAGTGTCTGAGCCGTCCGTAAAATATAAAAGTATTTTAATACTTAGAACGGACTAATAATAATGACCAGTATTGCAGCAATAGCCGAGTATACTGGCAACCACAAGTGGACCATTAAAAAACATATAAAATATTATTATATGTAAAATTAAATAAATTAAATACAAAATAGTTGAAATAAAATTGAAATGTCTAATGAAAAAAAATTTAGAACTCATACCAACATTATCAATAATATCATAGTCTTTCAGCTGAGAAATGATAACTAAGCTATAGGTAAAATTTTTAAATTACTTATTTCTAAAACGGATATTACTCTAGTGAATTTAACCGAATGACATAGATCGGGCAATTCATGTTTGCAGTACTGGTCCAATAACAATATCCCAATTAATGCTAAACCATATACTTTACCATATAAAGTAAAGTGTACTGGCTATTTCCTATAAACCGTAGATCGGTCGATTTATGGTTCCAGTAATGGCCATATAAAATTAGCCAAGTACTATTAAGGGCAATGCTTGGCCATTCAAAAGTAACTGAATACTGGCTCTTTTCTGTAAACCATAGATCGGCCGATGAATGGTTCTGTTAGGAAATATTAAAACAAGCAAGTTTAAGTTTTAAAGTTAGACTGATTTTAAAATTGATTTTACATAATATTTTATAAGCTACATCCTAACTGTTTCTTTATACAAAACAACAATATTTCAAGTATTAGTATTATTAATTGTAGGGTTGCCTAATTCAATTTATAGCACTTTCAATACTACCCCTCAAAACTATAATAATATTTAAATACATAATTCAATTAACTAATCCTAATTTTTGAGTGAAATTCTGATGTTTATTTTTATTCAATGTTTTCGTTAATATATCAGCTGTCATCTCCTCACTTGGTACGTAGTTTAGCTGAATTAAATCCTTTTGAAATACCTCACGTATATAATGCACACGGATGTCTATATGTTTACTTCGTGCATGGTAGACTGGGTTTTTGACTAGTTGTTGCGCACTCAAGTTGTCGCCATTCAGCACGGTTGGGTCTTTTATTGAATTGTGGAAACCCAATTCTTGTATAAAGTGACGTAGATAAACTGATTCTTTTGCTGCAGCAGAAAGTGCCATATACTCTGCCTCTGTGTTACTCAGAGCTACTGTCTGCTGTTTTCGAGACTCCCAAGTTATTGCTGCATCAGCTAAGAAAAATACATAGCCAGTCGTATACTTTTCGATCATTACTGCTTCCAGCCCAATCTGCATCAGCAAATGCTTCTAACATCTGGCCAGTTTTTTTATAAGTAAGTTTAAAAGTTAAAGTGTTGTTTAAGTACCTTAAAACCTGCTTTGCTGCTGCCAAATGTTCCGTATGAGGGTTACTTTTGAATTGTGCCAGGTACTTAAATAACACTTTAACTTTTAAACTTACTTATAAAAAAACTGGCCAGATGTTAGAAGCATTTGCTGATGCAGATTGGGCTGGAAGCAGTAATGATCGAAAAGTATACGACTGGCTATGTATTTTTCTTAGCTGATGCAGCAATAACTTGGGAGTCTCGAAAACAGCAGACAGTAGCTCTGAGTAACACAGAGGCAGAGTATATGGCACTTTCTGCTGCAGCAAAAGAATCAGTTTATCTACGTCACTTTATACAAGAATTGGGTTTCCACAATTCAATAAAAGACCCAACCGTGCTGAATGGCGACAACTTGAGTGCGCAACAACTAGTCAAAAACCCAGTCTACCATGCACGAAGTAAACATATAGACATCCGTGTGCATTATATACGTGAGGTATTTCAAAAGGATTTAATTCAGCTAAACTACGTACCAAGTGAGGAGATGACAGCTGATATATTAACGAAAACATTGAATAAAAATAAACATCAGAATTTCACTCAAAAATTAGGATTAGTTAATTGAATTATGTATTTAAATATTATTATAGTTTTGAGGGGTAGTATTGAAAGTGCTATAAATTGAATTAGGCAACCCTACAATTAATAATACTAATACTTGAAATATTGTTGTTTTGTATAAAGAAACAGTTAGGATGTAGCTTATAAAATATTATGTAAAATCAATTTTAAAATCAGTCTAACTTTAAAACTTAAACTTGCTTGTTTTAATATTTCCTAACAGAACCATTCATCGGCCGATCTATGGTTTACAGAAAAGAGCCAGTATTCAGTTACTTTTGAATGGCCAAGCATTGCCCTTAATAGTACTTGGCTAATTTTATATGGCCATTACTGGAACCATAAATCGACCGATCTACGGTTTATAGGAAATAGCCAGTACACTTTACTTTATATGGTAAAGTATATGGTTTAGCATTAATTGGGATATTGTTATTGGACCAGTACTGCAAACATGAATTGCCCGATCTATGTCATTCGGTTAAATTCACTAGAGTAATATCCGTTTTAGAAATAAGTAATTTAAAAATTTTACCTATAGCTTAGTTATCATTTCTCAGCTGAAAGACTATGATATTATTGATAATGTTGGTATGAGTTCTAAATTTTTTTTCATTAGACATTTCAATTTTATTTCAACTATTTTGTATTTAATTTATTTAATTTTACATATAATAATATTTTATATGTTTTTTAATGGTCCACTTGTGGTTGCCAGTATACTCGGCTATTGCTGCAATACTGGTCATTATTATTAGTCCGTTCTAAGTATTAAAATACTTTTATATTTTACGGACGGCTCAGACACTCAATATAAAAATAAGAGGAATTTTATAAATCTTTGCAAACATATTGTTGATTTTAAAATACCTGCAGCATAGCATTTCTTTGCAACTGCACATAGCATCGTTTAAAGGAGAGAAAATATCAATAGCAATGGAATCATTTGAAATGATAGAAATTTGGTCGAAAAAAATCAACCACGTATGAAATTTTCATATGTGTCTTCAGGAGATATCGAACTACAGGAGTAATTTCTTTCTTTCCTTCGCGGTTTTTGGACATTAAAACAAGGACCTCAGGGATCTCAGTGTTTTTTACGGGATAAAACTACACGCGATAAAATAATTGCCAAAATGTTTCCCTTTTCCGATAATTAAAAATATTTCAATTCAGAGGCAAAAAAAAATATACAAATTAATTATTTAATGTATTTGTTTGTAATGTTATTATTGTTTCATTAAATTATGGTTTTTATAGAAAAAATATTTATTAATAATAGTCTCATGCTTATGTTAGTGCTAAGATGTTGAAAGTAAATCACAATCTTCGGTGGTTGGAATCTCCAACTCTTATTCTCAATAAAAGCATCTTGTTATTCAATGAGTAATGCACCAAATATATTTCAATATTTAGTACAGATGCTAAAATATAAAATTTTCAATATATTAGATTCACATTTAGTAAAGCATAATTAATTTGATGTAAAAACACATGTGAATTTTTCATATACTAAACTTTAAAAAATCGTATAAAAATATGCATATAGAATCTCTCACTTTTTATTTTTTAGCTTCGTAGCTGCATGTGTTTAGTTTAAAATTTGTGAAAAAAAAAATGACGATTTTTGAGATATGAGTTTTAAAGTAAACCAAGGTTTAACGCGCCGCCTAGCGGAAAAGAGAAAAATTATTAATTTCCAACTTACACATTTCGATTATTCAACTATTTACCTTTTTTTTTTTGCAAAAATATACGTAAATTGCATGAAATTTGTGGCACCTATTAACAAAACATTGACACCATTATCAAAACTACGTGAAAAAGCATAAAAAATTCAATCGATTCAGAGTACTCAAAAAATAAAACCAGAAATTACTTTTTTTCTTTCGTCAAAACCATCAATATATCCAAATTTCAGATTTTTTAAAAGTTAAAAGTTTTAAAATCGACAATAAAATGTACGTTTTCAAAATAATAGCCCGCCCATTAAAGATAAATAGTAATCTTAATAAAAACAATATTAATTCAACTAATATAATCAAACTTAAGGGCATTACAGAAGATGCAATAAAAACGCTAGGTACCATAAAAATAGAAATGTTTGTAAAAAATTACGCAATCGAATCGAAATTTCACATAGTTCGAATAATTTTCCCATACCAACGGAAGGTATTATAGGAAAATATTTTTTTTACGATTGGTATGCAACATTAGCTTCGAAGATTTTACTCTTGAGGTAAACGAAGAACCTCATTCGTTTAAGATTCCAATATTTATGAGTCCAAACTAGAAAATACTTTATATTCCACAAGATGCGAGATTATTAGAAAAATTTCAGACATAAAAATAGATAGAGATGTAGTAGTAAAAGAAGGTGAATTCGAACCAGGAATATTTATAGCTAGGTCAATAATAAGCAAAAGTAGACCCTATGTGCAAATATTAAATATCAATAATTTTAGCTTAGAAATACCTTAATCAAAAATAGCTATGGAATCATTAGATCTTTTCAATGAAGTACAAATACAAAATAGTAATAGTCCAGCTAATAAAGAAAAAGAAGTTGAAGATAAAATATTCAAAAACAATAAACATTCCTATTTCAGAATCATCTATTTCTGACTATAATGGTCCTATTTTATTAGTTCCAAAGAAAAATTTGCAAAATCGCGATAAAAAATGGCGTTTGGTGGTAGATTTTATAAACATAAACAAACAGGTAGTAACGGATAAGTTTCCACTTCCACGTATCGACGATATATTAGATCAACTAGGAAGAGCAAAATACTTTAGTGTTCTAGATTTACAATCTGGCTTTTATAAAATTCCATTAGAAGAAAATTCCAGAAATATTACGTCATTTAGTACACAGATTCTTACAGGTACACAGTTTGGGCTCACTGAAAGTCCAAATGGTAATCTATTTGGACTTTCAGTGAGCCCAAACTCATTTCAGAGAATGATGACATTAGCATTCGCAAACCTAACTCCAGGACGAACGATTCTTTTTATGGATGATTTAATAGTCTTCGGATGTTCTAGAAGACATTACTTGCAAAATTTAGAAATTGTTTTCAAAAAACGTAGAGAGAAAAATCTAAAATTAAACCCTGTAAAATGCATATTCTTCAGAGAAGAAGTAACCTATCTCAGACATACTTGTACAAGCCAAGGCGTTAAAATTGATAATCCAAATGTAAAATTTTACAGAACTATCCAGTACTAAAAAATGCAGATCAAGTAAAAAGATTTGTCGCATTTGCTAACTATTGCAGACGATTCATTAAAAATGTTACTCATATAACAATAATACTAAATAAATTAACTCGAAAAAATAAAAATTTATATGGGGCGAAGAACAACAAAAAGCGTTTGACTTAATAAAAAATTCTTTAATGTCAATTTAAACGTTACAATATCCCGATTTTACTAAAAAATTTGTTATAACTACGGATGCAAGCGATATTGCGTGTGGAGCCGTATTGAGTCAAATTATAAATAATATTGATCAACCAAAAGCATTTGCTTCAAAGTCATTCACTAAAGGTGAAGCAAACAAATCTACAATAGGAGTTAACTGCAATACACTGAGCAGTAAAACACTTTAGACCATAAGTGTACGGTAATAGATTCTTAATAAAATAAGATCATAAACCATTAGTCAGATCATAAACCGTCTTCAAAATTAACCAGAATGTGAATAGATTTAGAAGAATACGACTTCGAAGTCGAATATTTAAAAGGAGAAACTAAGGTAGTAGCTGATGCATTATCTAGAATAAACACAGATAGGCAAAAAGATATATTTATGGCACAAACGAGATCAAATAATAAACACTTAAAACAAAACAAACAGAAAAATATAGTTAAAGTTAATTACAAAAATAAAAATGTAGGTAAAAATTTAGATACAGTTAAGGAAAATTTAAAGACTAGTATAAGTAAAGATTAAAATAGTTATTATAATAACGTTAACGAAAATATAATAGAAGATCATAATAAAAATAAAAATGGTATACCAATAATAATAACAAATATTAATGAAACAGAAATAGTAGTAAAAATCATGATTCAAAAAAGAACAATATATAAAGAAAAATATTTAAATAATAGTCAAAGCCTTAAGAAGCTCGTAAGGAAAAAGTAGTAAAGTAGTAGTAGTAGAAGTAAAGTAGTAAGGAAAACTGTAGAGATGAAAATTGTAATGCAAATAGTAATATAATGCATATGTAAATAATGCATATGTAAAAAATAAAAATATTCCTCAAAACCATAAGGAATCTGATGAGCCAGATCTCCGAAAAAATCCGAATTTTGTTGTAAATATAGAAGTAATAAAAGAAATCAGGTTTAGTGTCAAAAATAGCCCGCAAAAATTTAATTTTCAATTTTGATATCAAAACATATAAAAAGGTAGGAAACAGCATACTGAGTAATCTAAAAGTTTATATCATTAGTAAACCGGTTAGAATAAAAATATATGATGATAGTGAAAAAGAAGATATAATAAAATTTTATCACGAAGATCGTTTAGTAGGTGGTCATACTGGCGTAAAACGAACGTATATGAAAATCTTTGAAAAGTATTATTGACCATATTTGAAAACAGATATAGAATATTTTATAAAAACATGTAAGAATTTTATAATTAATAAATCAAAACCAAAACACAAAGAAAAATTAATTTTAACAAAAACACCAGACGAACCTTTCAATACAGCTCAAATCGAAACTATAAGACCAATTGAAACGAGCAGCGAAGGAAACAAGTACGCGATAACATTACAATGTGAACTAACGAAGTATGTAGTAGCTCTAAAAACGGTAGCAGAAACCCTTTTTAATATTTTCATAATGTTTTATTGAAACTTTACGATTATTAAAACAGATCTTGGAACAGAATACGTGAGTGAAGTGTTCAAAGTAATAAAAGAACTTTTAAGGTTTCAACAATTCAATTTCACAACTTATCATCATCAAAGCTTGGGATAAATCAAACGTAATCACAGAGAATTAAATACGTACTTAAGAAATTACTTATAAACAGATTATTACGCTGACTGGGAAAAATGGGCAGTTTTATACGCATTCTTTTATAACACACAACCTAATAGCATTCACGGGTACACCCCGTTCGAATTAGTTTTCGGTAGGGAAGCAAATCTCTCCTGCAAGACCAATAACATTGAACCAGTTTTCAATTTAAAAGATTATATAAAAAATTTAGAGTTTCGCCTACAACACACAAATATACAGGCTAGGAAATATTTAATGAACTCAAAGTTAGAACAAAAAATTAGATATGATAAAAAATTAAAACCTCAAAAATTTGAATTATGTAGGAGACGAAGTAGTTTTATATAATAATACAACGACCTCAAAATTTGAAAAAAGATACGTATGACCATGGACGGTAGTTGAATTGTTAAAAAATAATAACATAAAAATAAAAGAAGAGAAAAAGGTAGTTCAATAATGCATAATGTTTTCAAAGTCGGATATATGAAGTATAACCAAAATAAATTTTGAAATAAAGAACAAGAAAAGAGAGATAAAATTATGTTTATAGTTTAGATATAAAAAAACAAATATTTTAAATAAAACTTTATAATCTAATTAAATTAAAAATAAAAACTGTTATTTAACAACAGAATAAATAATTATATTATATATATATATATATATATATATATATATATATATATATATATATATATATATATATATATATATATATATATATATATATATATATATATATATATATATATATATATATATATATATATATATATATATGTATATATATATATATATATATATTAGGGTGTTTCATTTTCCAAAGATTTGATTTTCATATGACTTTGCTTACGCCCCAAGTCTCAGTGATGTAAAAGATATATTTGCCAAATTTCAAGAAAATTGGATAATGTTTAGGGGTTGCAAACATCGATCACTTTAAGCTATATTTAGTGAAATTTACTTTAAATTTACATAAACTTTTATAAAACTGGTCAAAGTGTGCAACCTCTAAATATTATCCAATCTTCTTGAAATTTGGCATATATATCTTTTACATCACTGAGACTCACGGCGTGAGCAAAGTTTGCAAAAAATTAATTCTACATTTTATTTTTTGCATGTAAAAATGAAACACCCTAATATATATTATATATATATATATATATATATATATATATATATATATATATATATATATATATATATATATATATATATATATATATATATATATATATATATATATATATATATATATATATATATATATATATATATATATATATATATATATATATATATATATATATATATATATATATATATATATATATATATATATATATATATATATATATATATATACATATATATATATATATATATATATATATATATATATATATATATATATATATATATATATGTATATATATATATATATATATATATATATATATATATATATATATATATATATATATATACATATTAAGTAATAGATTTAGTAAAAACCAAGTAACAACATTGAACATTGGTATTTCCAAATATAATGAATATCTAAAAATATATGGAATCTAAATTTTTCAAAACATAACCGAAATAAGTAGAAATTTTTGAATTAGATATTTAACAGATAATTAAAATTAAAAAAAAAAATGAGAGAGAGATAGCTTGTATAAACTCAAAAAGTTAAAGTAGATTAAAGTAAAAATAAATTGGTAACAAATTTTGAAACTAAATAAAGTAATGCAAATTCGAGTATTTACTGAGGTAGAGATGCTAGCGGCCCAATTGCAGTCATGGATCAGTGACTAGTCGATATTTCATAAATAATTCTAGAAAACAATAAACTGTTAATTAGTTTTGAATTAAATACTAACAATGACGAGTAAGTAATTTCTATTAAAAAGGGAGGTATAGTGACCATATGGGTGTCACTGTATCTAAATTATAAAAGATAAGAATAATCTTAAAGCATAGTATTAGATTATAAGCCGTCGATTCAGCAAAATATCATAAGAATACATCTATTGAAAATGTAAACCTCAGAGTCATACATACAAGCGTCGGTTGTATAAATAAATAAATGTTACGCGGTTTAGTAATAACAGTGTTTTAATTTGTTTTGCCCAACTTGTAGCGTTTGGGAAGATCTGCAATCAAATACAGAAGTAAGAACATTTTGAGTTCTGAATAAAAGTGTATAGCAAAGGAGTTGGGGCTTGGTAGTTAAACCTAACAATAAAGACTAACCTCTGGAGCGAAACACTTTTCCATTTTCCATCTGTTGCGCTACAACATTGCATATCTTTTATTTAACATAATCAGGCAGTACAAATAACTTTTTAACTCACCCTCGAATCATCAAATATATAGCTTCATAAATTTAGTTTTATTATGTATTTACATCTTCTTTACATAAATACTTCGAGTTTTTTTATTATCTCTTTTGTTTCAATAAAAACGAAACAAAGGAATCAAGAATGTATATTTGTGTTGAATCAACCTGTGTAATTTATGTTTTTTTTATTATTCTGATGTAATGGTATTGATGATATTGACAGTCACATCACGAGAGAATGCTTGTGTGATACACTTTCTACTCTCTCGTTTAGGTAGTTTTAATAGCTATATAGCCACATTTTTGTAAAATATTTTGAATCGTGATTTATAATTTAAAGTAAATTAAGTTAATTTCCGTGCGACACGCGATCTATATTTTTAAATATAAACTAATCAAAAATTTTTCTCGAGTCGTTGATCGTAGCTTAAGCTAGCACAAATTTGTAGCAATAGAGCCAATGTAACAAATAAAAGAGTCTCAAGATTAGATGTAACGCAACTGTAGCTCCATTGCGACAGAAAAAGCAGAATTTACGGTATATTTTGATACAACTTTGGTCGCAATTGGGCGACAAATGTGTTATAGCTATGTTTAAAATGTGCTGTTGTAACAAACTAAAGTTGCATGCAACAAGATGAAACTACGAATTTTTTGGTTTATTTCAGTTGTATACTGTAATGTTTTAAAAATGTTTTTAATAAGTATTCCTTCACATCATTTTTATTGAAATGATTTATAAGTTTTATAAGTTATAAAAGTCAGACATAACTCAATAAGTACTTTGAAAATGAAAAATTTCATGATATTTAGACCAAAATTTTATAACGGATGCCATTTGGTCAACGAGTGTGGTTGTTTTACCTCTGGAAAATTTACGCGCCACCCAAAAGTTGAAAATTCGGAAAATAATTGGAAAATTAAAAAATTTGTGAATTTTTATTATAACCATAAAATCCACAAATATATATCTAATTACATTTTGTAACGCTCCTAGTGTCATATTGCACCGTAAATTATTAGAGGAAATAAATAATAATATAGTAAGTCGCATTAGACTTTTCTCAGATAAAACCGCATGGCGTAGGAAATACATAGAACAACGAAAAATATGGCAAAAATACAGCTTCACGACAGATTGCTTCCAAAGTTCTTGAAACTAAATAAAAACATCATTGCAGCGTCTCTGTTACTAATGGGCTATCTAAAATTATAGTACTCGATTCGTTTTCTTCTTCTGTCATTGCAACTGTATAACAACCTCATTGTAGCATCCTTGTTTTTTCTGTCATTGCAACTAAACAAAAACCTCGCTGCAACGTCCTTGTAACAGTAATTTGAGAAAAATATGTGTAGTCACATCAAGGTTGCTAGCTCGTTACTGGATTTGTAACAACTACAATAAAATAACATTTTTTAGATGCGTTACAAAAATATAAGTTTTATTAACGTTAATTTAACTTGAACATAACTTTTGCCTTTGCAACTTTTATGAAACATTTTAACAACAAGTATATTTGTCCGTAACAAAATAAAAACAGTATTGTAACTGAGCCGAATGATTTGTTGCCAATCGCTAAGTCGAAACTGTAATATAACCCATATGTGACTAGATTTGTTTCAAAAAACTGAATTGCAACCGAATTGTAACATATTTATGTTACAAATCGAAATCTGTGCTAGCTGGGATAGCGGATAACACTGTCAAAATTCTTAAATATATTGAAATTGAAATTTAAAAATAAATATATTAAAATTCAAAAGAAAAAAGTGTTTCTTTGTGTTTTTTTGTGATAAAAAAGTATACAGGGTGTCCCACGAAAGTTGTCCCACCGGTTAACTGGGGATACCTTGGAGTAGCGCCAACAACTTTTGTTCAAGCATTTCGCGAATAATTCTTTTGTTTCGTGGAAAACGGTTTGTTTTGTTTTTTTATTCCTTATCAAATTAAAATGCCTCTAAATTCAATAGCGAAGAAGCTAGGAGGTCGCGATTTTTTTTATTTAATTTATAAGTCTGTGTTTTAAAACGGGTGAGCATTTGAAAAATATTACTTTGATGCTTTTGACGCTATTCCTTTACAAAGTCAATTTTTAGTTAAAATTTAAAAAAAATAATACTTTGCTTTCCATTATTTCAAAAACGGTGATATACGTCATAATTTTTTTTTCAATGGAAATGTTTCTTGAAATGTCAACTTGAAAGTTACTTTGGTTAAAACCAAAAATTTCAAGACCATCTTGAGCTAGCTCTTAAAATTAAAACTTCAAAATTTTATTTTGAGCTTCAATGAAAACTTAAATAACCTCGAAATAAAACACAAAAGAAATTATTAATAAAAAATATTAAGTTATTTTTATTTATTAAAGATAATTTTCAATATGTTCACCTTCATTCGCCATCCACATTTCCATTCTTCTTTGGAAAGCTTGAGAGATATTTCTGGTTTGAGATAACTGAAGTGGATTATACTGGTTTTAACCAAAGTAACTTTCAAGTTGACATTTCAAGGAACAATTCCATTGAAAAAAAAAATTATGACGTATATCACCGTTTTTGAACTGTATGGTTGGCAAGCAAAGTATTATTTTTTTTAAATTTTAACTAAAAATTGACTTTGTAAAGGAATAACGTCAAAAGTATCAAAGTAATATTTGTCAAATGCTCACCCGTTTTAAAACACAAACTTATAAATTAAATAAAAAAAATCGCGACCTCCTAGCTTCTTCGCTATTGAATTTAATTTGATAAGGAATAAAAAAACAAAACAAACCGTTTTCCACGAAACAAAAGAGCTATTCGCAAAATGCTTGAACAAAAGTTGTTGGCGCTACTCCCAGGTATCCCCAGTTAACCGGTGGGACAACTTTCATGGGACATCCTGTATATTTAATTTACTACAACTTATTCTCAATTGGGCTCTATCCGATCCACAAGTGCTTATTGCAGGTTAATAACTGTAATCAGTAAAAGTTAAATGATCTTCCAACATACGAAAACACAAATCATCCTTGTTTCAATTAACAATTTGATGGATCAATTTGTGGGATCATCTTTAATCTAAAACAAAAAATTATATATATATAATTGTGTTAATTGGTAATCATGTATGTTGAGTTTGTCTAAAATAGTGAAATATATTTCTTGAATAGTGAATTGGCTTAAGAATTATCTAGTTTTATTACATTGGATTATCATAAGTTATGTGTGGATTAGCAGCAAATTGAAGAATTATGTTGTTGGCACTCATGTGTCTTAAAACATAAGACAAGGCGAAATACAAGAACGAAAGTCGCCTTGCTGCCATTGGTTTATTGTTTACACCATCAAACAGCAGAAATCGCTATTTCAACAATCAACATCCAAACTACTATCAACAATATATAAGCTAAGTTTTTTTTCTTACTAATTAATTTAATATTAATATTTTAGTTTTGTTTTTGGAATGATTTGGTGTACATCATGGTCTTGTAGGTTGATTTTTTGTAGAGATTTCTCTTGGCCAATGCCATATTGGTTTTTTTTATTTTTTTTAATTGTACATCCTGGCATAACTGTAACCGTGGTTACAGTTAAAACAAATTTAATAAGTGATTGTGACTTAAACAACATCTAAGTGCAACCTGAGGCTCCCCTGTAAATATACTAACCAGCTCTCCAGGTGGAACCCGTAGTAACCCGTAACCTCTGTTAATAATCCTTTTCACATTCGAGTATCTTAAAGTAACGATACAATGTGTCTGCTATTGTCCATTCCAACAATTGATATTTTGAAATGATTGGGTGGCCAAATTTTGTTCGGTAAAGGTTGCCCTCGTGTTCTAAAACAAATTTGCACCCCCATAGTTAACAAAAAAATTGTGGTAGAAAATTTACAAGATCCCGGGCAATAAGCATTATTTGGTGGTTGCCGAATAAAAAAGCGGCCAAATTGAGGAAAAAAGCCCAACAAAAGATTCCGAAATCGTCAAGTACAGACGGCTCACGAAATATAAAATATGAGTTAATCATCAAATAAAATCAACATACGTCCAGGAACAAGTCTTAATTATTATTGTCCAACTTATTATCCAACTTGAAAAATGAAATGGATGAAATCCAGTAGGTTTTTGAGTTTTGAGGGCCTAGGAATAGTGTGTGCTTCTTTGGAAAGATGAAAACATGGTAACCCTAATGTTTACTACTCGTTATCACTTCAAACTATGCAAATTTTCTTGTTTTGACACACTTAACGATTTTCTTACACACTTTGTCCTGTGGGCTCTTACAATAAAGTTAACCTGTTCTTGGAAACAAAAATATTTGAAATGGCTCCAGCGGTTTTCTCTGAAACGACGCTTGTGACGGTCGGCTGGCTGGCAGACAGACATACATTTTGTTGCTTTAATAGAATCAGTAGGTCCTAAAATGTCGAGAATGCCAAATAAAAGTGGGGGTAAGAATTTCACTTTTGGTTCGTGAATGTAATACTTAGGTCTTTTAAGTAACTTAATGGCTACTGCTAAATTCTTTATATGCTATTGTTTGCATCGTTACGTAAATTATATAATCGACAATTTTTGAATGTTAAAATACCTATTTGTGTGAAATATTGAGGCGCAGGTAAATATAGAGTAATTATATTTATCTGTGGTTGATGTGATAAGCTGCTGTGGCAAACCTTATAGTGCTACTAGGTGTTCTGCATATGTAATAAATTAAATTACAAAAATTTAAGTAGCCATGAATAAATTAATCTGAAAGGACTAATGGTTATTGACTATAAATAGGGACGTCGTTATTGATGATAAAGTGTTTGTTTCGAACACGCTATAGGTCACAATTTTTAGGGTTCCGTTTTTTATACGGAACACTATTGGTGAGAGTACAACGTGTTTTTCACATTATTTCGTTTATCTCGTGAACCATTAATCCCGATGAACTTAAAATTTGAGGTGCATGAAAAACTAACCTATCCACACAAGATGGCGGGTTAAAAAATAAATAAACTTGTGTTCGTTTGTTTTAAAGAGGTACGATGTAAAGCCTTTGAGAACATACATTTTTTATCGAGACGAGTAGAGTATCATATGAATGGGCTTCATTCCGGCATTATTTAAAAATGTATTTTGGAATTTTACACCTCACCATTTTTTTTATAATTTTGAAAAATGGCGTTTCGCCAACTCCGACCGTACTTCATCGAAAATCTTGAAATATATTTGAAATGATAGAAAAATGAGTAGGTTTTTAATGAAAAATATAGAAAAGTGGCAGATACTCATAGCTATATTTATTAAAGGGGTGGGAAAGTTAAGGGGTAAAAACATCATTTGAAACCAGGTCATGTGGGGTTTCATTTGAAAGAGCACTTGATTTTAGAAATATTGTCATTTTTTTTAGAATTTTGCAATGCATAGTTTTTGAATTATTATCAATAAAGTGACACAAAAAGTTGGTCCCCCCTTGCATTTCGAGCTTAGTTAACAGAAAAATTTGAAAAAATTCACAGAGGAAGGAAGTTTGATAAACTCTGAACGAAAATTATAGCGAACTCTCAAATAATTATATTTTTGTGATTTTAAGGGATTGGGGTGGGGAAGGGTGAAAAAAAAATTTTTAGTCCCAAGCGAGTGGGGTGTCATTTGAAAGAACACCAAATTTCAAAAACATTGCAATTTTTTTTAGAATTTTTCGGTGCACACTTTTTGAGTTATTCCAAAAAACTGTGCAAATTCCAGACCGCTCCACCCTCCCCCCCACCCCCACGTTTCGACACGATAGACAGACAAAATTGAAAAAAATCATAGAGACAGGAAGTTTGCTATATTTTGAACGAAAATTATAGCGAACTCTCAAATAATTATATTTCTGTGTGTTTAGGGGATGGGTGTAAGGAGGGTATAAAAAACTTTTTTTGACCAAAGCGAGTGGGGTATCATTTGTATCATTTGAAAGAACACCTATTTTAAGAAATAACGCACTTTTTTTAGAATTTTTTTAGATTTGATAAAAAAGTGCTATTTATAGAATTTTGCGATGCATAGTTTTTTAGTTATTGATAAAAAAGTGCTATTTTAAGTGTATGTATACCACCCTATATTTGGACGCTGATTTATAAAACAAATATTCCCAATTTAAGCCACTACAATACTGGTTTAATCTTTCTTTAGTTAACATAAACAGCCATGGATAAGATTTAACCTCAAGTAAGATTTTTGATCAATGTAGATGTGGTTGACATTTACTATTGACGTCTACGATTAAACATTTAGTCTGTTATGCGTTCATAGTCTGGTGATATAAAGACTTTACAACATAACTTTATGTCATTTATTTTTGATATTGTGTTCTTTTACATTCACGGAACCCTTGGCGAGCGAATTTTATTCGCACTAGTCCGACTTTTTGCCGACTTGTTCTATGATTGTGAAACAACTTTGATGAAAAATTAATTAACGTAAATGCAATTAAAGTTTTTCATTTTTATTTTTTGAGTGGGAAAATCATAATATAACAATTAATTTTAGGTTTGACGAAGGTAAAACTCCTGCTTTGATTTTTTTATGGCGTTTATGTTCCATGTAGAAGCGTTACCGATGAAACTTATTACTAATTACTAAATATTCTAAGCTGATATTTATCATATGATTCGCTACAACGGTATAACTGTGGGACACATATTCCAAGGTTAACTTCATTTCAGATTTCAGGTCCATACGATATATAGAATACGAAATAATTAACATTAAGCGATAAGTACAATTAACAATCAACAGTATATGCAGATAGACAGACACCGTAATCTCACCAATAGCGAAAAATTTATGGTTTTTATATAATCTTTATATTTGTGTTGGAATAAATTCATTAATATAATAGTATATTGTAGGCTTTTATATCAATTTTATTACAAATATATTAAGAATAGAGCCTATTAAAAACAACTTAATTATTTTAAATTAAATGTATATTTTGCGTTTCGGTAAACATCCTTTGCCATTTTCAAAAAAAAATTTAAAAATTTTTTTTTTAAATTAACAAACAACATCAACAACATTCGTTGAAGAAAAAATTATATATTATCTTTAATATATTATTATGTATTATATATAATATATTATATTATATATATTATATATTATATTATATATAATATATTATTATATATTATATATAACATATTATATTATATATATTATATATTATATTATATATAATATATTATTATATATTATATATAATTATATATAATTTTTCTTCAACGAATGTTGTTGATGTTGTTTGTTAATTTTAAAAAAAAATTTTTAATTTCTTTTTTTGAAAATGGCAAAGGATGTTTGCCGAAACGTAAAATATACATTTTAATTTAAAGTAATTAAATTGTTTTTAATAGGCTCTATTCCCAATATATTTGTAATAAAAATAAATTCATTGTAGTCTATAACTGAACCACGTAAGTTTTCATACACAAAGAACTTCCACATTAACTTAGACTTAAACAAACATTTTTATTTTTCATTTTAAATAAATGACTTAGCTATCCCAAGAGTGAAATAAACGTAACAAACTTTTTTTGTTTCTTCAACAAAATAATTTGTATTCCAAGAAAATTGTTCAAACTAATTTAAAGTAAACAAGAAGAAAATATCTGTGGAAAGGTAATTTTAAAGCAACAAAAACGTTCAGAGTAAACGATGTCGTTAAGTCACCTCTACGATTCACCTTTGAACTTTAAAATAAAATCGATAAATAGATATTCTTTTGCGTTAATGTTATTCTTGTTACCCAACAAATATTTATTCCTGTTGCTAGTAAATAGCATTATAATTTCCAATGGATTATTTGTAGATTAAGCTAACTTAACTGACGCATTATCATGACTAAAATCAGCTTAGTTGTCTGTTATCATACGATTTTATCTTATTTTGAAAATATTCAAAAGTTTTTCCATTATTTAGTATAAGTTGGAAAACAATTACGACTTACGAGTCCATTAGAAAAACTTTTTGTGGCGCCACAAATAATTAACATTTACTAAAATTTGAATAAAGCCATTAAGACAAAATTAAATCAATAATTTAAATATATTCAATTTTAAGTATTAACATGTTCTCCGTGCCAATTTATTCTCGTTCCGAAGCAAATAGAAACGATATTATTCATTTAAGTTTTATTCCAGTAAACGTCTATAAAATGAACGTCTATGAATTTAATAATTTATAGAAAAAACTGAATATTAGTTTTAGTTCATTTTACACTAAAACTTTTCTAATAATATTAAATTGAAACAGAAAACTTTGCTGCAGGAAAATTGCAAAATTTATTAGTCCGTGTTTGTAGTTTGTTTAAAATAATAGAACACAGAAGGTTATTTTTCAATAATTTTTTCTTATCAATATCGTCTCACATGTTTGTAGCATAGCTACCCGCAGAGTATATGGAATATGTTTGGTTTTGTGTCAATGGAGGAATCTGTTGGAGGAGAAATCTGATTAGATATATTTGTTCATGTGTTTCTAGATTGGATTTAATATTTTGGTTAATTCGTCTAAGCCAATATTTCTAGACTCATTAGAGCATCAGAAGCGTTCCACGTTCTGATTCTGTAGTCTGGTCCTTTTTCACCCTTCCGGGGCTAGGGTGTTAACCTCAGGCCTTTATACTCGTTTAGGTATCGAGGCGATTTAAGGCACCCATGACTCGTCGTGATGTGGCATCATGGGGAAAACCCATGACGATAAAGCATTTCAGAGAAAACTAGTCAATTTCTGTAACTTCCCTGGACTTAAAGCGTTTTAAGTTACATTTGAATAGTTTGATCTTAATACGCTACCATCACACAAATTGCACTCAGTATATATATAATTTTACGTATTTCATTCCTTCCTTTATTCATATCTTGTTACTCTTCTTTCTATCCATACAATTGATTACATTACAAAAAAAAATAATAGAAAGAAAATTGAAAACTAAATGAAAATACAACGGAAAAAGGAAAATATATAAGGGAAAATCTATTTTAATGTTATGGTTTTATCTGTAATTTTATTTGTAAGCACGTAAAATGAAAATAAAGTTGTAAGGTGAGACTAATAACTATCATTTTTGGGTTTACTACTGAAATCTAACGACAATGATTTTTATTGGAATGTTTGTTGTTGGTGCTTCTGTTATTTTTGTTGTTGTTGTTAGCATTATTATTATCTAAGGGAAGACAGAATGACAATGAATACAAAGTGAAAGAAGTAATATTTATTGTGTGATTTTAATACTTTTAAGTTTTGGCTAATAAAATGGAACAAATGTTTGGGAAATGTAACTAAATGTTTTTTTCTTTTTTGTGTGTTTTTGTGATATTGTTATTGAATGCGGCTTTGCTTGAATTTTGGTGAATCTCTCAGGATTAATAATTTTGTGACACAATCTCATGTTTAGAAAAATATGCTAATAGAAATAGGTTTGGGCTTTTAGGCTACATATGTCTCTTCGCTTGTTTTAGTTATTAATTTTTTTAGGCAAAATGTGTTACTTTCATGTGTTTCTTGTGTCACAAAAACACATAGAAATTTTTAAAAACCTAGGTCCTACAATAACATTGGTTGTAAGGTGTAGATGAACTTTGTTTTTTAAACTATGGGGAACCATTCTATCTGAAAATTAAATCCACTATAGCGAAAAATTTATCATAAGATGTCACAAACAAAAAAAAATAACAGAGAAAATAACTTTTCTTAAAAATTTGCAAGAACAAAACTAAATGGAGCTGCCATAAAATTCAGCTTTCTTGATAATATAAAGCCCTGTCTTCCTAAATGAATAAAGCCAACATATGGTGTTATATAAAGTCTCATGCCCTCAAGCAACAAGAAGAATGATAACACAAAAGATTTTTCAATAACTTAGATTGAGAGTGTTACTGTTGACTGAAAAGTTTATCCGCCATCAGAAATGATCAGTAATATTTCACTGCTATTGCCAGTGGAATGTGATATCTGACGTTATCTTTTATGTTAATAGCAGAGACTGGAGTACGCAGGCTTACCACAACCTTAGATAAAATATTAACAACAAAAGGTCGAAGTTTTAAGAAGGTGATCCACTCACTACTCCCTATCCCAATTTTGTCTAAATTTTGATAATAACATTGATTTCCATATTCAAATTCGGCTGCGTTTGCAGCATATTTTGATACCAAAGTTTTAACAAGATCTCATGTATTTGCGTAACATATATAACAACTAGTTTTTTCAAAGTGTCTTAAAAAACTCTAAAAATAGCTATTGTTTATACAAATCTCCTCATAAAGACATTATGACAAATAAAATAGTAGGTCAATGAGCTTGATAACATTATTAATTCTCGTGATATTTGCATAAGATGATCTTCAGTTTTTTTGAAAACCACTAAAAACAAATTAGACAATTCCGGTAAAAAAGGGCTGGGCTCTAAGTTACGCTAAGATTCATTGATTGTGGCCATTTTTTAAATGAGGCCATCCGTTGTGAAGAAAGTGTTGGACAAACTTTCGTTCAAATACCACAATACATACATACACACACAGACTGTCAGTTAAAAAATAAACCAAAACAGCTTCAGAAGGTCATGAAACTTAAAGATATATCGTCGTTAAAGCGATTCAAAAACACTAACTGCCTTTATCGAAGAGTTAATATAACTTTCCCTTTTTAAATTTTTAAACAAATTGTAAAACCCCAATAAAAGTTTTTTGTAACGTTTCATTTGTCATTCTTTTGGTACTTAATCCACGAGATCACCCTTACTTTTCAGCATAGACCATCACACGTTAAGAGTAGTCACCACTTAAGAAACCCCAAGAAAAATCAGCTGGAGCTCTACAAAACATATATTCAGAATAACGTAGGCGGTATTTTGGACAAAATCAATACGACTTTGACTTTGCAAACAATTTACAAGAAATACTAGGTCATTCAATAAGTCCGTAGGATGACACATAGATGGCGTTACTCGAATTTTTTCCATATGATTTTTATTTAGTACTAACTTTCAAACGATACGTGTATAAATTTGACAGCAATCTGACTATTTATTCGTGAGTTATAGCATTTTGTGTGAAGCAACTTTTGTTTTTGAAAAAAAATGGAAAAAAGTGAATTTCGAGTTTTAATAAAGCATTGCTTTTTGATGAAAAAAAATACAGTGGAAACCAAACAATGGCTTGATAAACATTATCCAAACTCTGCTCCATCGAGACAAATGGTAGAGAAGTGGATGGCTGAATTTTAATGTGGTCGTACCAGCACAAAAGATGCAGAGCGCAGTGGACGCCAAAATGAGGCTGTTATTCCAGAAAACATAAAAAAAATCCACAAATTGGTTATGAACGATCGCAAATTGAAGGTGCACGAAATAGCTGACATTGTAAAGGTAGCAGATGGTAGTGTTTTTACCATTTTACATGAACATTTGGGTATGCGAAAGCTCTGTGCAAATTGGGTGCCGCGTGAGCTCACAGTCGACCAAAAACAACAACGAATCGATGCTTCGGAGGAGTCTTTGGCACTGTTAAACCGCAATAAAAGGGAATTCTATCGTAGATATGTGACAATGGATGAGACATGGCTTCACAATTACACACCAGAATCCTAAAGACAGTCAGCTGAGTGGACAGCAGTCGACGAACCGAATCCAAAGCGAGCAAAGACGCAACAGTCGGCCGGTAAGGTGATGGCGTCTGTATTTTGGGATACGAACGGAATAATATTCATCGACTATCTCCAAAAAGGAACCACCATCAACAGCGAGTATTACTGTGAACTTTTGGATCGATTGAAGGCTGAAATCGCAAAGAAACGGCCACATTTGCAAAAGAAAAAAGTGTTGTTTCACCAAGATAATGCACCGTGTCACAGATCGATGAAAACGATGGCGAAATTGAATGAATTGGGCTTTAAATTGCTTACCTACCCACCATATTCTCCAGATTTAGCCCCCAGCGACTTTTTCCTGTTTTCAGATCTCAAGAGAATGCTTGCTGGAAAGAAATTTAAGTCCAATGATGAAGTAATCGCTGAAACTGAGGCCTATTTTGACGAGAAAGAGAAATCGTACTATAAAAGTGGTATAGAAAAGTTGGAAAATCGCTATACTCGTTGTATCGCCCTCGAAGGCAACTATGTTGAATAAAAAAATCGAGTTTTGTCAAAATGTTGTTTTTTTCTTACTTATCCTACGGACTTATTGAACGACCTGTTATGTACTGAAACAAATATTAACACTATATAATAACGCAATCCAAAAGATACATAGAGGTTGTTGGATCTTAAAGAGAAAACGAACAAAGTTCAAAAAATCTGTAACATAGCAAAAATAACAAACAACTGGTCAGGACAAAGAGTGACTAACAAATTATAACAAAAAACTCAGACAGTTAAAAATCAGTTTTATGACAGAAAAAGAAAAAGAAAAAAAAATGTTTTTTTAATTTAACTATTACTCTATATATATTTCACTTTGTTAGGCCATCTTCTGAAGTATAAGGTCGGCTAACAAGATGATATATATAAAGAGTAACAACTAGATTATAAAAACAGTTGGTTTACTTTCTTTTGTTTTCATAAAACTTATTAAATATGCAACATATATGTCAATAATTGACCAAGTGTCACTCATTGATTTTGTATTGATTGGAAGCAATCAATAATGACTATATGTACACTCGTGACTTAGAATGTTGACCATAATAGAAATAACACACTTCCTATGAACTCATACAATAGTACAGACTAGAAATTTAATGGCAAAAATCCCCATTTAATGTTAAAACAATTCAAAAAATAGGAGTCTAATGACAGTTGAGAATTCAACCTAAGTAAATAGAGTGATATTTCAAATGAAGTGATTCATTAGTAACCGCTCTATCTATAGCCTTTATACAAAATTATTTGAAAAAAAAGGCGTGTAAAAATATTGGTATTTTGGTGATAACTTTGAAAAGAAACCTGCACCGAAAAGTAACGTAGCTTGCGACTAACTTATGACTGCTTGTGACTAGCTTTTGCCTTTCTCAAAACTTTCCATTTGGAGCTTTAAGTAAGTTTGTATTTAAGTCAGAAAAGAATTGTTATTTATTTACCCAATTTTTATGTGCCCAATTTTTTCTGATAGCATATTTTAAAAACTCTCACGTTTTCTCAAAACTCTCACATCACCATTGTGCGACAAGAACTAGATCATTTGTTAATCTGTTATCATAATCGATATCAAAATACAACAATCAAATACTGTTTGAATTTAAATGGGGTGTTCGCATCTTTATATTATTTAAAGCAAATCCAAGAGCAATAAATTCTGTCCAACCCATATATCTTTTAAACTCTTTTCTTTGTTCAATATGTTAATCAACAAATTTAAAATTATCAACAAGAACGAGAACCCCGAAGTTTCAAGTTTATTACATCAACAAAAAATTTAAAACTTTTGACAAACTTGAACAAAATTTTTGATAGCAACATACTTTAAAGATGGCATAATCGAGACAATTGGTCTGGTTTAGTTGTTATATAATACAGTTACTCCTTAGTGAAAATCTATATTTTTTTATCAAATTAAAACAAAAGTTTTCTTTCGTTTTCCTTGCTTGTATATAAAAGTTTTGTTTTTCTTACCTAAGATGAGCATAAACTTTAAAAGTTTTGTTAGACTAGAAAACTAAAGAAACAATAGCTGTACCGCGTTCTGAAAGATGTTTATTATTTTAAACAAAATAAACGTTGAATACAACCAAGCTTTAAGCAAAAAAATCCCAGCGGCAGGTATATCCGCTAGAAATAGGTAGATTTCGGGGTCAGACGGTTTTGTGTCCAAATGAAATTAGATAAGTCAGATTAGTTTAAATAAAAAATAGAAGTAGAAACAGAATAATTCAAAAAAATTATCGAACCAAATTAAATACATTATCCGAACTAACTCCATCAATACAATTTCGGAACAGTTTTATTTAAGTTGGTTTAAACTACTTTTAAAAACATATTAAATCCACCAAAGATCAAATGAACTACGTCACAACTACAATTATACCATCACACATAATTTGTAATCAAACATTATCAAACAATTTTATTTCAAAATCATCTTTTGTTGTTGTGTTTTTTTTGTTCTTATTTAATCTTTTTTCAAACGGTTACTTAGTAAAAAAAATAAAAACAAAAGAGATTTTGATAATTTTTCTATGGTATTAAATGGGTTGATATTTTTCTTGTAAGGGTTGCATTGTAACGCTTATAAAAATGGAACCTTTTGGGTTAGAAAGCTGAAATTTTTTGAGGCTATAGTTGAAAAGTATGTTTAAAAGCTAAGATGAATTTAAATAACATAAACTGAAACATGATGAAAGCATTGCCTTTTGCGTTTGTTTTCATTTCAACTGACCTAGGGTCTCAACCGTTAAACTTGAACTATTTTTTTTGAAAATTTTGGGAAGATTTATATTTTAAGTACGTGAAAAAAAGTTTTCAAATATGAGCTTGGCCATTTCAGCTAGATCAAGGACAGCAAAGTTTAATAAATGTTTAAAACAGCTGATTCTTGAGGAACCTGAAACGCCAAGGGTGTCATCTGGATAAAAATGATAAAAAAAGGTTCAAATATTCAATATTTTTAAATTTTATTAAAATATTGTTATTCAAACGGAAGTTATAGCGCCCTAGATTATTCGAGTTTTTAGGCTCTAGCCGCTTAACCGGTACCCGGATATGGCCAGTTCACGAACTTGCCCAAGACATTATTTGCCAAAACATACACAGAAAATTATTTTGGTGTAGGTCGAAAAATGCGACCGTGAGAGTGCCGCTAAATTCCGTTATACCTCATATCGTTATATATATATATATATATATATATATATATATATATATATATATATATATATATATATATATATATATATATATATATATATATATATATATATATAAATTAAAAACTAATAACACTTGTTTTTATATTTCGCAAATATGTTTTTATTTTTATTTTCTAAAAATTTTTGCTCAATGCATTTCGGCTTACGCCATTATCAAGAGCGATTCAAAAAGTTTATGAAGAAAAAATTTTGATTTGAATCAAAAATAAAATGAAAAATGAATAACTAGATTAAATAATTTATATAAACAAATTGTTAAAACATTTAATTAAAAAGTAGGTAATTTTTCTTATTTAACTGGTTTATAATGGAAATACCATAAATTTGTTGATTTAATAGTTTCTAAAAATGATGACCGAAAAATAGATCCGGATTTGTCAAAGGAGAACAAATAACGTCGGTTTGGGAATTTAGTAAATTTTTGTTAAAGTGCATTGCTTTACGTATTTCAAAAGCTTCCAAAAGATCAAGTTTAAGACCTTTCGTTTCATATTGTAAAATTTGAATATTGTTGTTATTTATAAAATTACTAGTATGATTTTCCTCAATTAAATGATTAGAAAAGGTGGAAGATGTTTGTCCTAATCTTAAACTACGAAAATGTTCAGCACATCGAACATGAAACGGACGACCTGTCTGTCCAATATAGATTGCATCACAGTCAGAACAAGATAGTTGATAGACTCCAGATTTTGAAAACTTACTTAATTTTTGTTTATTATTTACAAGAAGATTTTGAAGGTTATGATTATTATAATAAGCACAACTTAAATTTGTATGTTTTGAAATTTTGTTTCCTAATTTTTGGCTTAAATTACCTGTGTAAAGTATTTTACGCCATAATTTTGTTTCAAGGACGGGGTTTGGATAAATTAAATTATAAGAAATCTTTTTTAATTTCTTACGTAAAATTTTTTTTTTTTTTTTTTTTTTTTTTTTTTTTTTTTTTTTTTTTTTTTTTTTTTTTTTTTTTTTATATATATATATAATTTTTTTTTTTTGTTTTTCCATCTCCGCTTATCACATATAGTCGTTTGGCATCAAAATTTTTCCGAAATTCCGAGATGAAGCCCATTGCAATAGGTAGATTTTTATATGAAATCTACCTAAAACTAAATCATAAACATACAGTTCAGATCAGCGAGGAAATAGTTTTGCATATTAGTGCATACAAAAATGTTCGATGTAAATCAGCAAAAAGAAAATTTGGAATAATTTATATTAATTTTTAACTACTTAATTTATTGGGCATAGTCATATTTATGATCCAGTAATAAAACCGAAAATGAGTTTCAATTTCCATTTATATCGTATTCGATACTCGTATCATTGATTGGTTTCGTGTTCTTGTATTTTATAGTTCACGATGAACATCTTCAAATTTTCTATTTAGATCAAACGTATATGTATTGATGTCATTTTGATTATACTTTGTATTGATAGTAAAAGCAAAACTCAATATATTGAATTAAAGAAATTAATTTGATTGACATTATACCAGAAAAGCAACAAAATAAAATTAAAGTTGATTGAATTTTTATTATAATTGGTTAGTCATGAATAAAGTCCTGATATTGAATTGGAATAAGACGGTCAAGATTTTACTATTTCGATTTTGCTTAAGACAAGCTGTTTTCGCAATCTTGATTAGTAGACAAAAAATAAATTTTTTATTGGTGGGATAATTCATCAAAAACTGATAAACCGGTATTAAATGGATTCTTAGCTTATTATGAAATTTGTAAAAAAATTAGTTTTTCGAAACTTTTTCCGTACAGATAAATGAATCTTTGTCCTGCTAAGTGAAGAAAAGTTTGATTTGTGATTTTTTTTCAAACCTTAATAGCACCATGCATCTTATGTAGACTATCATGAACACTTTTACATCTTTTGTATATTGCACCTCTATTTTATTTTAAAAAATGGGAATGGAAAATTGTTTATCTATCAAAAAAACTAGGTCACAAATTTAATGTTTGCATCTGTAAATGTGGTGTGTTAAATACTATTTAAATATTTTTTTGAAGTAAAACTTCTTTAGGCGCGTTATGAGAATTTTGCAACGGAAGTACAAAAAACGAATATAATATTCGGCAAATATACGATACAATCCGATTATGACACACATATTTTAAATATTCACTGGTTTTTGGTGCATTATATAGAAATAGTTCATATCTTTCGATGCTTAAAAATTTAACAGAAATTCAATTAGAAAAACATAATTTTGAATTAAATTTAATGATTTTCAATCCGAATTTTTGGAGCTTTTTCATTTAATTTAATATCAGTTTTCAAAATATTATATGCCTGCTACATTTTTGTTTACAATGGATGCTTAGACTCGTAAATTAATAAAAACAGCAGCATATTTGGCTTTTTTAAAGGCAGAGAAATAAGTTGTCGCAAATCTTGGTAAATGGCATATATAATGAAATATACGATGGCAACCAGCAACGCTTTGATATTTGAGCAAAATCGAATAACTGGTTCAGGAATGGAAGCATGTTTGGTGGATCTTTTTGGTTTGTATGGTCAAGTCATTCATTTGTTCATTTGTTATTATATTTTTTATTCACTTATGTAGTCTCGTACTAAATGTTCTATAAGTTGGATGTGTCGATTGTAGATGGTGGTCATGGTGGTTATTGCGGTCATTGTGGCCATGGTGGTCATGGTGGTCATGGTAGTCATGGTTGTAATAGTGGTCATGGTGGTCATGGTGGTCATAGTGGTAATGGTGATCACAGTGTTCACGGTGGTCATGGTGGTCACGGTGGTCATAGTGGTCATTGTGTTCATTGTGGTCATGGCGGTCATGGTGGTCATGGTGGTCATGGTGGTCATGGTGGTCATGGTGGTCATGGTGGTCATGGTGGTCATGGTGGTCATAGTGGTTATGGTGATAATGGTGGTCATGGTGGTCATGGTGTTCACGGTGGTCATGTCGGTCATGGTGGTCATGGTGGTCATGGTGGTCACGGTGGTCATGGGGTTTATGGTGGTCATGATGGTCATGGTGGTCATGGTAGTCATAGTGGTCATGGTGGTTATGGTGGTCATGGTGGTCACAGTGGTCATGGTGGTCATGGTGTTCACAGTGATCATGATGGTCATGGTGTTCACGGTGGTCATGATGTTCAATGTTCATGTTGGTCATGGCGGTCATGGTGGTCATGGTGATCAAAGTGGTCATGGTAGTCATGGTGGTAATGGTGGTCACGGTGGTCATGGTGGTCATGGTGTTCACGGTGGTCATGATGGTCATGATGGTCATGTTGGTGTCACGGTGGTCATGGTGGTCATGGTGTTTAGAGTTTGCATCCCGGGCTTTCCCAGGCGGGAAAAAATATTTGTGTTGATTAAATTTGTATTTTTACATAGAAAAATGAGTGCGTGTAATCTTTGCAAGCGGTTAAAATAAATTTCTTTGGCTACTGTGGCAGGTTATAATAAAAAGATTAAATATAAAATAAATATGTCATATTGCAATTTAGAGTTGCATTTCTTGATAATATAATTTACTGTGTAATAAGAAGCAATATTTACATAATGTATTACAAAGTCACTTAAATTATTAGCACAATTGAAATATGAAATTAGAGGTTTATGACAAATTGGCTAAATTTATTGAAAAATGCATCAATTGTTGTACCAATTGTTAAATTAACTGGACATGAATTCATCGTCAAATTTAATTTGTAATACGTTGTAAGACTTTGTAAAACATGTAAATATGGCTTTTTATTACACATTGTTGTAATTTATATTATCAAGAATATTAGAAAGAAACCTAAATTTCAATATGACATATCTATTTTATTTTATATTTAATATTTTTAGTAATACCTGCTGCAGTGGCCAAAGAAGTTTTACTTCAATAGCGTGTAAAGATTGCGCACTTCATTTTTTTTCTTTATTTTAAAATCAAAATCAATTATAAATTTGATACAAAATTTTAAGATTAATTTTAATTACAATTACTTGCAAAGAGAAATAATGTCTGTGTAGCACGATTCGTATATTTATTTACTTATTTGTATTTTAAAAACATTTACCTTCAAATTCATATGTATCTTCGATGTGTTGAGATTATGAACGTGCAATTTTTGATAATGGGAGGCAAGAGAAAACAGAAAACATTTCCAAAACTTACGTGTGCTTTCATACAAAACACAACTATAATAATCTTAAAAACTATCAGTAGTAATTTCCCAAGGACGGTAATAATTCAAAATAATTTTTTGCCAAAAATTTCGAAAGCAAGTATATTGATAAAAGCACGAGGCCGTAGGCAATTTTCAATACCACTTGCTTGAGGAATTTTCCAAAAAATTATGAGAATTTTTCACCGAACGAGGAGAAATCGTTTAGAAAATGTTTTGCCATTTTTAATTTCTTTATATTAAAATGTTTCTTAGCCGAGTTACAATTATTTAGTTCAATAACTAAATCAGGAAATTAAAACACAATGGATTTTCTGAACGTTACAATGTTATTCGTTCAAGATTTTATTATAAAAACAGTTCTCCTACAACTAATCCCATTAATTGTTCTTGCATTAACAATAATTCTCCACTTATAATTCTATTACAATTGTTTCCAATATCACTTTTAACTGTTCACTTACAATAATCTTTTACTTATAAAACTCTACTACACTTATAGTAATTTAATTTCTAACTTATTATTATCTTATTTAACTTGTAATGCTACACTGTTAATTTTAAACCGCTTATATCACTTATATCACTTACATAAAACGATCTTATAATGTTGCCACAGGTGTGCGATCTACTCCTTTTAATTTGTTTATTTACCTATTCTCTAATAGATTGTGTTTACTTTCTTACAAGATAAACAAAAACTTCCTATTGCGTGTTTACTTTGGTTACGTTATGATATCTTTTATTGATTTAGGTATTTTTATATTTATTTGGTGGAATTATTTTCTCTAAAGAGTATTTTTTCGAAAAATGTTCTATTGTGTTGTGTTCTATCGTATGCCATAATCCATAATTAACAATATATTTTTTATGAATTATACGGCTGGAATACTGCGATAGATGTACTTTATTTTTAAAATTGTTTGATAATTCACTGATATCGCAGTAGACCAGGCGTATAATTATTTGTTATTAGTATAATTCAGATGTGATTGGTCAATTGAATGATGTCATTACACTTTAGATAATTTCATTGGGTTAAATTAAAATGAAACTGAAGCAAAACATTTTCTGTAGTATTATTTATTTGCGAAAATTTCAAAAAGCAAGATGATGGGTAATATCCCTAAGCCTTAGTTCGAGGACTGTTATCAATGCCACTTGCTTGAGAAGATTTTCAAAAAATCATGAGAATTTAAAAATTGTGAGCCAAATAATGATAGCCAATCTAATTTTTGATTTCTTTATGTTTTTGTTTATGTTTTATACAATATACGTCGATTGTCTTTATTTATTCTGTCCTACTTTAAATCCATTGAGGTGTCAAACAAAATTAATATTATTGGAAATTGAAAATGAACAAACAACCAGAAAAATTTATAAATGGCAGACACAATATCTTCACTATGAAAATTATTTTGCAGGAAAAAAACTTTCGTCAAGAAATATTTTTTAACACATTTATTAGTTTATAATTCTTTTACTTCATATTTCCGTAAAAAAAATTCATTTTAAAATTAGACCTAATGGCAGAGGTTACCCGAAAACCTGTAAGTTTGAATATTCAATAACTTCTAATCCTCTCTTTCAGTATAATTGAGATTTGGGATATAAGGTTTTGATACTGTTTCCCACATTTACCAGCATACGAATTTCCGGTTTGTCACTTCTTGTTAAACAATTTTTTTTTACTATATGTGTTATTATGCTTTTCCATATTATTTACTGTTTGTGTGCTTTTGTCACTTTTGAATTAAAATGCAATATTTAAAAATATACTTTTTACTGTTTATTTTTAATTTTTTATTTTATTAATAATAATATAAACTTCCTTATAGTAACAATTTGAATTTTATTTTATTTTATAGCATATCGATTTCGACTTACGTCATCCTCAGTTCTTATATTATTATTACAATTTTTGCTTAAACTATTACTTATATACTATTTCAACTGCTATTTTTTTATTATTATGTCATATGTTTTGTTAGTTTTAGTGTTGATTTTATCATTTAAAATGTTGTTATTGTTTTTATGTTTATATATTTCTATTTCTTCCAATCTATCTAGATGTTGTCCTTTTCTTTTTTTATGTAATATGGTTAAAGTATTTTTTTAAATATTGCATTTTAATCTCTTTTTACGTGTTTATCTCTACTGTAGGCTAGAGTTGCAAATAGATTTTCGTGAAAAGTTATTAAAAGGTTTCAATCAATGTGAGAAAGATTTTATTAGCTTTTGGGGTACATTAGATAAAGGGTTGAGGGGTCCACCATACAACAGGTAGTTTTTCTCACTATTTTTAATGTTTGTTGGGAGCATATAATATTCGTTCGTGAATGAATTTTAGTGACACCTTAAAAGGATGCAAATATGTATACGGCAAGGAGCTGAGTAGTTGTTGACCAATATTCAACTAAGTGTTGGGAGGTCCTCCGAGCACCTATTTTTTGAGTGCTCAATAACATCTGTACTTGATCATCGAACTAGATGAAACTTTGTACATGAGCATTTAGTACGCTCTGCATCCCAACTGCCGGGTTTTCACATCCGTTACTATATTTTTTTTGCAAAACTTTTAATTTTTTTCAGTGTCTTTATGTACACTACAGTCCACAATAATGAAGTGATTATGATGAAACTTATGAAAAAAGTTTCAGTTTGTGTGGAATAGTAAACAAGGAGGATAGTAATCAACATTTGGAACACGATCAAAGTAACTAGGGGTTCGCAATACAACTGCTGACTGTTCTCATTTTGTTTTTGAAGTTTGCTGGGAGCATATAGACTATGTTCATTATTCAATTTTAAAGACACTTTGACGAAACATGGAAACTTAAATGACAAAAAAGTGATTAGCGTTTGGACGACATTGGGATAAATGGTTGAGACCTCCTCAAACGCCTGTTAATTTAAAACTTCAATAACATCGGTTCCTGAGACTTGATTTAAATCATGATACATGATTAGAGTATGATTTTTAAGAGTTCTGCTCTGCATTCCATTTTTCGGTTTGTCACTTTCGGTAACATTATTTTTTTCTTTTTCTATTCGTGCAGTGCAACAGAATTTATGTCTGTTAAGAAACTGTAGCATTCTCAACTGTTTTATAATTAGAACCACGCGAAATCTATATCATCAGTTAGCCATTAATTGAAATATTTGATGCATATTAGCTTATTATGTATCCAGAACATTTTGTTTCCAGAGCTGTGATAAAAATAGCGTATGCAGCAACTTTGCAATATTCATTTTGGAAACTTTTTGGTGTTGGACCTTCCTGCATAGGATCTTGATGAAACTTTGGCAAAAGAACCAGGTTCACTTATAAATGGAAGATCCAGATTCATTTTAAATTTGGACAAAATGATGGGGGTCTACCAAACACCTCTAAGTTTAAATTGCCTCATTTTATATCCAGAACACTATGTTTTCAGAGCTGTGGTGAAGTCAGCCTATGCATCAGCGTCGCAATATTTTTGAAGGAGTTTCTATTTTCTATCTAGAACGCATTCTTCTGCAGTCGTTTTTGTATAAAACTCATTTACAACTAGGTAGTAGGAGTAGTTTCGTGAATAAACTTTAACTGATTTTATTTGATAAAAATTTAATCTATGCGTTATATCATATTAAATTAAAAAGCTTTATATACCCTAATTATCGTTTAAAAACAAAATGTGTAATCGATACCTATTGTCCATTAGTTGATTAACACTTTAGCATTAAATTGAAATAAAACATTTTTTTATTCATTTGCCTAATGAAAGACAACGAGGAGGCTATGTCAATTTTTCATTGGAAACGTATAACTAGCTTAAACGAAAACGTTTACTTTGCATATTTGTTTTTTAAGATTTTGGGATATGTTTATTTTACCGCAATAAAAGATACTGTTACTCATGAAATAATAGGACAAAAAATAACAATACTTGATGTTAGTAGATTTGGAATAAATATTGTTGCACTGGTGGGAGTGGCAGTTATATACACGAAGATAAATGTTCTCTCCTCTTATTACGATGGAATAATTTTGCAACACGTAGCCACTATTTTTTGGCAAATTTGTGGAATTTTAACTATTGGTGGTGCAAGACTTGGAGTATTTTTTTTACAAAAAAAAATATTTGCAGTAATAATGAGAATATATGAAATTGACAGAAAAGTGAAACGAAATATAACATTGCTGCTATAAAAATATAAACTTATTTTTGTTTTTTCTAGTTTGAAAGACTTGGCTTTTCCATAAATCATACGTTTCAAAATAAAACAATGATATCATTGATTGGGATCGGGTTAGTAGCATTTACAATAAATTGTATTATGACTTTCAGCCATACAAGTAATTTATATGCTCCAAAAGCTGTCACTTTAATGCTTCTATCACATTTTTTTGTAAATCTTACTACATCCACTGTTACAGGGCAGTTTGTTTTGCTTATGATGCTTGTTGGTGCACGAATCAGTGCAATAAACAAAGTGATATTGTATGGCTAATTTTTTTTTTTTAAAAACTTTGCATATTAACTTTTTTATATTTTAGAAAAACAGTTAAAACAACTGATGTTCAAAATCAAGACCATAATCGTTATATTCATGATAAATTTAAGCAAAGAAATATCATTGTTTTGTTGGCTGAAGTTCAAAATAGTATTTACGATACAATAAGTGATTTAAATTTTTGTTACTCGGGACAGGTGAGGCTATGTTTAAACTCTACCAACTTGAGGTTTTGTTTTTAAATCAATCTCATTTTTCAGATAATTAATTTTCTTATTGGAATATTTTCCAATCTCGTCTTCAGCATTTATTTATTTTATCGTGCAATTATTGTTGACAATCAAAATGAATTACAAATAGCTACTAACAATCTATTATGGTTAATGTTCTATCATTGTTTCTTAATTTTAATTACAGGTTCTGGCCATTTTGTTAAATCGATGGTAAGTAAATTTTCACATAATGCATTTCTCTATTTTTACACAAAAACTTTACTCTTTTAGGGTGCAAATACCAGTAATCTAATACATAAAGCAATTTATTACTCCGATGATGAAATAATGATTGAAAATTTAAAAATATTTTCTCTACAGCTTAGGCATCGTCAGCCTATTTTTACTTGTGGGCTCATTACGTTTGATTGGAACTTTTACTTTGCGGTAAAATCATATATATACAAAGAGATTTGTATTGTTATAATTCAACTTTATTTGTACAAATTTTATATTTACAGATGCTTTGTGCTGCAACTGTTTATATATTAATCCTTATTCAATTTGAAAAGACATTTCAAGCCATTCAAACTAATACTTTAAAATAAAAATAAAGCATCTTTCTAAGTGTTTTTCATATATTTTTAATAAATGATTCAAATAAAGGATATTTTCGTTTATTGATTGTATAAAAACAACGGAAAGCTGAAAATTAATTAAAGTCAAAATTAGAACAATCAGAATTTCGAGCTAAGCTAATTCTCGAGAGCTAACTATACTAATTTGAGCTAACGCTCCCTAGTTTAATTTAAATTTACTTTGGCCTCTGCACCGTAGGTCATATATAATTGAGATGAAGACCAGCGGGTCTACAAAATAGAGCTCGAAAAAACTAAAGAAAATAATATTGCAGTTAAAGTAGCGAAATGCCGAAATTCTACGGCAAAGTGATTTTGCATTCATCAACACCTTAGCACACATGTTGTTGGGTGATCTTGGTGTTGTTGTGACAAAACAGAATACAATCATGCTGATTGTTCAAACAAAGCACTTCCTTGTGTATCATTCAAGACAAAGGATAAAGCTAACTGGGTAGGAGAAAGCACTTGCAGCAACCTCAAAAACGAAATCGAGCATATTAAACAGAAACCATAATGAGTAGACACACAAATACTACAAAAAAATGCATGTCTGAAACTGATATTTGTGCAGGCAAATCTACAGCAACCATGATAGCAGAGGTCACAAGCTAGAAAATTTCATCTAGTCATGGGCTCTTTTTAGTGGCGACATCTAAGGGCCTAAAGCACGTTTGGACACAATGGTGAATCCTTCGTAGACGTGGCCATGTCTCCAAAAATACGGTTTATTGTATTAAAAACTGGAGTGTCTATGAACAATAATTTCAAACCCAATGCTACCAACTGGAAATTATTTACTCTTAATCTCAAACATAGCACTTAGCGGGTGAAAACATAAGCCGAAAAGATTGATAGCTCTGCGGACTGCCAATCATTAAGGTTTGTTTTTACGAACGTCATACGAAAGGCCTTTGAACACGCTATATGAGCCATTCTTTTACAAACCGAACAAATTTAGACAAAATCTGAGCGACACATTTTTGATTTGGCTGAAATTTTCTTACAGGTTTTATATCGCAAAAAAAAGATATATGTGTTCGAGGATTTTTTGTTTTTTTTTTGAAAAATATAGCAGTTTTAAATTTCGAGAATTTCGTGATTTTTGGCTTGACATGTTATTTTCAAATATTCATAACTTCGGTTTTATTAGAGATAAAAACTTCTAATTTATTTTATTTTAAAGTTAAAAGTTGTAAGTTTACAAAAAAAATTAAAATTTATAAAAGTTATTAAGAAATTCCTATTGCTATAAACAAATAAAATGTTAAAATCGATCTTTAGTCATTGTTCCACCCACGAAATGAGTTTTTGTATGACCTTCGTATTCTACGTTTCATTTTCTATAAAAAACGTATTTTTATTTAATGGAGAAATGATTTTTACTGTTAGAAATAAATTGATTTATCGAGCGCGGGACGACAAAAAATTCCATATATGGGTTCTTTCATTCTTTTACATACCGAACAGATTAGGACAAAATGTGACTAAGACATTTTTGACTCGGCTGAAAATTTTTAAACGGGTTCTATATAATCAAAACGATATGCTAGTTCGAGGATTTTTTGTTTTTTTTTTGCTTGAAGTTTTATTTTCAAAGATTTATAACTTCGATTCTAGTAAAGATAGTTTGTCTTTTTGTCTGTTTTACTTTAAAGTATAAAGATAAAAAAAAACTGTTATTTATGAAAATTATTCACAAATTCTTTTTGTTATAAACAAATAAAAGGTTAAAATCCATTTTTAGTCATTATCTAACCAAAATAAAGAGTGTTTAGTATGACCCAATTTTCAATAAAAACGTATATTTAATTAATCGAGAAATGAGTATTACTTTAGAAATGAACTAATTTATCGAGCGCGAGACGACAAAAATTTTTTTAAATTTTTGTTGTCCGGCGCTGGAAAAATTAACTTATTTGTTAGCATCTTTTGACTTTAAAATAAAACAAACTAGAAGTTTCTTTTTTCAATAGAACAGCAGCCAAATTCTGTAATTGTGAAGCGGTGAAGTGATAAGTTTTTTTAATGAAAAGAAACGAAGAAATTTTTATCACTTCACCGCTTCACAGTTACAGAATTTGGCTGCAGAAGTTATGAATATTTTAAAATAACTAGTCAACTCAAGCAAAAAATCACAAAATTCTTAAAATTTAGAACCACTATGTTTTCCAAAAAAAAAATCCTCGATCACGTGTATCTTTTTTTTCGATATAAAACCCATTAAAATTTCAGCCAAATCAAAAATGTGTCGGTCGGGATCTAAACAAGATATAAAAAAATGGGGTAAACTAGTGGACCATCGATTTAAGTCATTTCAAAAGTGAGGTTGCATATACATAAAGGATACATGCGACTTTATATACCAATATCAGCCAAGATACCCAACTAGCATTTTAACTTCTTTTATAACACTAAACAGTCTTACTGAAACTAGTTTCCCCACCTTCATGGTTTCTCCATTGATAAAGGTCATTTGGAGAAATTTCGCGCCTTTAACAAAGCTATGCTTTGTAAAAGACTTCGGAAATAACTTCGGTATGGTCTTTTATAGATGAAAAACGTGATCTACGCCGGTGAAAAAGTCGAAATTTGAACTTGACCATTTTTGATTTTCCTGAAACTTGACATGTAATTAGTATGGACAAAATAAAAAATACGCCTTATTTTAAAATTTTTTTAAAGTGCTTAGTTTGAGCATAGGGGGCACCCCAACATGCATGAAAAATGAAAATTCTGCCAGTCCGATGTAATTTTAAAATTAAATTGCTCAAGAACGGCTATACCGTTTTAAATAAACTTTTTTTTGTTTGATAGATGATAAGTTAGTCGTTTTAAAAAAAATTCGTTTATTGTTTTATAATTAATTTTTAAATAAAAATATTAAAAAAACTTTTTTAAAGATGGCGCTAGGGTCGAAGATCAATTGGAATTAAATTAATTTTTTTTCTGAAAATAAATCTATCCTTACTAAAAAATATATTATATTAACTCAGAGGTGTTAATTTTTGTTCTTGAGACATTTAATTTTAAAGATTTTTAGTACGACTGAAATTCGAATTTTTCTTCATTTTTTCAAACAACTTCCATTAACAAAAAATTTTAAAATCAATTAAATGTTAGCTTTTTTTTTTAAATATACCTCTAACCTTACTTTAATATATACTAAATTTACAAAGAGGCGTTAATTCGTGTTCTTGAGATATTTAATTTTAAAGATTTTTAGTCCGATTAAAATTATAATTGTTCATTATTTTCTAGAACTTTAGTGGTTAAAATTTTTTGATGATATAAATTGTTCGAAAAAATAATGAACAAATACAATTTTAGACGGACTAAAAATCTTTAAAATTAAATATCTCAAGAACACGAATTACGCCTCTCTGTAAATTTGATATATTTTAAAGGAAGGTTAGAGTTATATTTAAAAAAAAAAGTTAAAATTTAATTGATTTTAATAGTTATTTATTATACAAGGGAAAAAAGTAGTAGATTTTAGCTCGAGGTTGTGTTGTCTCCCGACGCGAAGCGGAGGGAGACAAAAAACCGAGAGCTAAAATCTACAATTTTTCCCGTGTATAATACACTATTTTTTTCTGTACACTATATTTGTCCATTAATATAATTATTGAAAAAATAATATTAAACAAATATTACAATATGTATATTCACCACACCATACGAATTTTTCTTGAATAAAAACTTAAAATTAAGTTTCATTTTATTTGTCAAAACCAGTTATTAACATCAAGAAAAAAACGGTATAACTTTTCATAACATTAAAATAGTCATAAATGTTCATAAATATTCATAATATTCATCATTTATGTGTATATATGTATTTATATATATATTTTTATCTATCCGGGAAAAAAGTACATACTTTTTTCCCCGGGAAAAAAAGTATTTTATGAAAAGTAGCATTTTTGCACCTGTCAGCAGAAGTAAAATGTTAAACTTTTTTCCCGTCACAGAAAAAAATTTTTTGTTAATGGAAGTTGTTTGAAAATAGAAGAAAAATTCGAATTTCAGTCGTACTAAAAATCTTTAAAATTAAATATCTCAAGAACAAAAATTAACGCCTCTGAGTTAATTTGATATATTTTAGAGTAAGGATAGAACTATTTTTATAAAAAAATTAATTTAATTCCAATTGACCTTCGACCCTAGCGCCATCTTTAAAAAAGTTATTTTAATATTTTTATTTAAAAATTAATTATAAAAACAATAAATAAATTTTTTTTCAAACGACAAACTTATCATCTATCAAACAAAAAAAAGTTTGATGAAATCGGTATTGCCGTTCTTGAGCAATTTAATTTCAAAGTTACATCGGATTGGCAAAATTTTCATTTTTCATGCATGTTGGGGTGCCCCCTGTGCTCAACTCAAACTATGCACTTTAAAAAAATTTTAAAATAAGGCGTATTTTTTATTTTGTCCATACTACTTATATGCCAAGTTTCAGATAAATCAAAAATGGTCAAGTTTTTACAACTCTGTCTAGAACACGTTTTTCATCTATAAGCAGTTATGCAAGCTGAATAGAATTTATGGTTTCTCAAGTTATAGCTTCGGAAAAGTTCTTCTAATAGCACGTTTTAAGCAATCCTTAGAAGTAATATAGAAGCTATTAAAAAATGTGACAAACACGTACAATATTTTTAATAAATTTACACTTTTTTAACGTAATTATTGTTCATATTATAACCTTGTTTTGCTGGGTTTAAAATTTTTTATTTTATTATTGGTATTTATTTTTATTTTTTTTATTGTTTTTCCTCAAATTACCCCGTTTTAATTGAATATAATTTTTATTATCACAATCAGAAAAAATAAATTTTAGACATAAATCATATAAACAAAAATTGATATACAATTTAACATTAGTTACTATGTTATAATTAAGTTAAAAAAGGGTAATCAAGTGAAAAGCTTAAAGTTACTTTAAATTTTAAAACAATCGGATTAAATTAAAATAATTATTCGAAAAATCCTTCTTATCACTTTTAAAATTACAAATTGTTTCCTCATTTTTTATAATTTGGCACAATCGTGTATCTGTAATTTAGTTTAATTTCTTTCCTTAGCCAAAATTTGAACATCATCGAATTTAAATTCATGTTTATTTTCTAAAAAATGTTTAGCATGTGCAGAACAATTATTGTTAACTGAAGTTTTTATAGAATCATATTTATGTTGATCCATACGAACACCTAATTTTTGGATTGTTTCACCAATATATGTTGTGTTACAGCTATTACAATCAACCAAAAGCTTTAGCGAAGCTTTGCTTAAGTTAAAGCTGGTATAACTCAAAATTGAGAACTAAGTTTGCTAGTTGGGTAGCTTTCTCAACGTAGAATACATTGTACCATCTCTTTAAACGGCATCAACATGCACTGATGGAGTACGTCAAGCAAAGTCTTACTTGGCTCATTGCTACCGTATAATACGGAGGGAGTCAGAAGAGTACATCAGAGTACACTTTATGATTCTCATGATTACTTCACAGTTATAATGAAATAGAAGAGGCTGTGTTGTGTTTGAAACATGGTAGGGCTGCTGGTGCTGATCAAATCAAAGTAAAAGTTGTAAAGCAGTCCTTGAAAATTAAAGCTATACTTTCTTAAACCTCTTCAATGACTGCCTCAGATTTGACAGATTTTCAAAATATTGAAAAATTGGGTACTATAATTCCTAAAGCCGGGGATAGAGATCTTTCAGATCCTACATCATACCGACCAATTATGCTACTCGCCTTACTAGATACATTTTTAGAAAAAATTAGACTACCAAATTTCATCGATTTAAATAGTGAGATGTCCAATAAAAAGTATTGTTTCTTGCAGGGTCGGTCTACTGAGATGACATTTTTATTGACATATCGGGTGCTTTCGAAAATATTTGGTAGACAACCGTTATGAGCTCCATTAAAACGATAAACTGTCCAGGCAATCATTACAGATTACTGGGAAATTTTTTAAACGAATGTAAAGCAATAATTAGGGGTGACCTAGAATTAGTGAATATCAGAACGAAAGATGGCCTGCAAGGGTCTAAGAGATAAACCTGGTTCCTGGTCCTGCGGGTGTCGTAGGTAAGAAGAAACCCTACAAACTAAGAAGGCAATGTGCTTTAGCACATACTGTTGGCTCGGAAACCTTTTGGGGACTAACAGCAAAATCCATCCACAAAAGGATGGGGAAGCAATTATGATGGAATGTTTTAAAGTTTGAAATAACGCCACGGATTTAATGCAGTCCAAGGAGCTGAGCATATTGACAGGTGTTCTTACAATACACTGTAAATTACGACAACCCCTCAAAAATATTGAGGTGGAGCAGAAGGACGAATGAAGATTCTGTTTATTGAAAGAAAAGACTCCAGCTACAAAATCAAATGATTTTGTAGCCTTGATCTACATGAGAAGATTTCCTCAGGATGGTGGAGTATTTTATTGGCAAGCATGACCTCAAAAAACATAACCCTGTTGATATCCTAGAGCTCCGAAACGAGGCTGAGTTGAACTAGTTGCTCTATTTAAGTATTTATCAGAGAGTAAAAGGGTGGCAGCATAACGAACGGCGTTCTAGAGTTTGCGTACACTGATGATAAAGTATTTGCAATAACTGAAAACTCAAGGATATAATAACAAGAACAAGATCAACGAGAACTAAGCGTTATGACTTCATGATAAATTTGAACAATATAAACCTTTCGACCCTCGGCTGAAGGGAAAACATAATTGTGCAAGACAACCTTCCATTTAAGTAAAAAGAGTATCAATCAACATGGTAAGCACGACAAGCAACCTAGATTTCAGCATGTAGGAGAGGTTTGCAGTGTCGAGTCATTTGGAAATTAACCGACATTGAAAGACATTAACGATGGGGTCTTTACAGGCTCGCGCGACAATTCATGTATAGAATTGTAGTGAAATCGATTCTGACACGCTTCTCAGATGGTTGATACGGGTGCACCAACGTTAAACATGTTCAACAGTTATTGGGTACTCATTTTTTTAGAGTTATTGGGTACTCAAACATCTTCATTTTAGGTCATAGCGGGTTCAATCCATGTAGACCACTTCTTAATGAAAAGGATGATTCATTAAACATAAAGTGCGCCAAGAGAAGATAAAAGGAGATTCATTAAACATAAAGTGCGCCAAGAGAAGTTCAGTAGCTCGAAAGCACGCTGGAAGATCTCATATACGGGAAAGAATATACAGGAAGGCATATACGATTCTTTTTGTTAGTGATGCAACCTACTTTCTATGAAACAAAAAGGAGTCGCTAATTGGTTCAATGGTTCAGATTATAAATGCACTCGGAAAATTTAGAAAGCACACTAAACGAGTTGGAACGAATAGATCATCGAAAATGCATTTCGCTATAGTTTTCGTTCAATCTTTACAAGATTACCTATAACCGTGAATTTTATTAATTTTTGTCTTTTGTAATGTTCGAAAATAAGGAAAGGACTTAACAAAAAATTTCACATTTTTGAAAAGAAGTCGAAAACAATGTTTTCGAAAATTATAAAAAAATTGTTTTGAACTAAAATAAATATCACATTTCATTTGAACAAAAATAATTTTTTATTTTATATCTCAACCCCTTTCAAATCGCAACCCCAAAAACATTTGTAATTATAAAAACCAAAAAAAGTTTTAGTGTTTTGATGAAAAATTTCTACAACCGTGAATTTTTGTAAATGTATGTATTCGGGGAGGGGGTGGGGACAAAAAAAATTACATTTTTGAAAATAAGTCGAAAACCGTACTCTTGACAATTACAATTACAAAAATTGTTTTGAACTGCAAAATAAATCACCTAGCATATGAACTACACTAGACATGATCAAAATGATTGGTTTAAAAAATGTTTACTCTCAACCCCAGCAAAGAACATTTAAAATTTTAACAACCAAAAAAAAATGTTTGTTTTTTTATGCAAAGTTACTACAGTTAAGAATTTTTTAAAAAAATTTCAAGAATTTTTTAAAAAAACAATTCAAATTTTTGAAAATAAGTCGTAAGCTTTCGAAAATAACAAAAAAATATGAGACCCCACTTAACATGACCGAAAAATTCCTACAACCGTGAATTTTAGGTAGATTTCATATAAAAATCTACCTATTGCAATGGACTTCATCTCGGAATTTCGGAAAAATTTTGATGCCAAACGACTATATGTGATAAGCGGAGATGGAAAAACAAAAAAAAAAAAAAATTATATATATATATATATATATATATATATATATATATATATATATATATATATATATATATATATATATATATATATATATATATATATATATATATATATATATATATATATATATATATATATATATATATATATATATGTATATATATATATATATATATATATATATATATATATATATATATATACACAGTATATAACACAGTATATAACACAATATATACAGTATATAATATAACACAGTATATAACACAGTATATAACACAATATATAACACAGTATATGTATATATATATATACACATATATATATATATATATATATATATATATATATATATATATATATATATATATATATATATATATATATATACATATATATATATATATATAGTATTTAGTATTTATTGAGGCTACTGTTGGCACTTGGCGAAACATTATTAATAATAAATTTATTTTAATAATAAAACACTTGTTGTTTTTCGCAAATTAAATAATTTAAAAATTAAATTATTAATTATTTTAATATTTTAAATAATTTAATTTGCGAAAAACAACAAGTGTTTTATTATTAAAATAAATTTATTATATATATATATATATATATATATATATATATATATATCAGTGTTGCAAAACGAAAAAAAAATTCGTAACGTTATGCATTTCGTTTTTATAACATTATATTTATTTTTTCGGTACGTTATTTCGTTATGAAACAGAAAAATATTATATTTCGTTATGTTATAACGTTTTAATTACGTTATTTTAAAATTAAATGTTATGTTTAAAACTATAACCTATTTAAATGTACAAAAATCGAAAATCTAATGAACAGTTACTTTTTGCATGCAAAATTAGAAAAATAAAATATTAATATAATAGTACATTATGATGCTAGGAAGCAAAACTAAAGATTTTGGACGTATGTGGAGTTTGCAAATCGAGGCGCTAGCCGAGCTTACTTAAAATAGCTTACGTCCGTGCATCATATGCTGTTTTTTATTCGCCGCAAGCAAAATATTTAAAAAAAATGTTTATTCTAAATTAATATTATACATTTGCATAAATTTTGAAATAAAAATATGTGGAACAAAATATTGACAAAATATTTGTTATCTTTTCCAAATTATTGTATAAATATGAGAACAAATGAAAACAACTATTTTAATTGGATAATGAAGTTTTGAATTTAAGGGTTGCTTTGATAAAACTTTATATTCTATATAGAATTTAAACAAATATAAATGTTTTTTTGCTTTTTTATGTAGCTATGACAAAAAAATATATGGTGAAAAAGTGACACTTTAAGGCCGCAAATCACAGTAATAGAGTAACACTTTAATACATAGGCGAATAAAAAATTAATATTTTTCAAATTTTACATGCAAAAAGTAGTAAATCGTAGTAAAATAAAATTAAATAACTAAATACATGAAAATTTGCATCCAGCATAAATATATGCCTTCTTAAAATTATTCAAAACACATGTGATGCAGAAACAGCCAGTGCAGACTTGAAATTACTTGAAATATACATAAAATTTTACAAAATGTTTATTATTTTGCTACTGATATCAAACAATTTTATAATTACCAAAACCTTCAGTTCAAGCGTCCACAGAAATTGAAAAAGAGCAGATAAGTTGGATTTTATAAAACTGATTTTTGGGCTATTATTTCCATATATAATTATACAAAGTATACCAAAAAAACGAAATAAAATATAACGTTATCGTTACGTTTTACGTTATTGTAACGCAATCTAATTTTTAAAACGTTATGAAAGTAATTATTACTAATAACGCTATTTCATTTCGTTATTTCGTTTTTGCGTTACGTTTCGAGTAACGTTTTGCAACACTGATATATATATATATATACAGAAAATTATTTTGGTGTAGGTCGAAAAATGCGACCGTGAGAGTGCCGCTAAATTCCGTTATACCTCATATCGTTATATATATGTATATATATATATATATATATATATATATATATATATATATATATATATATATATATATATATATATATATATATATATATATATATATATATATATATATATATATATATATATATATATTATATATATATATATATATATATATATATATATATATATATATATATATATATATATATATATATATATATATATATATATAACGATATGAGGTATAACGGAATTTAGCGGCACTCTCACGGTCGCATTTTTCGACCTACACCAAAATAATTTTCTGTGTATGTTTCGGCAAATAATGTCTTGGACTAGTTCGTGAACTGGCCATATCCGGGCACCGGTTAAGCGGCTAGAGCCTAAAAACTCGAATAATCTAGGGCCCTATAACTTCCGTTTGAATAATAATATTTTAATAAAATTTAAAAATATTGAATATTTGAACCTTTTTTTATCATTTTTATCCAGATGACAACTTTGACGTTTCAGGTTCTTCAAAAATCAGCTGTTTTAAAAATTTACTAAACTTTGCTGCCCTTGATCTAGCTGAAATGGCCAAGCTCATATTTGAAAACTTTTTTTCACGTACTTAAAATATAAATCTTTCCAAAATTTTTAAAAATAATAGTTTAAATCTAACGGTTGAGACCCTAGGGCTGTTGAAATAAAAACAAACGCAAAAAGCAATGCTTTCATCATGTTTCAGTTTATGTTATTTAAATTCATCTTAGCTTTTAAACATACTTTTTAACTACAGCCTCAAAAAATTTCAGCTTTCTAACCCAAAAGGTTCCATTTTTATAAGCATTATAATGCAACCCTTACAAGAAAAATATCAACCCATTTAATACCATAGAAAAATTATCAAAATCTCTTTTGTTTTTATTTTTTTTACTAAGTAACCGTTTGAAAAAAGATTAAATAAGAACAAAAAAACACAACAACAAAAGATGATTTTGAAATAAAATTGTTTGATAATGTTTGATCATAAATTATGTGTGATGGTATGATTGTAGTTGTGACGTAGTTCATTTGATCTTTGGTGGATTTAATATGTTATTAAAAGTAGTTTAAACCAACTTAAATAAAACTGTTCCGAAATTTTATTGATGGAGTTAGTTCGGATAATGTATTTAATTTGGTTCGATAATTTTTTTGAATTATTCTGTTTCTACTTATATTTTTTATTTAAACTAATCTGACTTATCTAATTTTATTTGGACACAAAACCGTCTGACCCCGAAATCTACCTATTTCTAGCGGATATACCTGCCGCTGGGATTTTTTAATTTGATTTCTTTTGTAATGTTCGTAGATATGGTAGGGGCAAAAAAATCACACTTTTGAAAATAAGTCGATAACTATGTTTTCGAAAATTACAAAAAAAATTGTTATGAACTGCAAAAAATATCACCTTTCATATGACACCCAACTTGATATAATTTAAATTTAAGTTTGTTTATACAAAATTCGTACAACCGTAAATTTTTTTTGTCGTGTTGTAGATAAAGAGGGAGGGTGACAAAAAAAATCACCATTTGAAAAATAAGTCAAAAACTGTGCTTTCGAAAAATAAAAAAAAATGGTTTTGAACTACAAAAAAAACTCAACTTTCATATGATACCCCACTTAACATGATCGAAAATCGTTTTTTTTTCTAAATTTCTACTCTCAACCGCTTTCAAATAACGTTTTAAAAGAAACTCTGACCGCTATAGTTTGTATTTAATCTTCACAACATTTCCTATAGCCGTGAATTTTTCAAATTTTTTCTTTTTTAATGTTCGAAGTTAAGGGGGTGGGACAAGAGGGACACAAACTCACGTTTTTGGTAATAACCCAAAAACTAACTCTCGATAATTTATTTAAATTTCTTTTTAAATGTTCGAATCCCTTTCGATTTTTCTAAATCAAACTGGATTTCTTAAAAAAACTTTTGTTATACTACCTCCTTATCCAGGTCTATAAAATGCAGATAAAAACAAATATTTGCACATTTTATAACTGTAGAAAAGATTTTTATAAAGTTGGTAGCACTTATAGTTTGTGAGAATTCGAGTATGTAGATATTTGGATGGATACTGCTATTCTCACCAGTAGGATACCGTTTTAACTTTTTCAAAGTCTGAACCATAAAAATCGACTTTATAAATTTTAAGGAGGTTTGAACAATTAAATAATTCGAAAAAATGTACTTACAACATTCGTGGATCAATATTGATAATATTTTACCATAAAAATTTACGCAACAATTGTATTTTTATAAAAAATCGATTGAACACAAATTAACCGACTCTTCAAAAGAACATAATGCCTTTATATTTCTAAAGTTTACAATATTTTATCCAATCAAACATTTTAATCCGTTATTTCTATCGCGAAGATTGCATATCTATCTCGGTCACATCAAACCATACATCCATAAACCATACAATCAATTATTTCTTCACTCTACGTATTCCAGCCCAAAAAATCAGTAAAACAAGGTTTTACACACAAAATTCCTCTAAACATACATACCAACGTGAAAGTCAAAGAAAACCACAATTAATCACTTTTTGAACAAACATATGAATCAGTTTCCCATCATTGAAATTAAAAAAAACAAGTACAATAAAACATCGAAATGACAGAATCGACAGAAATGTGATAAGGAAAAAATTTAAAAAAAAATGTTGATTGAATTGTTGCATTCACACTGTGCTATCATTACTTTCTTTTCCCTTAATTCTTCCCTGCATATCTCCCTTTAGTGCATATCTCCCTTTGATGATATTTATAATTTGCAATAAGGCCCATCGTTACAATATCTCAAAATTAATACCATACTGCTCTTGAACTATTGAAAGAAAGAAACCAGGTCAAACTCTTCAGGTAAGACAGGGGGATGAACACGATGGACTATAAATCTTTGACTGAGATAGTCTTTTAATATTTCTAAAGAAAAAGGATAAAGATAAACGATAGACAAAACTACAAAATAAATTTATCAATTGAGACCAAAGAATTACTAAAATGTTCACCATTTTTCTATGTTATGTTGTTTTATGTATTGTATGTATGTATTTCTTGAAGTAAATTATACGACAATAATAAAGGCAAAATTTATCAAAGAACAAATGCTATTACTTGTTCTACAAACGATTATACAATAACTTATCAGAAGTGTTATAGAGGTTTTATTGTTGTTTTAGGACTTTTTTTGGAAAAACTTGCGTAAGCCCTGCGTAATACTGTTGCAAACAAACTAAAATCATCAAAAAAAAATTGTTTTCTCTATAAGGTGTTTTGAAGAGGGTTTAAGGAGGAAAAATAAAATTTGGCGTTAGTGAAGTATAAAAATAATATTGCAGATAGAAAACAAAAATTAACTTCTTAACTGTTGATTTAATTTTCATATATATTTTTATTTATTAAATTTAATTTATATTAAATTGCAAATATTACCGTTAAACTTACAATTAAAATACAAATAGTAAACAACGTTTAAATTGAATAGTTCATTTATAAAATGTAAAAATTCATAAAAATCTTAAGTGAAACAATAATGAGGATTTTGTTTTACCGAAGTAATTACATATTACAGATTAAATAAGTGAGAAGCGCGCTGGACCGTCAATCTAAAGGAAGCGAGTTCAATTCACGAGTGATTAATTTGAAAAAAAAAAATAAAATTTGAAACATTCTAATTAAATAAACAATAACATAAACAATAAACAATAAAAAACAATAACAAATTAAAGAAAATTATACAATAAATTTTTCTAGTTATATTTTGCAGAAATTTTTATTTATTCCCTCTATTACTCCTCTGTAAGTTGTGCTATAATTCTTCTATCAATACTCTAAGAGAGTCTATAAAGCTGTAAACAACTTAATAAAACCGCTTTAAATAAACATTTATACAAGCAAAAAATCATTTTGCATTAGGTCTTATAACATTAAATTTTTTCGCCCTTTTATGCTGTATATATATTTAGCAGTGTGGAATATCATCAAATGCTTCGATTAGAATATTTTATAAATGTTCATAACCTATTCAAGGAAATGAAATTATTACTTGGGCTAAAAAATGCATTTAGAATTATATTTGAGGATTTCTTAGTTCTCCTTTTAGTCCCAATAAAGCTACAGTTGCATTACATATTTAATCTCAAACTTTTTTTTCTGTTACATTAGATGCATTGCTACAACTTTGTGCTAGCTCAGATGTTTAGATTGTGTAACAAACATTTTAATATGCATATTGATATACCTCCATCACTTTTTAAAGTATGATTTAATTTTTCATTCCAGTATTTAATGTTGCTCATTGATTAATTCACCACTGTCACCTTTATAAGTTAAGGTAACTAAGGCTAATTTTTATCCCAAAAAGAGCAAAAGCGATTATCAAGATCATTGAATATTACAAACTTGTTTATTACAAACTATTTAAGCGTTCTCATTTATCTCAAGATTAAAAGTAAACCTCTTCAATAATATTCCAAAACACAATCGAAGAAAAATTCCACAGAACAAACATAAATATAAACGTCAATTTGATTTTCTTAAAAGTTTAACACAACAGAACCAAATCAAGTACAACAATATATATATATATTTAAATTCAGATTACAAATAAAAGCTTTTTCCCAAAAAAGCATAAAAGTTGAAAACAATTGTTTTCTCTCTTTAAAACTCGTTGCAAAACTTTGAGAAATCAATAAAAAAAGTTATGCTTTTTATATGCAGAGATCCATGTGAATTTATATGATTTGTGTTTTGTTATGTTTATGATCTTGTTTTATTTTTTATGGTGAAGAACATAAGTTTTGCAACAATTTAGTATGTAAAACATTATCCGATAAATAGAAATTCAAATGCTGTTTTTTTATTCTAGTTGCTGGGATGAAGATTGATAAAAATTTAGTACGTTGTAAAATTTTAGAATTAATTGAATTTTGTAAAGTATTGGTTCTGATACGCTTGAGTGAGGAAAAATTTTATGTCACCTAACACTTTCTTCGATTTATCCTGAGTTAACCATTTTATTTGCCTCAAACATTTTATCGATTGATTTTATTCATAACAAGTCTTATTCTCTCAACTTATTTCGATTTTAAATGGCTTATACTTAGGATTTTATGTTTCTTTTATGTCTATGATTGATATCTGAAACGTGTTAAATCAAATAAATATATACCGTTTTCATTTAGATGATACTTGTGCGATAGCATATAGAAACGTGATGTTTTTATTTCACAGCTGTAATTCAATGAACGATTCTTCTACTTAATACAGAAAGAAAAAAAGGATAATATCGTTTTAGTTTACTGAGACAAAGACAACATTTGTTTGAAAATCTGTGATAAATCAACAACCATTTTGTTTAGTTACAGTTAAAGATACTTTTCCTATTAAAAAGTCACCACAACAGCTGTGGAGAAGAATGCAGTCATAATAGCCGTTGTCCCATAATGATTCGCATCTTCGCATGGATTTTAACTAAAGTTATTTACAAATTTTGCCTAGATGATAAACTTGGAGCGTTTCATTATGTAAGAAAAAAACTGAGCCCTATCTTACCCCTCTACTTTGATGTTGGCATATCTCCATTACAATAGTTATATATTGAACAGCTTTATTGTTATTTTTAACACCACAACAAACATTTTCATACCAAAAGAGTATGCTGCCTGGAGCTTCTTTTTTTATATACAGTTGTCTCAAATACTACTGTGACCCGGCACTCATATAATCTGGATAGCAAATTGATTAGATATCTCATTCAGAGGTGAGTGGCAGCTTAGTTCACTTCCGACGTCATTGCTACTGAATCTAGTGAGGTGAATGAACCTTGGTTTTTCACATAGATGTTGTTATCTCTGTTGTTGATATTACATAACACTTTAACCATGTCAATACCATTTATCACGACTATTTCAGCTTAACAAATACTGTGATGGTCTCTAACAGACCGAAAATGCCAAATATTTAACCGTTCTGAGAATTTTCCTATATTCTACCTACAAGTTTGGAGTCATCTGCAAAAAATATTTGGCTACTTTCATCATCGCCAGCCCTTTGTGCCTATCCTGACAGGATTGAGGAATTAGGGTTAATAGAATTTCTCGAAATTTTAGTCTGAAGAAGATTTGGTTATGTACCACATCCTTCACTGTGACGTAACGCTAAGTTAAGGGCTGTGGCTGTGTTGATAAAGCTCATCAAAAATTAGAAGATGAAGAATAACATACATCATCGGCGTTGGCGGTTACTTGAAAACCCTCAATCTTCAGCTCTGTAACTTAACGGTTAATTGTCGATTGCCACTGAAGTGGAAACAGAGCTCTCCAAAGTTCTTTGGTAAACTGGCTCTTCTAGACCAATGTTATTGTTTCTGTAGAGCAGTATTGATTGGATCAACAATGATTGGATCAACACAATTGATTGGATCAACACTGCCAAGGGTCTCTCTATATCTGATGCTATCAGTGTATTTACGATAGTGTTACGTAGTATGCTGTTGAACGCTCCCTTGATATCCAAAAAAGTGGGCTTAGTGTACTGTTTATACTTCGTTTCATTTGCTAGGTAAAGCAAAGTTACATTGTCTTGCCAATGTGTTTATGCTAATTAGAGCGCCTGTAAAAGATTTTCCTCGTCTTAAAAATTAAAATTACATTATCTTCTGTATATTGAGCAGGTATATGAGACATCACTGTATTTGACCCCTGGTCTTGGAATATTTTTTCAACTAATGCAGCAGTTCCCCAATGTTCCTTGTTGTCAACTACTCTTCTTCTTATCCATATTAATTACTTCTTAGATTCAACGGTTCATCCCTCACATAGTTTTTCTGAATATAACCCTCTTCATTCATCTCATGAAGCACCTTAATCATACATACCTTCAGCACTTGTGATTGTAGATCGAAATTGATATAGATTCCCTTAACACTGATTTTTAAACAATTATGGTTTGGGATAATTCTAACAGTGTTGAATTCAATATAATCAAGACGTTGGTCTGTCATTTTTCTTAAATAACGACATCTAATCCTTTTCCAGTAAAGAACATCCTTTTACGGTTCAAGTAGTTAGATGTAGAACTGTAGCCTTCTTACGTGACTTTGACAACATATTCGGCTCATCTCTGAAATGCCTTACCTTCGCGAGTTTTCTCTGATAAATTTAGTCCTCAAGGGTTTAAAGCAAGCGTTCATAATTTTATTCGGGAAACTTTACATCCCTTCCACCCTTATTCCCAGCTTATCCAAGGATTTTAACCAAACGAATTGAGTAAATTTTCTTAGCTTCTAATTGAATACCGTTATTTGCTTTATTATTAATCGGCCATTCTTGCTCTGGTTTTGCTAACCAGTCTGGTCGTTTCATTATATTTTGTTTGTCACAAGTTCTAGGATCCTCAATCTATGGGATGCTAGAACCGCAGGACTGTCTTTTGTTGGTATGTATACCACCAATAAATTGGATTTATTACATATATAACATATGTTTTTCATCTAGAATCTTCTCGTTGTATCCAATTTAGCGTAATAGTTGAATTTGTCCAAGCTACAATTAGTTCTGGATTTATTTGCATATATTGAATTGTTTTCTGTAATAAATATGATAGAAGTACTCCACCGTTTAATTCTATCCGAGGTAATGTTATTGGCCGTACCGGAGCTACTCTGGTTTTTTCAGTCAGCATATAAACAATATATAAATTCTGACGTCTTTCAATGCGTATAAACAACACAGAACCATAGGTTTTGATAGAAGCATCATAACAACCGTGGAGCTGAAATTTTACTGATGATAACCAGCCAACCCAACGATGACCAGCGTGGTATTTTAACATTTTCTAGATAGGGTAAATTACCTTTAAAATGTTTTCAACAATGCACATTCACTGATCGATTGCACTATTAATTTTTCTACTATGAATACTTGTGCTAGCCAACGTAATGGCATATAAGGTTGCGATTTCTGATAAAATGTTTGTTTTTTGTCAACTAATTGTTTGTGTTTTTGGCATAACTACATATGTTAAATGCTCAGTACTAGGAATCTATTTGATTCCTAGAGTTTTTTTGAACTCTGTGCCATCAAAATATAAAACACCCTTTTTACTCAATTTTTTCTTCTGGTAAACGATTAAATCCTTCTTGTTTATTATTTTCCATTATTCGAAAATGAGATTTTCCGTTCTTCAACATCCAAACATATTGCCGTTGTCACTCCAGGACTGAAGCAACAGCTTCTTCTCCGGCGACAATATCATCCACTTAAAAGTAACTAAATGTTGTTTTGCTACCCTATGGCCAATCTTCCTGTTCATCTGACGCGGATTGGTACATGTTCTTATGGCTAAATATGGTGGCGTTGACATCTAGTATATTATCGTCTTGATAATCTTGTAGCTGCTTGGTCTGTGGAATAACCCATATTATTTTTTGCAATTGTCGATCATCTGCATGTGTTAAAATCATCCGATACGTTTTCTCAATATCAGAATTCATTACAATTTTTTACTTTCTTCATTTGAGTAAAGATGAAAATAATTTTGGTTGAATCGTAGGTAAGATTTGCCTATGGAACTTCTGGCAGAATCATAAAAAGAACACGCAATTTAGTAGTTGTGCTTGTTTTTGTTTATTCTCCATTAGCTTGTTGACTAGGTGGATCTCAATGGGGCTTACCCGTTTGGTGTCATCAGCATCCAACATTGAATTTTTGTTTAATTTGTGCTGTAAATACTTAGATTGTTTAAATGCTAACATCCTTAAACCTCCTAACAACAAAATGATAATCGTACTTGATATTGTCCGTTCGATAATCTTTAATGCATCCTATCATAATGTGCTTCACATTATGAGATGTATTTTTTCAGTTTCCCAGAACTTTTAAACGTTTTATTTAAACCTCCAAGCACTACATTTGTGGCCATAAATGACTGCACATTTTCATAATTGGAATCATCGCCTATTAGAATCAAACCAAATTTTGTATTTATAGCGATAGGCGCATTTTCTGGTTCTTTCCGCAATCTATTTTGTAATATTTATGCATATGCATTAATTCCAAAACCTCCGATATCATAGCCCTACTTATTCACGCCATTTGCAATAAACAATGAACATTGCCATATGCAAAAAATTGAATTAGTGTTTTTGATTAAGTTTTTTTGAATTTTTTTTATGTGGAGTTTTCGTTTTCCAGATGGCGTTATAGTGATTTTTTGGAGTTTTTTTATATCGAGTTTTAATTTAAAATGGCGCTACAAGTTCACGATTTTTTTTATGTAAAAAAATGAGTTAGGTTTCTATATATGTCGGCGGTTTTGATTAACTCCTAATAACAAATCGATACGCCGCAAGTGTGGAATCAGCTTAGTTCATTCCTTTCAAATTTGGCCCACTTTTCAATGACTTTATTATTGTCCCAGGTAGACTAGTAATTTCCCGTATTACAAATAAGTTCACATGGATTGGTTTAGAAAACTTGCTGGGCGACATGAGATGTAAAATAATTTCTCGCTTTGTTACTGCACATTTATTTTCAGATTTTTTTAAATTTTCATTCAATAATTACTTCGGTCTTACATTCATGAGCTAGAAATGAAATTCTAACCCCACATTTTTGGCATTTCTCGACGTTTTAGGACCTACTGATTCTAAAAAATAAAATGTATGTCTGTCTGCCGGCACAACCTACGAAATCTAGAAAACCGCTGGATGGATTTCAAAAAATTTTTTTTTCTAAAAATAGGTTTACTCAATGGAAAGAGCCGAAAGGACGATGTGTTCAATAACTGTACCGAAAGTGTGTCAAAATTTGCATATTTTTTGCTTAAAAAACTGTCGTTTTAAGTGATTACGAGTAGGAACATTGAATTTGGAGAGATCTTGATGGTCGGGATTGGTATGTGATACCAAAATCTAGATTATTGCAGTATAAGTTTATCAGAAAAATGTTGTCAAGTGTGTCAAAAGATAGATTTTAATTTTTTCTTTAACCAATTTTTTGGAAAAAAATAAAATTAATTATTTGTTTGAAATGAAATTTTATTATTATTATTGAGAATTATGGCATCATAAGTTTGTCAAAAAAATGTTGTCAAGTGTGTCAAAAAATGATTTCATTTATTTTTTTACCCAATTTTTTGAAAAAAATGTGGCTGTTTTTATGTACATGACGTAAATGGAATTGAAAAATATGGAGGGGCTGAAATCTCAAACTCAGATATATCAAGACTTTAGTCTGGGTTAAGGATTTTGATATAATTTTCGGCAAAAAACTTTTATGAGGACATGGTTTTTAGTTTTGGGCAGCGATGTATATCAAACATAACTTTTTGTTAAAGTACTGGTATTTTTTATCTCTGTTTAGATGTGTATTACAAAACTAACACGAAACATCGATACGTTGTCGGAAAATTATAATATATTAACATAGTTTAGTGAAAAGGTTATACAATCAGCAAACTACTAAAAAACCTCTCCATTTAGCGTTTTGAGAAAATATTTCCAAATCACAAATTCATATTTCTTTCAAAATTCCAAAAATATTGTAAAAATTATAATTAAATCAAACTTTTTGAAATTCTTAAAAAAAATCAAAAATTGAATCTTTTTCAAAATTCTAAAAATATATATATATATAAATTCAAAAATTCTAATTTTATTTCAAAATTCTAAAAACTAAAATTCTTCAAACTACTCCAAAAATTAAAATAAGGGCTATTATTTTGAAAACGTACATTTTTTTGTTGATTTTTAAATTTTTGATTTTTAAAAAATCTGAAATTTTGATATATTGTTGGCATTGACAAAAGGGAACAAGTGATTTCTGCTTTTATTTTTTGTGTACTCTGAATCGGAGTTATGCGCGGTTGAATTTTTGAGGCTTTTTCACGTAGTTTTGGTAATGGTGTCAATGTTTTGTTAATAGATCCCATAAATTTCATGTGATTTACGTATATTTTTGCACATAGGGAGAAAAATTATTGAATAATCGAAATATGTAAGTTGGAAATTAATAATTTTTCTCTTTTCCGCTAGGCGGCGCGTTAAACCTTGCTTTACTTCAAAGCTCATATCTCAAAAAGTCACTTTTTTTTTCTGTTTTTCAAATATTTTAAAGTAAGCATATGCAGCTATGAAATTGAGAAATAAAAAGTCAGCAATTCAATATGGATTTTTTCTTACGATTTTTTAAAGTTTGGTATATGAAAAATTCACATGTGTTTTTTATTAAGTTAATAATCCTGTACTAAATGTGGATCTAATAAATTAATCTTTTCATATTTTAACACCTGCAATAAATTTGAACCATTTTCTGTGTATTTCTGATTGAGAAACAGGTTTTTATTCAGAATAAGAATAGGAGATCCCAATGATCGAAGATTTTGTTATAATTTCAACATCACCAACACTAACATTAGAAAAAAACATTAAAAAAACTTTTTTTCTATAAACATTATAATTTAATCAATATTATAAATAAATACATTAAAAAATTAATTTATATAATTCTTTTTGCCTTTAAATTGAAATATTTATGATCATCAGAAAAAGAAAACATTTTGGCAATTATTTTATCGGGTGTAGTGTTATCCGGTAAAAAACAGTGGAATCCTTGGGTTCCACTTATGGTTTTAATGTCCGAAAACCGCATCGAAATAAATTGCTCCTATAGCTCGATATCTCCTGAAGACACATATGAAAACTTCATAACGTGGTTGGTTTCGATCAAATTTCCGCCCATTCAAATAATTCCCTTGCTGTTGATATTTTTTCTCCTCTAAGCAAAACTCTCCGGGCTTCTCTTTTAAGTGTTCCTCCAATCCCATCGGATGGACCCTTTCCGTGGGCAGTTGCAAAGAAATGCCATTCTGCAGGTATTTTAAAATCATCAATATGTTTGCAGAGATTTATGAAATTCTTCTTATTTTTATATTGAGCTGCTGAACCATCAGTAAAATATAAAATTTTTTTGATACTTTTGATGGATATATTTCTTGCTGTTTTTTAATGAATTCAATACACCTTTTCTGGTATTTATGAACTGCAACTGTGTTATGCATTAAATGATCAGATATAATGACAAAAAATAAGACCTCTGGTTTATCATTACATGATTTGTAGTAAACTGCGATTGGGTGGATTGTGGCTTGAACTTTATTGAAATGTGCAGCTTGCATCTCATTCTGCGTTATCATTGAGTATCCTGGATACGTTGATTTGACCCAAATTTACGTGGTAGAGTTGTCAACAAAAACACTTGTTTTGATTTAGAGCTGGCATCTTTAAATTCCTTTTTAAGGTTCATAAGCCATGATGTATATTCACTAGGCATGACCAGATATGTATGAACAATTTTCAAACCATCTTTTTCTTCGCTTCCTCCGGCTAATTATGTTCCATTTGATTCGAATATGAACTATATCCAGTTTTATTGAAATCGGAAAATAATTACCCACCGCGCAGTGGCGTCTAAGATACGAAAATTAGCAGAATAATAGGATTTTTTATTTTTATCAGATATAATCATCTTAAATTATAATATATCTCATAATTTTGATTTTTTTTATTAAAAGCTAATTAATTAACGATTCTAACGAGCCTAAGTATGTAGAAATCGATCTTAGAAAAGCGATTTATCTTAATTTTTCTTCTTACATATACGAAAATGCACTAATTCATAGTAATCTTTTTTCAAAGAAAAAAATTAATTTTTATGGTTAAATTTATAATAATTTTTCATTCAAAAGCAACATTTTTCCAAAAGAAATCAATAAATTAAATTAGATTTATTGTATGATGGGTATTTGCATCTGCAGTTTTCGACCACCTGAATGGTGTATTGTGTACCTTCCTCGTCTTTAGTTAGAATGTTGTTGTATTCCATGTCATCAACTTAACACCAAGTTTGGCGGTATCATTAACAACATGCAAACTTTGGCAAAACAATGTGGCTTTGACGAAATCCTCATTCCGATAGGTCATGTAGCAAAAAATCAATACAAATTCTAAATCGATTAAAAAAACTCTGAGTTTTTTCTGTGACAAAATCACTAATGTTCTTATTAGCAAAAAGTTGCATATGTTTGACTGCGTCAAAATCTTTTTTGCGAGTTTGGGGTGCGATGGGGATGTCTTGTGCTGGGGCCTCAAGGTTTTGAACCATTTTTCGTTTTTCATCAAACGAAATCTCTGGGTCAAAAAAAGCCAAGCCAATATTTACCTCCGTTAAATAGTGAAGATTATAACAAATTTTGCTCAACATTTCTTCTGAAACTCTTTGGTCAATTTTTTTAAAAGCGATGGCCGATTTGATGAAATCCAAATCCTGATTTGCGGCTGTTGTTCCACCTATGCATTTGAACCAAATTTTTACATACAACATAATCAAAAAAATGCAAACGTCTCGAAAAAATGGCAAACGACGTTACTTGTCGGACCTGGGCGTTTGAATCTGTAATTCTCAATGGTATCGCTAAGAAAAATTAATGTTACTTCCAAAAATTCTTTATATTCGCTGCGTGGGTGTGATTTTTCCAACTCTTCATGACAAAACATTACTAGAGCTTCTCACGAGTGTTTTGGAATTTTATTTCCCAGTTTTTTGTCCGATATTCCACTTTTGGACATTGTTGGATTAATTTTACCATCGTCCCATGCCTTTTGAAATTTGTTGAACAGATAAACATCGGTTGGTGCTGTGGTATTTCCAAATTTGAGATCATAAACAGCCCGTAGTTTAATCTCCTGTATGTGATGACGACATGGGAATCGAATCAAGTTGTGGCCAATCTTTTTTTCCACCTTTTTCTGGTCTAGTGTTACTTGATGTCGTGTCGTACGTAACACATCGCTTCGACTTTAACAGTAAGATCCCATTCTTCAAGGCATTCATATATCGCATTCGCAATCGATAAGCCGCTCCCTTCTGCGCATTATGGAACCGTTAATAACTTCTCAATATTACCAAATGTTACTATGGTTGGCAATCGATCTACTTTACCATGTCCAGTTAATTTTGCTAGCAATGTACCCAAAAATAAAACTTTGTGTTACTCAAACAAAGTCTAAATCTAACATAAAAATTTATTTTTCTGAATTTTTTTCTGAAAACGCTTTCCTAAGATCGATTTCTACATACTTAGGCTCGTTGAAATCGTAAAGTAATTAACTTTTAATAAAAAATCGAAATTAGGAGATATATTTTATTTTAAGATGATTATATCTGATAAACATAAGAAATCCAATTATTCTGCTAATTTTCTTATCTTCGACGCCACTGCGCGGTGGGTAATTATTTTCCGATTTCAGTAAAACTGCATACACTTCATTCTCGAGTCAAATAGAACATAATTAGTCGGTGGGAGAGATAAAAATAACAACTCCATAAGTTAGGTCATGTCTAATAGTCACATTCCTCCTTTGGTGATAACACTTTAACTGAATCTACTTGAAATATTCTTTGACTGATTGCCGATGTGACACTTGCAATTTTTTTATAACTTCCTGTTGTAATATGTTTTTGATAGGAGATACGGCTAGCCTTCCAAGAACATTGCTAATATATTCTAAGGCGTCATTAAGTAGTTCAAGAACTGGTGGAGATATAGTATCAACCGAAACTGGTAATGGATCTAAAGATGCTGGAGGTATTTTAACATTTTCGTTCGTTGGGACATTTTCAACATCCTGATTTATAGAAATAATTTCACTATCGATAGTTTCTGAACATAAAAGCTGCTGTATAGAAAATATTAGTTGCATATGAATTTTTATTCATTTTAATAAAATAATTAATTTTACCTTATTTTTATAGATATAAGTGCGACATGTTTCACATATAAACTGGTCATCACGCAAAGTAAAATTTAGGTTCGCAGATTTTTGAATAACAGCTGGTGTGACCAGTTTCACATTTTTTGATGTCCGCTTATGATTTTTGAGACCGTACAAGTTACAGCACAATTTGAAAGGCATTTCTATTATTATCTTTTCTAAACGTTATGTGTTCTAAATATTTTTGAACATAATTGATATAAGGCAATCCCATCAATATATACATACCCTTGAAATAGTTTTGACATAGGTAGAATCAGGTAAAATTAGGTAGGTACATTTTAATATATTTTGATTGGATGCAAGCATAATTTGTTCCAAAAACCGTTTGTGGGCGTCATTAGAAATTTTAAATGTTAAAATTATGAGTCTAATGAGATTTTAATTAGTAAAAAGGGGCTGAATAGACATTTTTAAAAATGAATAAATATTTTACACACCCTTTTAATATTTTAAATTCCTTTATTTTACCACTTAACTTAAATTAATTTTTAATAAGTTTTTAACCATTTAACCGCACAGAAAATGGTTCAAATTTATTGCAGGTGTTGAAATATGAAATATTTAATTTATTAGATCCACATTTAGTACAGGATTATTAACTTAATAAAAAAACACATGTGAATTTTTCATATACCAAACTTTAAAAAATCGTAAGAAAAAATCCATATTGAATTGCTGACTTTTTATTTCTCAATTTCATAGCTGCATATGTTTACTTTAAAATTTGTGCAAAACAAAAAAATAAAGTGACTTTTTGGGATATGAGCTTTGAAGTAAAGCAAGGTTTAACGCACCGCCTAGCGGAAAAGAGAAAAATTATTAATTTCCAACTTACATATTTCGATTATTCAATAATTTTTCTCCCTATGTGCAAAAATATACGTAAATCACATGAAATTTATGGGATCTATTAACAAAACATTGACACTATTACCAAAACTACGAGAAAAAGCCTCAAAAATTCAACCGCGCATAACTCCGATTCAGAGTACACAAAAAATAAAAGCAGATATCACTTTTTTCCTTTCGTCAATGCCAACAATATATCAAAATTTCAGATTTTTAAAAATAGTTGTTTTTTTTCGATGTACGTTTTCAAAATATTCAAACTTTTTCCAAAATTCTAAAAATATTGAAAAAATTATAACAATATCAATAATTGAAACTCTTTCCAAAATTATAAAAATTATACTAAAATCAAAAATTTAAAATTCTAAAAATGTTCCAAAAATTCTTACAAAATCAAAAATGGAAACTTTTCTCAAAATTCTAAGAATAAACATAGCATTTAAAAAATTTTTTTGTCAAAATTCTAAAAATATTCCAAAAATTAGAATAAAATCAAATATTTAAACTTTTTCTAAATTCTAATAATATTTCAAAAATTCTTGAAAATTCAAAAATTCAAACTTTTCCCAAAATTCTAAAAATATTGCAAAAACTATAACAATATCTAAAATTGAAACTTTTTCCAAAATTATAAAAATTATAATAAAATCAAAAATTCAAAATTTTTCAAAATTCAAAAAATATTCCAAAAATTCTTACAAAATCAAAAATTTAAACTTTTTCAGAATTCCAAAAATATTTCAAAAAATATAACAAATTCAAAAATGTCCATGTCCAATTTAATTTTCAATTACATTTTCAGCAAACTAGTTTTCAGCAAACTAATCAACTTAGCGATTCGAAAAAATATTACAAAATCACAAATTCATTTTTCTTTCAAAATTCCAAAAATATTGTAAAAATTATAATTAAATCAAACTTTTTTCAAAATTCTAAAATTATTCCAAAAATGATTACAAAATCAAAAATTGAAATTTTTTTCAAAATTTCAAAAACTATAATAAAATCAAAACTTTAAACTTTTTCAAAATTCTAAAAATATTCCAAAAATTCTTACAAAAACAAAAATTAAAACTTTTTCCATAATTCTAAAAATATTGCAAAAATTATTACAAAATCAATAATACAAACTTTTTTTAAAATTCCAAAAATATTTCAGAAACTATAACAAATTTATAAATTTCCATGTCCAATTTGATTTTCAATTACATTTACGTCATAAAAACAGCTACATTTTTTTCAAAAAATTGTCCAAAAAAATAAATGAAATCATTTTTTGACACACTTGACAATATTTGTTTGACAAACTTATAATGCCAGAATTCTCTATAATAATAATAAAATTTAATTAAAACAAACAAATTAATTTGTTTTTGTCAACAAAAACAACAAAATTAATTAATTTTATTTTTTTGCAAAAAATTGGGCAAAAAAATAAATAAAAAACTGTCTTTTGACACACTTGACAACATTTTTTTGACAAACTTATAACGCAATAATCTAGATTTTGGTCTCACATACCAATCCCGACCATCAAGATTTCTCCAAATTCAATGTTCCTACTCGTAATCACTTAAAATGAAAGTTTTTTTTGCAAAAAATATGCAAATTTCCTTGTTTTGTCACGGTTTTTTTGACACACTTCCGGTACAGCTATCGAACACATCGTCCTTTCGGCTCTTCCCATTGAGTAAACCTATTTAAAAAAAAAAATTTCAAATCCGTCCAGCGGTTTTCTAGATTTCGTAGGTTGTGACGGCCGGCAGACAGACATACATATTTTTTTTGCTTTTTTAGAATCAGTAGGTCCTAAAACGTCGAGAAATGCCAAAAAAGTGGGGTTAGAATTTCACTTTTAGCTCATGAATGTAATAAGGTAAGTGTACAATATTACGGGCTAGTACATTATGCCGTGCTATTCCTTAAAAATCTTTAAAATAAGATAAATTTAAGCTTTTCTGAAAAATTTTAGATCATGGTACACGCCCTGAATTGCTGAGAATCATTTATTTTGATTGTCTTGCCAGTATTTTTGATTTTAATTTTATAAATCATACTTTGATTAATTGGTTGACAAAAACTTGCTGTTTGAGACAATTTTCTTATGGAAAAGGTTAAGGAATTATTAACATTTTCTTAAGACCATAAAAATTTATCGGTATGTATTTTCAGCAAAAAATTCTTGTTTGTGGATTAATTAGAATTATATTAAACGACTAACGTTAATAGAACACTGATTTTGTACATTTTACATATTAAAACAAGCGAGTTTTCGACGAACGGAATTACGTTCATAATTTATTTGAAATGTCCGTAATTCCGTTCTTAGCACGGAATTAGGAAATTGTTAAACAAATTTATTTTGTATTTCATATCAAAAGTAATTATCTATTAAATAAATATGTAATTTTTAAAAATAAAGAACACTTTAAAAAAGTGTCGGAGCTAATTACGGGTCTATGTTTTTTTAGCCAAATTGCTAGAATTAGGATTAGTATATGTTAAATTTTCAATGGATAAGAAGAAAATCTGGTCCCCTCAATAGTTTCGTTAAATCACCCTCTGTTTTAATTCAGTCGTGTGTTTTAAATTTCGTTATCATTAACTTAAAGTTCGTGATTATTACAACACATTCCAAATAAAAATAATTCGCTTATTTTTATAATAAGCTGTATCTTACTAACACGGAATTAGGGTCAACAAATTTTTAACTTCCCTAATTACGGGTTATTTGTCAGTTTGACGACTTGAAGCATTAATAGTCCAGATTTATCAGATTTAGCATTTTAACAATTTATTTTTACAATAACTTGGAGCAGCAGTCTCAAACAGCAAGTTTTCCTCGACCAGTAAATCAAGGTATGATTTATGAATTTAAAATAAAACACAGGCTAGAAAATCAAAATAATTGATATTATCAGCAATTCAGGACGTGTATCTTTGACGAACTTTTATCCCATGATGGCATGTGGAATTTTAGCTTTTGATATCCTTATATCGGCAGAAGTTTGTGCATAAAAGCCATTAAAAGCATAGATATAAGAAGGTTATAATAGAGCTGCAGTTGTTAAAGAAAGATTTCAGACAATATTTTGCATAAATTACTATTATAATTATTAAAAGCAGTTTGTTAAAGTTGTTTGTAAATTGGCTGGAATACTAAATATTTCTTTGATTTTCAAATAAAAAATTCAATTGCACCTTTTCTCAGCCTAATTTTATTTAAATATTAATTTATATTCAATTAATTAGTTTTAAATTAATCACAATATATCGCCAATTGTGGCATTATCAAGAGTATCATAATTATTTTTCAAAAAATGACATAATGAAGTGTATTATAACTATTTTTTTGAAAAAAATAATTATGATACCATTGATAATGCCACAATGCCACAGTAAAAATAATTAATTGAATAAAAATTAATATTTAAATAAAATCAGGCTGACAAAAGAGGCAATTAAATTTTTTATTTATTAAAAGCATTATTATATGCATACGTTATTTTCATAAATACTAAAAACACCCCAAAGTAATCTACTGTATAAATTCAATGAGACTTCTTCTGGATTATAAAAAGATGAAAAATTGAATCAAGACGCCAAAAATGTGAATCCGACCATATACGATTGCCTTAAAACTTCCGTAACCGTTAGTATTAAAAGAAATTTGTTAAAAATTTAAAAGACAAGGCAAGCTTAAATAGTGCTCGAACCGATTTACCGATTTAAATAAATTTTAAAAGTTTCAAAGATATTAAATAAGGCTGATTAACGATACTATATCTGTTTGAAGCTGTTTTTTTCTCTATTTTCGTTTTTATTGCTTTTCAATTTTTGTATTCTGAAACTAATAAATGAATGTATTAGCACAGCTATCTATATTAATAAATAAGTGAATTAATAAATAGACAAATAAATAAATAAATAAATAAATAAATAAATAAATAAATAAATAAATAAATAAATAAATAAATAAATAATGAAATAAATAATGAAATAAATAAACAAATAAATAAATAAACAAATAATAAATAAATAAATAAATAAATAAATAAATAAATAAATAAATAAATAAATAAATAAATAAATAAATAAATAAATAAATAAATAAATAAATAAATAAATAAATAAATAAATAAATAAATAAATAAATAAATAAATAAATAAATAAATAAATAAATAAATAAATAAATAAATAAATAAATAAATAAATAAATAAATAAATAAATAAATAAATAAATAAATAAATAAATAAATAAATAAATAAATAAATAAATAAATAAATAAATAAATAAATAAATAAATAAATAAATAAATAAATAAATAAATAAATAAATAAATAAATAAATAAATAAATAAATAAATAAATAAATAAATAAATAAATAAATAAATAAATAAATAAATAAATAAATAAATAAATAAGTAAATAAATAAATAAATAAATAAATAAATAAATAAATAAATAAATAAATAAATAAATAAATAAATAAATAAATAAATAAATAAATAAATAAATAAATAAATAAATAAATAAATAAATAAATAAATAAATAAATAAATAAATAAATAAATAAATAAATAAATAAATAAATAAATAAATAAATAAATAAATAAATAAATAAATAAATAAACAAATAAATAAATAAATAAATAAATAAATAAATAAATAAATAAATAAATAAACGAATAAACAAATAAATAAATAAATAAATAAATAAATAAATATAGAAATAAATAAATAAACAAACAAACAAATAAATAAACAAATAAATAAATAAATAAGTTAATAAATAAATAAATAATTCAAAAATGTTTCTTAAAAATCGGATTAATTAAAGACTATTTGATTTTTCAAATTTTTTCCCAATATTTCAACCTTACTGGTCATCATCAAGGGTCGCTTTCGCTGTCCAAACATCCAACCAGCCAGATAGACAAAATTGTAAGTTTATAAGCTTATCGAATAAAACTACTATCGAACTAAACTATTTATATATTTTCAAAATGACAAAATAAATCGTAGATAAGTGTTATAAAAATAAAGCAATTGTTTTAATAACAATATTCTTCTCTGTCCAACTCTTTAAAATACAAAATTGGTATTTTTTTTAAATATCACGGAATTAGGGACGCACTAACACGGAATTAGTTACATCGTCAATTTTTTTAGCACGGAATTAGAGACAATGCAGAGGTCATTTGAAGCATTAATAAATGCCATTACACCAAATTTTAAAACTTTTCGATGCACAAAATGGTAAACAAAACAGCTATATAATTATAATGTGCTACTTTATATTTTTTTCCTGTTACCTCAATAATTTTAAATTCATCTTAAAATGAGAAAAACCTTAATAACACGTAATATGGTACACTTACCTTACTTAGGTCTTTCAGACCGAAGTAAAATTGGACATGGACATTTTTGAATTTGTGCTAGTTTTTGAAATATTTTTGGAATTTTGAAAAAAGTTTGTATTTTTGATTTTGTTATAATTTTTGCAATATTTTTTGAATTTGAAAAAAAAAATAGAATTTTTGAATTTGCAAGAAGATATTATTAGAATTTAGAAAAAGCTTAAATATTTGATTTTATTTACAATTTATTTTTATTTTTATTGATTTTCATTGTTTTGTTTTTATTTATTTACAGTTTATTTACAATTTTTGAAATAATTTTGGGATTTTGAAAAAAGTTTGTGTTTTTGATTTTGTTATAATTTTTGCAATATTTTTAGAATTTTTGAAAAAAGGTTTAATCTTTGATTTTGTAATAATTTTTGGAATATTTTTAAAATTTTGGAAAAAGTTTGATTTTATCTAATATTACAATATTTTCAGATTTCAGCCCCTCCATATGTTTTAGATTAGATTTTCACCAGCAAAAAATAATTGATTCATATACTCAGAATTTTTCCTCCGTTTATATTTGGTTTCATATTTAATTTGATTTGGTGGTTTCTTTTTAACGGTAGGAAATGTAACCGATATTCAACAAAAGGTTGCACTACCATCACTAAAAGGTTTGGTTTTGACTGGTTGATTTTGAATTTTTTTAAATGTTATAACTATGTTTGATTTGGCGAGCGCGATACTCTTGGTTCCTCTTACTTTTGAGGTCGTCGAATCGAATCGAATCGAACTCACAAGCTTGCTGCTAGTCGGAAGTTTAATTCCAAGGCACACCACTCCTCAAATGTTCCTGATGGTGATTCCATTATCAGGATGCACGATGTTCATTGCATGATGATGGTGACGATACCGTTGTTACTATAGTTGCGAGTAAGAAAACATTTAAGTTATTTTTCTTGAAACTACAAGCTCTAACCTTACTATCGTTAGTCAAATAGAAGATTTTATTATTAGGAATTCAGCCCAGATTATGAGTTTTTAGTGATCCGTGGGTCCTAAATCGAAACGAAGTCCTTATTCTTGCCAGACAATCGTCTTAAAAGTACCGTCGAGTTGATTTGGAGTGGAAGAGTTTGATTTGGATAATTTTTAACGTCATTGCGATGCATTAGTGTACACCCTTTATGACAGCATTATCACAGTCCCCATCCAGCTTCGGACAAAATTCCATGGTTATCTTTGTGAAGATAGATCATAGAATTTTCGGATACGTGACTGCGATGTCGACAAAAATAAAACTTGTTGCTTAGACGAAACAAATTTTCCATTTTTTTTCTATTTTGATTGGAAAAAAACATATTGATTTCGTACACTAAAATAACGAATTTTTAAATTTGTTAAAAGTTTTCATAATTCTTTTTAACTCTTGTTTATTGTAGCGCTGAGCAATGCTTGTTGAACTATGAAGTAAACAACAATACAGCGACTGGAGAGAAAAAAACAAATATTGTTAATTTTGCGAAAAAGAAAATATAACGATATATAACTTTTCCTTTATTTTCTTAATTTATTTATTTACTTTGTGTTTATAAAAATGGAAAAAAAATTTCAAATGATAAATGGTTTAAGTATGGTTTCTTAGAAGCGTTTTGGATGAGCGAATATTTTCTTGGGAATGATTAAAGTTAGGGTAAATAATTTTTCGTAGATGATAAAATAAATATACTCCACTGAACCAGATAAAAAAACCTCTGGCATGGTAAAACGAATGTCAAAACAAATAAACAGTGTATGTTAATTGTGTTTATTCTAAATTTAAAATTCAGCGTCTTTGTATATAAAATATAAAAAACTGTTATATTGCTATTATTGAAAAAAACAAATCGAACATCTGCTATCATAGTTTGATTGTAACTTTTTATGTTATAAAATACGATGTTTTGTAGATGTAAAACGAAGAGTCTTCACCGTGGTCTAGCACTATTAAAAAATTCAAAATCATTTTATTCAACTTATTGAACAACAAATCAAATAGTTCAACAAAATATTCTTTTCCTTATGTCAAGACTCAAGTGCAGTTACAAATAATTTTATTCTTTGATAAAAATGGAATAACATAAGAATAGGCTGTATAATTCAAATGTTATGAGGTTTCGGCGCTGTAATAATAAAGCACATTACCTGAATTAAAGGCCTGATCTCTTGTTCACTAGCTTATACCGCTAGCCCGTAGGACATGGTTAGATTAATCGATTATTCGATTAATTGATCAATTCCCGAATTGTTCGATTAATTGAACAAAAAAGTTATTAATCGATTAATCTAAAATTGTGAAGAAGTTTGAAATCTACAAATTTATTTAATAAAAGAAATTTGTACCAAAGGTTGGATGTTAATATTCTAATTACTTTTTTGTTGTTAAGAGTATAACACAAATTACATTAATAAATAATAACAAAGTCTGTTAACAATGCAAAAACTTTACTTTGCCTTAACAAATATTTTTATTACAAATCTAACCAGTAAACTATGCTCTGGTGTGTGTATAGTGAACTAAATTCTTAAGGCCAGAGCTTGTATAGTTTCTTAAAGTTCGATTGGTACAGTGTATTTTAAAAACATAATTTCGTCAAAAACGAAAATGAGATAAATACAGAATTTAGCAGAGGGAGAAGTACAGATTCTGAGGATGAGATATGGGGATGAAATCGCGATAAACATGATGAAATCAAAACTATCTTTAAAGTTTAAACATAGAACGAGCAATATTCTCTATCACTTGACTACAATTTTATTTAAAACTTTTATTTTTTTATGTCGTTTTAAAAATTCATCTTTTAAATATAATAAATATAATATTAAATATGTTTTTAAATATGATTTTACAAAAAATATTAATAACATTAATTTTTAGCAAATTTTATTTAATCGATTAATCGATGTTAGAATTTTCATATTAATCATTAATCGATGTTTTGTCCCAATCGATTAATCGACTATGCCCTACTAGCTCGTTGTCATGTTTCTCAGGAGCGGTAAACTTTTCGAGGTCTTCCTTCAATATGATAGGATTTGCTGTATAGTTAACTATTTAAAAAAATACAAGCAATTAAAAATTAGCCGAAACACCATTTATTTTTACACAATATGCGGTACAGATGCAAACAGCAAATTTAATATATTCTGTTTATAGAACGCTAACCGGGACGCCATGCAACATCATCTTGAGCACGAAACTGCATATCTTTTTTCTTCAGACAAAACACTGCATATCAATTATAGACTTAAATCCGCTTTTGAACTTCATCTGGGTGTAACATATTTGCATACATTCATGAGAGTTTAGCAAACAAACCCTTTGCAAGTTATTAGCTTCATAGCTATATTTAAAGTTTTTCAACTTGAAATTTCTTTTTTTAAAGATATATTTCGGCTCCCAAATAAACTGAATCTGATTTTAATGACTTTCACATTAACAACAAACAAAAGCTAGAATTTTCTAAGACAACCGACGACAATAACAATGAAAAATATTTGCTCTCAAGGCTTATCTCAAATTGTAAAAAACTTAACTTTCACTTCTCGTATAGACAAAAATAAACGTTTTTTTAGATCTGTATAATATCTTTACTCAAATATTACAAGTATCGATGTCAATTAGGAAAGCATTTGAAAGTTCGACCATTATCTAATAACATCAGTTATTAAAACTAATACTCTAAGAACTATAGGTTTCAGATCCCGTATAATAGTTCAGTCATTAAAAATGGTACACCAATAGTCTCTGAAGTCTTTTCTATGGTCGTTTTTTCGTCAATTCGGTGTTAATAAATTCGTTTCCTTCTCAAAAATGAAACCAAGTAACAAAACGATTTATTTCAAAGGCAGACAAAGTGGCTCGTAGAAAAAAACTTTGATTGTTAAATATTTAGATTCACAACGAAAATTTCAAAAATCGATCTTAATACTAAAAGCCAATAAATTATCAAACAGGATAATCAAAAACGAAAAGGGAAAAATTGATAGAGCAAAAACGTCAGAACTTTCGGCATAAGGTATTATAGTGCCATTAATATTTTAAACTCTGTGTCAAATCTTCAGTCCTTGCTTTCATTGACGGTGATTTAATCGTTACTGACCTCGCGAGAAAATCCACATTGTTCGCGTACCGCTTTGTTTTGAACTTGACTACTGGAAGTCCCTAAAAATATACCAATTGAACCCATTTACGAAAATTTGGGTTGAGCTTGAGATTAATACCTGAGGAAAAACACTTCGTTAAAATAAGAAATCAGAAAGAGAATAATAGACACCCAAAATAAAATGGAATTTTACCTTACGTGAAAGAGGACTTAAGCACGAATGGATGTCATAGCTCTGAAAAATATAAGACAGTCAAAAATTGGGAAATATGATTTGGATAGTCACTCTTTATTTTGTAGTGGTCATCCTTCTCAAAGATGTTTTGGTACTAAATTCCTTGTGGGTGCGCGCATTCAAGAAGTATGTTACGAAATTTGAACCTTTATAACGAAATTAATAATTATATTTAATGCTCAAAAAATATATGAATACCGAAATATTGTCGGAACACTGAATTTACGACAAACTAAAATACACTTGCAAATCTCTTATATTTCGAATCACAGAAAAATTGTAAAGAACCATCAAATAAAAATAATTTATCTAAAAACAAATAAAAAATTATACAAATTAAAATATAAAAAAGAAAGCTTATATTAATATTCCTGATTAATGTTGTCTTCCAATATCATATAAAGTAGGCCTTGACGTTTTAATTCATAACAACATCCATCGTTGTAAAAGTTTTCCTTCATGAACGCAACATGTGGATGGATCAAACTACCATCGCAAACAAAAACATTCATAACATCACCAATTTGAACAACAATATTTTCTTCATTCTCTACAACTGTTCCATCTTCTAGTGTCCTTGTATAACTAACGACACATAATTCCCCTCGGCTTTTCATAAGTTGTCCATTTCCAAGCATATCACATAAACCGTCATCCGTTGTTTCCTTATCATCCTTTGCATTGATTGTTTGATGTTACATAAAATTTTACATTACTCAAAGGTTCTTAACATAGAACCTTCGAACACCAAGTGATTTTCCTAATGATTCTAAAGATATTGTGCAAAATAAGAATATCGTGCATGATGACAATAACATTGTTTTAGGAAATGATGAAAGTTGAACAAATAATCTCATTTTTGTTTCCGTGCTTTTAATTTATAATTCGCTTTTTTTCTCACAATAATCAGATTAAATTACTCATTTACAAATATGGTTTATTTTTTTAAAATCAATTTGAACCAATAAATTTCTTTATATTAAACAACATCATCACTCTTTTTATGAAAAATAAATTAACAATAGAACACAATCATATTTTTTTTAACATTTTTACACAAAAAAATTGATTTTTATTTATATATTATTTCAAAAAAAAAAACGTAAACAATTATTGTAATAAATTAAATTTTAACACACATTTAAATAAAATTTATTCTTAATAACAACATTATTTTTTATTCAATTTCCAAATTATACTGATCTTTGATCCAAACAATTTGATCTTTTATATAGCATATTATCGATCTTCTGTTTCATTTTCCAATAAGCAATTCTCGTTTTGTTAAAAATAAAAAAAATAATTTATCCAAACATGTTTATTAATTGAAATTGAGTGAGGTAACTAAAACGTCAACAGTAGTACAAAAAAATGCAGCTACATTTACCACAACTAAAGAGAATAAATTAATGAATTTAAATACTATTATTTTAAAGTAAAAATTGAAAGTAGTCCGTCGTTACAAGTAGTGATAAAATTCATCCCGGTCAATGAGAGGATCTGCTAGCTACGCGTATCTAGAACATAAAACAATATTTCTCTTATTGCTGTGTATGACCCACCTGAAGCTAAGGCCCTCGACGAGAAAAATCTTTTCTACATAGCACTGGAAGAAGTTATTAAAGAAACACCAACATGTTATTTCATTATTAGGCCCATAGAATTACGGATTGTACGCGTTGTTGTCGGTTATAGGTCAGAAGTTTTTTTAATCTTTGAGGGGGGATACACACATACCTGCCAAGTCCACTCGCTCCGAACCTGGGGACTGGAGTTATTCAACAAATTCGGATGGAATTTTTTTTTGCTTTCTTGTAAGTGATATAACCGTAAATGATGCTTTTTACGATACAGGTGCCATGGAACGTTCTTGTTCCTTAAATTTTTTTCTATAACTTAAAATAAAAACAAAAAAACAAAATTTTTTTGTTGCAAATTTTTGCGAAAAAATGTTTAAAAAACGATATTTGTCAATTGAATTTAGTTATTTGCAATTAATTGTTTATAATATAATTGACCACTCTATCTTGTAGCTGAAACCCCAACAAAAAAAATAAACTTCGGAACGTTTTGCCTCAATTCGCCTTTATAGTACTTGCACAATTCCATTTTGCACTTAATGTCTGAAAAAAAATGTTAATTTTGAGCAGGCCGCAAGGTCTAAGTTTCTATGTGATCGCAATCTACTTGACGGCAATCAAAAGGTTTAAATTTAGCTTTAATTAACAATTGTGTTGCCTATACCCATATTCAATATTAACAACAATTACAGCGGTTCAAAAAACGGCAAAAGTTCTTAGTTGCAATATTAAATTTCCCAACGAATTTTCAACATAACGAGATGCGGTTTTAAAATTTGCGAAGTGCTTAGAAAACCGAAGATTTTGAAAAAAAGAGCTCTTTAATATGATTTGGGACCAAGTTATGGCCCATTTTTTTTGATAACCTAATAACATATTAAACAAGGTGAGTTTTCTGCATAGGATCTTGATGAAACTTGGAAAATGATACAGGTTCACTTGAAAATAAAAGATCTGGATTCATTTTAAATTTGGACAAAATGGCGGGGGGTCTCCCGAACACCTCTAAGTTTAAATCTTGAATAACTTCTGATCCCGAGCTATGATCTTATTGAAACTTAGTATATAAGGTTGTAGTATTGTTTCCAATATTTCTGCATACCAACTTCCGGTTTGTCACTTCCAGTTAAAAAGTTTTTTTTTCAGGTGTTTATCCCTACTGTAGCCTACAATTACCGATCGATTTTCATGAAACGTTCCGAAAAGCTTTTAAATAACATGAGAAAGATTTTATAAGCTTTTGGAGCACCATGGATAAAGGGTTGGGGGGTCCACCATACAACAGGTGGTTTTTTCCACAAAGTTTTATGTTTTTTGGGAGCATAAAACATTCATTCGTGAATGAATTTTGATGGCACTTTGGAAAAAGACGCAAACATTGGCAAAGAACTGATTAGTTTTTGAGCGATAGTGAACAAAGTGGTGGGGGGTCCCTGGAGCACCTGTTTTTTTGAAAGCTCTATAACTTCTGTACCTGATAAGCGAATTGAATGAAACTTGGGACATGAGTATGTAGTACGGTTTAAAATAGTTCTGCATCCCAACTTCCGGTTTTTTCACTTCCGGTAAAAAAAATTTTTTTGTACTTTTTTCAAGTTTTTCAGTGTCTTTATGCACACTACAGCCTACAATAATGAAGTGATTATGATGA
>OY856187.1:224130059-224151775 GCA_963693315.1 Diogma glabrata | reverse complement strand
TTTTTTAATAACCTAATAACATTTTAAACAAAAAGTTTATTATTATATTGTTAAATTAACAATTATTGTTAAATTAACATTTATAAAAAACAATATTTTGTTCTCTTCGGGTCGCTGGAAACAGTACATTTTGCTTTTATTTTTTACATTATGGAAATATTTGTGTATTGTATTGTTTTAAAATAAAATATTAATTAATTAATTTTTAATCAATAAGTTATTTAATACATTAATTACTATAACACTTTAATAAGTAATTAATTATACTATAAAGAGCATTACACATAAGTAGTTCATTACTTTTCTTTAAATTTATTACAATAATACTCAATTATTCATTGCGTCGCTACGTGTACTACTTCTTATGTCTGTTGTATACTACAGTACGTTTCCTTTTTTCATAGAGTATGTTATTAGCATGGGTCAGAGTAGCCTATCGCGTGTTCGGTAGGCACAGACTCAGCACAATAGCATCATTTTGGAGGGAAAGGCTCCGTTCCTGTAGATATATTGCATACAAAATAGAGGTCACAATCGGGGTTTTAAAAACAAAATGGGTCATAACTGGGTTCCAAATCATGTAAGAGGGGTCTAATTTCTTAAAACTTTCGGTTTTTTAAGCACTTTGCAAATTTAAAAACCGCATCTCGTTAAATTGAAAATTCGTTGAGAAATGTTTTTTGCTGCTGGCAAATTTTTATAAGAAATTTATTGCAAAAAATCCCATATAGATGAAAAATCGAATCAAGACGGTGATAAAATAAGAAATTTGAGCATGACCTTTTTCGATGTTTTTGAAACTTCGGTAATCGTTAGTATAATAAAAAAAATTAATACGTGTTTTTATTTTTTTTTATTTTATTCACTAGTTTTGACACAGGGTGGCTCAAAACATTGAAAAAATCGAAACCTTTCTTATTTTTACTTCACCACAATTTTAAATTGTGTGAAGTAATGCAATCTATCGTGAAAAAAAAAATCTTACATACCCCAAATTTTATTTTTTCTTTTGTTTTGGACCATCCTCTATCTAAATAGCCAAAAAAAATTTGGTTTACGTCTGTGTGTGTGCGTGGGTGGGTGGGTGGTTGGGTGGGTGGGTGGGTGGTTGGGTGGGTGGGTGTGTGTTTGGTTGTGTGGGTTTGGTGAGTTTTCTGCATAGGATCTTGATGAAACTTTGGAAAATGATACAGGTTCACTTGAAAATAAAAGATCTGGATTCATTTTAAATTTGGACAAAATGGCGGGGGGTCTCCCGAACACCTCTAAGTTTAAATCTTGAATAACTTCTGATCCCGAGCTATGATCTTATTGAAACTTAGTATATAAGGTTGTAGTACTGTTTCCAATATTTCTGCATACCAACTTCCGGTTTGTCACTTCCAGTTAAAAAGTTTTTTTTTCAGGTGTTTATCCCTACTGTAGCCTACAATTACCGATCGATTTTCATGAAACGTTCCGAAAAGCTTTTAAATAACATGAGAAAGATTTTATAAGCTTTTGGAGCACATTGGATAAAGGGTTGGGGGGTCCACCATACAACAGGTGGTTTTTTCCACAAAGTTTTATGTTTGTTGGGAGCATAAAACATTCATTCGTGAATGAATTTTGATGGCACTTTGGAAAAAGACGCAAATATTGGCAAAGAACTGATTAGTTTTTGAGCGATAGTGAACAAAGTAGTGGGGGGTCCCTGGAGCACCTCTATAACTTCTGTACCTGATAAGCGAATTGGATGAAACTTGGTACATGAGTATGTAGTACAGTTTAAAATAGTTCTGCATCCCAATTTCCGGTTTTTCACTTCCGGTAAAAAAAAATTTTTTGTACTTTTTTGAAGTTTTTTCAGGGTCTTTATGCTCACTACAGCCTACAATAATGAAGTGATTATGATGAAACTTATTGAATAGGGTTCCAATTAGTGTGAAAACATAATTATCATGTTTTGGGACACATTGATCAAAGTGGTGGGGGGTCTACCATACAAATGCTGACTTTTCACACTTTGTTTTTTAAGTTTGTTGGGAGCATACAGACTTCATTCATTAATTTATTTTAATGACACTTTGGAAAAAGATGGAGACTTAAGTAACAAAGAACTGATTAGTTTTTGGATAATATTGGAATAAGTGGTGGGGGTCCTCCCGAACACCTGTTTAATGTGTCACACTTTTTTCAATGTTTGTTGGGAGCACACAGCATTCGTTCGTAAACGAATTTTGATGACACTTTGGAAAAAGATGCAAACATGTATGGCAAAGAACTGATTAGTTTTTGAGCGATAGTGAACAAAGTGGTGGGGGGTCCCTGGAGCACCTGTTTTTTTGAAAGCTCTATAACATCTGTACCTGATAAGCGAATTGGATGAAAATTAGTACATGAGTATGTAGTACGGTTTAAAATAGTTCTGCATCCCAACTTCCGGTTTTTTACTTCCGGTAAAAAAAAAATTTTTTTAATTGTTGGCAGTTTTTCAGTGTCTTTATGCACACTACAGCCTACAATAATGAAGTGATTATGATGAAACTTATGGAATAGGCCGCAGCGTTTCTTAAACTCGGGGTCGCGACCCTAACTGGGGTCGTTAGATTTTTTCATGGGGTCGCGAGAAATTCCCAATTTAAAAAAATATTTAACATATAAATATTAAAAAAATAAATTTTTACTATATATGTCTTAAATTAACAAACTTTGCAAGGTTTTTGAATTAATTTTTCAAGGTTTTAGATTTGGATGACTTTTTAAATTTTGTAATGTTTTAACTTACCTTTTGGTGACATTCCACAATCCACAATACAATTTTGTAGTCGGATAGTTCAATAATTCAATATTCATAATTCAATAATTTAATATTTCACAACACCGTTGGATAATTCAGCCTTTTAATATAAAACTTAAAGATATACAACATATGGACATGAAAGCTCAAGAAGAATTTGCTGAACTATCCTGCCATAGTACTTTGAAAGCACTATTTAAGAATCAAATACCAGGAAATTTTTTTGGTTGTCTATTAAAAGGGAGAAACAGTTCAAATTATTTTAACATTTTCCACCACATATTTGTGCGAAAATGCATTTTCATCCTTATTGTATATATATTAAATCAAAATATCGCTCTCAATTGCGCACTATTAAAAATGTATTGAGACCAGCGCTTTCGGAATTCGAGCCACAATTAACGTTACTTTGCTCTAAAAAGCAAGTACACCCATCACATAAAAAAATATTTTAATGTTTTATTTATTAAAATAAATAAAACATTAAAATATTTTTTAATAATAATATAACTAGAAAAGGTTATTAATCTTTATTTTTTATTAATTTTCATATTGTTATAACTAGAAAAATATGGAGGGGCTGAAATCTCACAGCTCTGAGATATCAAGACTTCGGTGTGGGTTAAGGATTTTGATATAGTTTTCGGCAAAAAACTTTTATGAGGACATGGTTTTTAGTTTTGGGCAGCGATGTATATCAAACATAGCCCTTTGTTAAAGTACAAGTATTTTTTTATCTCTGTTTAGAAATTTATTACAAAACTAACACGAAACATCAATACTATGCCAGAAAATTATAACAGATCATAAATTAACAAAATTTAGTGAAAAGATGATACACTCAGCAAACTACTCAAAAACCTCTCCATTTAGCATTTCGAGCAAATATTACAAAATCACAAATTCATATTTCTTTCAAAATTCCAAAAATATTGTAAAAATTAAATAAAATCAAACGTTTTTCAAAATTCCAAAAATATTCTAAAAATTAGAATAAAATCAAATATTTAAACATTTTCTAAATTCCATTAATATTCCAAAAATTCTTAAAAATTCAAACTTTTCCAAAATTCTAAAAATATTGCAAAAATTATTACAAAATCAAAAATTGAAACTTTTTTCAAAATTCCAAAAATTATAATAAAATCAAAAATTTTAAATTTTTCAAACTTCTAAAAATATTCAAAAAATCCTTACAAAATCAAAAGTTAAAACTTTTTCCAAAATTCTAAGAATATTGCAAAAATTATTACAAAATCAAATATACAAACATTTTTCAAAATTCCAAAAATATTTCAAAAACTATAGCAAATTAAAAAATTTCCATTCCCAATTTCATTTTCAATTACATTTACGTCATAAAAACAGCTATATTTTTTTCAAAAAAATTGGCTAAAAAAATAAATGAAATCATTTTTTGACACACTTGACATTATTTTTTTGACAAACTTATAATGCCATAATTCTCAATAATAATAATAAAATTTCATTTAAACAAATAATTAATTTTATTTTTTGCCAAAAAATTGGGTAAAAAAATAAATAAAAATCTTTCTTTTGACACACTTGACAACTTTTTTTTGACAAACTTATAATGCAATAATCTAGTTTTTGATCTCACATACCAATCCCAACCATCAAGGTTTCTAAATTCAAAGTTCCTACTCGTAATCACTTAAAATGGACGTTTTTTAAGCCAAAAATATGGAAATTTGTTATTTTTGACACACTTAATGATTTCTTTGACACACTTCCGGTACAGTTATCGAACACAGCGTCCTTTTGGACCTGCCCTTGAGTATACCTATTTTTAGAAGAAAAAAAATTTTGAAATCTTCAAGCGGTTTTCCTGCAGCGTTGGTAATGACGAATGGCCGGACGGCCGGTAGACAAACATACATATTTTTTTTGCTTTTTTAGAATCAGTAGTTTCTAAAACGTCGGAAATGCCAAAAAAGTGGGGGTAAGGATTTCACTTTTGGCTCATGAATGACTTCTCTTTCAGGTCTTTCAGACCGAAGTAATGTTATAAATTTTTATTTTTATATTAGCTGAAAATAAAATAGTTTTTGTTGTTTAATTAAACGTTTTGTTTTTTTTGTTTTAATAACGTTTATTTGTCAAAAAAAAATATAGGTGGGTCGCCAAAATATGGCATTTAAAATTTGGGGTCGCAATACAAAAAAGTTTAAGAACCGCTGGAATTAGTGTAAAAAGATAATTATCATCTTTTGGGATAATTATCATCTTCATACAACTGCTGACTTTTCACACTTTGTTTTTTAAGTTTGTTGGGAGCATACATACTTTATTCATTAATTTATTTTAATGACACTTTGGAAAAAGATGGAGACTTAAGTAACAAAAAACTGATTAGTTTTTGGATAATATTGGAATAAGTGGTGGGGGTCCTCCCGAACACCTGTTTAATGTGTCACACTTTTTTCAATGTTTGTTGGGAGCACACAGCATTCGTTCGTGAACGAATTTTGATGACACTTTGGAAAAAGATGCAAACATGTATGGCAAAGAACTGATTAGTTTTTGAGCGATAGTGAACAAAGTGGTGGGGGGTCCCTGGAGCACCTGTTTTTTTGAAAGCTCTATAACATCTGTACCTGAAGAGCGAATTGGATGAAACTTGGTACATGAGTATGTAGTACGGTTTAGAATAGTTCTGCATCCCAACTTCCGGTTTTTTACTTCCGATAAAAAAAAATTTTTTTTAACTGTTGGCAGTTTTTTCAGTGTCTTTATGCACACTACAGCCTACAATAATGAAGTGATTATGATGAAACTTATGGAATAGAATAGGGTTCCAATTAGTGTAAAAAGATAATTATCATCTTTTGGGATAATTATCATCTTCATACAACTGCTGACTTTTCACACTTTGTTTTTTAAGTTTGTTGGGAGCATACATACTTTATTCATTAATTTATTTTAATGACACTTTGGAAAAAGATGGAGACTTAAGTAACAAAGAACTGATTAGTTTTCGGATAATATTGGAATAAGTGGTGGGGGTCCTCCCGAACACCTGTTTAATGTGTCACACTTTTTTCAATGTTTGTTGGGAGCACACAGCATTCGTTCGTGAACGAATTTTGATGACACTTTGGAAAAAGATGCAAACATGTATGGCAAAGAACTGATTAGTTTTTGAGCGATAGTGAACAAAGTGGTGGGGGGTCCCTGGAGCACCTGTTTTTTTGAAAGCTCTATAACATCTGTACCTGAAGAGCGAATTGGATGAAACTTGGTACATGAGTATGTAGTACGGTTTAGAATAGTTCTGCATCCCAACTTCCGGTTTTTTACTTCCGATAAAAAAAAATTTTTTTTAACTGTTGGCAGTTTTTTCAGTGTCTTTATGCACACTACAGCCTACAATAATGAAGTGATTATGATGAAACTTATGGAATAGAATAGGGTTCCAATTAGTGTAAAAAGATAATTATCATCTTTTGGGATAATTATCATCTTCATACAACTGCTGACTTTTCACACTTGGTTTTTAAAGTTTGTTGGGAGCATACAGATTTCATTCATTAATCAATTTTAATGACACTTTGAAAAAAGATAAAGTCTTTATTGACAAAGAATTGACTAGTTTTTGGACAATATTGGGATAATTTGTGGGGTCCTCCCGAACACCTGTTTATTGTTTCAATGTTTGTTGGAAGCATACAACATTCGTTCGTTAAGTAATTTAGATTACAATTTGCAAAAAGATACAAATACGTATGGCAAGGAACTGATTAGTTTTTTTAGCGATAGTGAACAAAGTGGTAGGGGGTCCTCCAAGCATGTGTTATTTTGGAAGCTCAATAACTTCTGTACCTGATAATCGAGTTGGATGAAAATTGGTACATACACATTTAGTACGGTTTACATCAGTTCTGCATCCTAACTTCCAGTTTGTCACTTCCGATAAAATTTTTTTTACTTTTTCTCGTGCAACAGAATTTATGTTTGTTGGGATACTACTGCCTGCTTTAATATTTTTATTATTAGAATTACGAAGTCCATAATATTGGTTAGCTTTTAATTAAAGTATTTTATGGATATTAGCTCATTATATATCCAGAACACTATGTTTCCAGAGCTGTGGTGAAGTCAGCATAGGCATCAGCGTCGCAATATTTTTTTAGTGAATACTCAAATGGGGTTTTCTCGTCAACGAATCGAAACGCATGTCTGTTGTTTGAGTATATTTTGATTTAAAGATTAATTTTTTGAAAAAACAAAAAAAAAGAAAAGAAAAAGGGGCACTTCTAGATTTTGGCATGATTAAAAATTCTATTTTTAGGTAGATTTCAAATAAAAATCTACTTATTGCAATAGGCTTCATCTCGGAATTTCGGAAAAACTTTTGTGCCAAACGACTATATATAATAAGCGGAGACGAAAAAACAAAAAAAAAATGTATATATATATATATATATATATATATATATATATATATATATATATATATATATATATATATATATATATATATATATATATATATTTATATATATATATATATATATATATATATATATATATATATATATATATATATATATATATATATATATATATATATATATATATATACGATATGAGATATAACAAAAACGACCGGTACTCTCACGGTCGCATTTGTTGAGGTAGATCAAAAAAATTTTCTGTACATGTGTGTTCTATTAATATCTCGGACCATTTCGTGAATCAACAAAATCCGACACGTGGTTAAGGAACTAGAGCCTTTTTTCTAAAAAAATTTGAATTTTTAAAACCGTTATAACGGCCGTTTGAATACTAATATTTTAAAAAAATTAACAAATTTAGAATTTTTGAAATCTTTTTTATCAATTTGTTTTAAAAATAGACCTCTGCAGTTAGAGGTTGCTGAGTAAGCGGCTCCCACAAAAAAGTTTGCAAAAAAATTTTTTTTTTAAACAACTGGCACTCTCACGGTCGCATTTGTAAAGCCAGATAAAAAAACCTTTTCTAAAAATGTGAGTTTTATTAATATATTGGACAAGTTCGTAAATCAGCCAAATCCGACACATGGTTAAGAAACTAAAGGCTTTATACTAGAAAAAAACTCTGTTTTTAAGATCCGTTATAACGGCCGTTTAAATTCTAATATTGTTAAAAACTTAATAAATTTAGAATCTTTAAAACCTTTTCAATCAGTTTCTTTAAAAAAAAAGACCTCTGCAGTTATAGGTTTCTGAGTGAGCGGCTCCAACAAATAAGCTTGTAAAACACAAAATGCGTTTTAATCAACCGGCACTCTCACGGTCGCATTTGTGAAGCCAGGTCGAAAAACCTTCCGTAAACATGTGTGTTTTATTAATATCTTGGACAAGTTCGAAAATCAGAAAAATCTGACACATGGTTAAATAACTAGAGGCATTATACTAGAAAAAAATCCGTTTTTTAATCCGTTATAACGGCCGTTTGGATACTAATATTTTTAAAAACTTCATAAATTTAGAATTTGTGGAAACATTTTAATCCGTTTCTTATAAATATAAACCTCTGCAGTTAGAGGTTTTTGACTTGTTGGCTTCAACAAAAAAGTTTGCAACAATCCATAACTACCATTTCCAAAAACCTTAACAGTCAATGAAAAAAAAAAATAAAAAGGTTTGAATAGAAGAAATTAATATTTTTTCTTAAAAATAAACTATTTTGATATTTTGCAGTAATTGGACGACATATGATATAGCGTAGGTTTGTGTCATAAATTGTCACACACATGTTCTGTGGTAGATTTGATTTTTGTTTGTTGCAAAATTGGATAGATATAGTTTTGCTTATATGTAGCTAATTTTCTTTTTAAAAATTGTTCGATATCTGTTGGAAATTACTAGGTCATTCAATAAGTCCGTAGGATGACACATAGATGGCGTTACTAGAATTTTTTCCATATGATTTTTATTTAGTACTAACCTTCAAACGATACGTGTATAAATTTGACAGCAATCTGACTATTTATTCGTGAGTTATAGCATTTTGTGTGAAGCAACTTTTGTTTTTGAAAAAAAATGGAAAAAAGTAAATTTCGAATTTTAATAAAGCATTGCTTTTTGATGAAAAAAAATACAGTGGAAACCAAACAATGGCTTGATAAACATTATCCAAACTCTGCTCCATCGAGACAAATGGTAGAGAAGTGGATGGCTGAATTTATATGTGGTCGTACCAGCACAAAAGATGCAGAGCGCAGTGGACACCCAAATAAGGCTGTTATTCCAGAAAACATAAAAAAAATCCACAAATTGGTTATGAACGATCGCAAATGGAAAGTGCATGAGCTAGCTGACATTGTAAAGGTAGCAAATGGTAGTGTTTTTACCATTTTACACGAATATTTGGGTATGCGAAGGCTCTGTGCAAATTGGCTGCCGCGTGAGCTCACAGTCGCCAAAAAACAACAACGAATCGATGCTTCAGAGGAGTCTTTGGCGCTATTAAACCGCAATAAAAGGGAATTCTATCGTAGATATGTGACAATGGATGGAACATGGCTTCACAATTACACACCAGAATCCAAAAGACAGTCAGCTGAGTGGACAGCAGTCGACGAACCGAATCCAAAGCGAGCAAAGATGCAACAGTCGGCCGGTAAGGTGATGGCGTCTGTATTTTGGGATACGAACAGAATAATATTCATCGACTATCTCCAAAAAGGAACCACCATCAACAGCGAGTATTACTGTGAACTTTTGGATCGATTGAAGGCTGAAATCGCAAAGAAACGGCCACATTTGCAAAAGAAAAAAGTGTTGTTTCACCAAGATAATGCACCGTGTCACAGATCGATGAAAACGATGGCAAAATTGAATGAATTTGGTTTTGAATTGCTTACCCACCCACCATATTCTCCAGATTTAGCCCCCAGCGACTTTTTCCTGTTTTCAGATCTCAAGAGAATGCTTGCTGGAAAGAAATTTAAGTCCAATGATGAAGTAATCGCTGAAACTGAGGCCTATTTTGACGAGAAAGAGAAATCGTACTATAAAAGTGGTATAGAAAAGTTGGAAAATCGCTATACTCGTTGTATCGCCCTCGAAGGCAACTATGTTGAATAAAAAAATCGAGTTTTGTCAAAATGTTGTTTTTTTCTTACTTATCCTACGGACTTATTGAACGACCTTAGTTTGTTTTGTTTAAACTAATCTGATACATCAGATTCTACTGGCACACAAAACTGTCTGATCTCGAAATCTACCTATTTCTAGCGGATATACGTGCCGCTTGGACTTTTTTTAAAATTAAAACTGAAAAATTTCATGAAAAATACGCAAAAATTTTTCGATGTAATTTTCTTACTAAGTCGTATTTAATATCTTCTAAACAAAAAAGTTGAATAGAATCGGTAAACTAGTTTTTAGTAAATAGCACAAAGTACGAAAAAAAGCAATCTAATAATACAGTCAAATGCGTTTTTCCCGTAAAAAAATAACCCATGTCTGTAATTTTAGTATGTTTTGAGTAAATAATAAACCTGTTAAATATAAAAAAATGAAAAAAACAACAAAAAGGCACTTTTTGAAAAAATCGTGTTTGAAGAATCAAAATTTAAAAACATCATCCAAAAGCACAATTTTTTTTATCAATGTAATATTTTTATAAGGCCACATTAAGTACCTTGCAAACAAAAAAAATTTACTCAAATCGAATAACCCGTTCGAACACAATTTAATTTTAATATTTGATTGTCACTAAATTTCATAAGAAATTTCGAGCTACACTGGTGGGTGACTAGTGAAAAAACAGAAAAATTAAAAAACGTGTATTAATTGGTGGGATTTTCCATCTATAATGTAAAAACATTTCCATAATATGGAGTCTAATGACAGTGCAAAAATTCAACTTAAGTAAAATAAATAAGTGATTAAGAAGTTTCAACTTCGAAATTGTCATCGCCTCAATGGCGTAAGGATTCGAACCAGGCACTGAGGAGGAAGGTTCGAATTCATTCGAAACACGAAAAATGTGAAGTGGAGTTTTTTTCTGATAAACTTCCAATCATGCCTTTGGATTGAAAAAAATCCATTTATTTCTTTACTTACTTGAGTTTAATTGATTTTAAGAAATCCTCAATGAATAAGAAATGGTTTTTATGTTTGTTAGAGTTGTAAATACTTATGCAAATAATTTTTCCATTATTTTTTGGCAGTCATTTCATCCAAATTTTTTATCATTCCTCTTTTCCATATTCTTTCTCACCGTAAAAAATTCCAAAATTTTACATGTTAAACTTTTTTAAAATCCACCTGCTAATTAAAAAAAAAGCCGAGGAAAGTATGTCAACACAATTCCAGGTCTTTTGGTTAAACTCTAGGGGCCGATTGTATGAACAAGGATGGATAGAAAAAAATCCGAGGATAAAATTCTATCTTCATCCGAGGATTTTTTTTTGTCGATTGTATGAACACGGATAGAATAATTTTTATTTTTGTTTTTATTGCAGTTTAAAGCAGTTTTTTATAAGTGGTAATACTTTTTTTTTTATTTTTCTATTAAATAAATTTAATTATAAACTAAAAAACATTATTTCAAACTTGAAATTGAATATAATAAAATTATATTCAAATATTATTTATTTTGCTATTAATTTATATTAAAAAACAAATTTTTGAAACGCTGAAAATTAAATTCAAAAATAACCACAAATTTAAAATAAAATTTCCCTGCTATGCGCATGTCAAGAAAAAAAAACAAATTGTTTTATCCTTTGTTTTATAGAAAAAAAAATAGAAGATAGATCTTAGGATAGATCAACAATCATCGGATAAATTTTTTATTTTATCCTGATTCATACAATACAAACGACGATCAATCCGAGGATTTATCTTCTATCCGCATTCATACAATTGGCCCTAGGTGATACATTTGGCTTTCTTTCCATCTTTATTCTACCACCGTTGCGTGGTACCTTCCAAATCTAGAGCGTTTGTATGCATCAAATGTGTGTATGTTCTGCCGGACATTGTCGAAAAATGTGGAACATGGTCCGACTTTAACAAAGTTTTGTGTAATTGACAAGTAAGTTAAGTTACACGCCGAAAAGCAAATTTGTTTTGTTCTGGATCAGTTCAACCAATTATTAATTTTGGAGTAATCTGTTATAAGAGGGACATAGGATTGATTAATTCCTTGTAAAAAGCAATTGCTCGATTTGTTCTTCACTTGCGTATAAAAGAACAATTTAATGGGGTTCCAAAACAGATGAAATTATTTTCTGTGACAAAAAGATGAAACAATCGTTATTAAAAAAACTATAAAATAACATTTTCGCTGATAAAAAAAAGATATACAATATACATATTTGACTAAATTTACTATGACTGAATCAGGACGTATATATTTTGTGTATCCATTTACTTATTATGGAAAAGTATAATACTGCTCTAAATACCATACCGGCAAAGTGTGTATGTCGTCTTACATTACCGTTATACCGGTATTGAAATTTGGGCTTGGTATTGAATTTCCAAATATCAACAGCTAGTAGATCACGAATGATAAAAAGTAAAGTGAATAAAAAAATTAAAGTGAATTTAACTGCAGGATGCATCAACAATTTGAACATACAAATACAATTTTATTCGTTAATCTTCTGTTCTTGTCTGATTGTCTTCATTTATTTATCTCCTTTTTTATTATATAAAGAAATAAAAATAAAATTCAAATGATAAATTTTTATCTGTTTTAAAGAAATTTTATTATATTCATTTTTTAGTACTTTCAAGCATATTTTCAGTAATAAAAGTTTTTTTTATTATATTAAAAATTAGGTTGTTTGTTTTTATTTGTTTTTAAATTTTAATTTCATGATCATAAATTAAGGATATTGTAATGTTTTTATTTTAAGTACAATAAGAACGAAATTTTTTTGTTTGCGTAGATTTGAATTGCTTGAAATTATTTATTCAACGTAAATTATATACCTTAAGTTTTGTAAATATTTTTTTGTTTAAAATGCAATACCTAACCCGAATTTTGTTTAATACCGAATACATCAACTTGCCTTGTACATATTCTTTGAAATATACAAATAAAAAATTCAATTGATATAAAGCAAAAAAAAAATAATAACACACAAACTCCCTCGAGGCTTTATTTGTTCTTGAATTTCTGTATTTTTTTTGTAAATAATTCAAAATAAATTTTCCAAAAACGATTTTCAAATATTTGAAAGAAAAAAACTAATGGAAAAATATAAACAGAAGCTGGAGGGAAATATTTTTGTTTTCCTTTCACTGATTTGTTTTTTCTTATTGCTGTTGTGTTTTGCCCTAAGCGTTATTTATATATATAATACATAAACATTCAACTTAGCTGGCTATGTGCGGTGCATTGAATTAAATTGTCATGAAAGCATTTATTAAAACATTTAAGGTTTGGTATTTGTTTCAGAGAAGCTAATACAATCATTAGTTAAGTAAGATCCATATTTTTATTTATTGGAATAAAAATATGAGAAACACAAAGACTTTAAGCTAAATATCTGAACATGCTGATCTATTAACTTTTTCGATATTTGTTTATTAAAAATTTAGAAAAGTGATAGTGAGAGCAGCTATGCTAGGGGCTAGGGCGTTTCATAACGTTTAACAAATTCAACTGCCGTAAACAATACGTAAACCGTAATGTAATCATAACATGTTTTTTGCAGAGTTGTGCATTTTCATGTAAAGAATAATTCTTTACATTTTTATGTAAAGAATTAGTAAAGAATAGTTTTTTACGTAAAGAATGTAAAGAATGATTAACAAATGTAAAGATTTTTACTTTCAAGTGATTTTTACAGCTCCTTTAAGAAGACAAAACTTGAGCCCAATTCCAACAATAGTAATACAAATTTTGAATTACGAATTTCGGTCTCTATAAAATTATTTCCCGCTTTAATCATAGAAAAAGCACGGATGGAAAATCATAAATTTTGTATTAAAATTTAAAACTTATTACAATAAAAGTAACAATTTAACTACAATAACATCAATTTGTTGAATACGAAACATATAACAACAGAGTTTTTCTTTGAGATAAATCCAATCATAGTTTTGAATTGAAAAAATTCAAATTAATCCCTTAGTTACTTGAGTTCAATTGCTCACAAAAATCCCAAAGTATTTTTATACTTTATTAATGAATATTTAATACTTTCACAAGGGATATCGAAACGATTCGTCGATATCGGCTTTCAACGGCATATCAACGGATATCGGCTTTTAATCTTATTGATACTTGATATATAAAGTTTTAGTACTGTTTCCGATATTTCTGCGTACCCCACTTTGGATTTGTCACTCTCTCTCTAGCGTTTAAATCCCATGGAGGGATTTTGCCGTCTGTGCAATAAGCTTCCAATCATCTCGTTCCATGACTAGTTGACCCCAGTTTCGACATCCTATATCACGAAGGTCTTGGATGATGTCATCACGCCAGCGTTGTCTAGGTCTTCCTCTTCGACGAACACCAGCTGGTTGTTGTTGGGACGCTTTTTTTATCATTCTATCCAATGGAGCCCTTTCTACATGACCAACCCATCTAATCCGGTTGGATTTAATGAATCCGATTACATCGCAGCCTCCAAGAAGCTGTCTGATTTCATGGTTCATTCGGATTCTATACTGATTTTTAGCAACTTTACATGGACCATAAATTGTTCGTATGACCTTCCTCTCGAATGGTGATAAAATTCTACAATCCGAGGAAGTCAGTGTCCAGCTTTCACTTCCAAATGTAAGCACAGGTCGGATTAATGTTTTGTAAAGTGTGAGTTTACACGACCGCGAAAGATGTTTTGATCGCAAAAGTTTTGAGTATGCGTAGAAAACTCTGTATGCGGCAGAGACACGGGCTTTGATATCTGCCTGCATGTCATTTGACGATGTTATTACAGACCCGAGGTATTTGAAGTTTTCCACGCGTTCCACTTCATAGTCGCCAGTATCCAGATTTCCAGGAGGTATGTTCTTAGATGTTGTTAACACTTTAGTTTTGCCGATGCATAATCCAAGCCGTTTAGCATTTCTTTCAAGCTGAGAGAGACTATCCTTAATATCGCTTGTTCTACGTCCGAAAAGCAGTTTAGCCAAGAAATTGACTAGATTTGTTATATATGCAGTTTTGTGTCTCAATTCGGCTTTTCCTTATCGCGTACTCCAGCGCCAATTAAATAGTACGGGCGCGAGGGCATCACCTTGTCGAACACCTGATGTTATATCGAAAGGATCAGAAACTGACCCTTCGATTACTATTCTACAATTTGATCCCAATGTTGTGAGTTTGCACAGAGAAACAAGTTTCTCTGGGATACCAAGGCATATGAGTGCGGACCAGAGGTTGTTGCGGATGATACTATCATATGCTTGCCTGAAATCAACGTAGAGCTGGTGAATGCTGATGTTGTACTCCCAACATTTTTCTAGAATCATCCTTAATGTAAAACATTGATCTGTGGTTGAGCGTTTGGGACGAAAACCACACTGATAGTCACCGATGATAGATTCGGCGAACGGGATGAGTCGAGCAAGTACGACATTAGCTAGTATTTTATATGCTGTGTTCAACAGTGCGATGACACGATAATTTGCACGCTTTAGACGGTCACCTTTCTTATGTAGCGGAACAATGAGAGCCGTTTTCCATTCAGCAGGTAGTTCTTCTTGGTCCCAGATTGCAAGAATCAGATCGTATATACGTGAGACCAGAGCTGCTCCTCCATTTTTCATAAGTTCTGCGGGAATTCCATCGAAACCTGGTGATTTGCCATTTTTCAGTTTTTTAATGGATGCGTCCCACTTCTTCTATTGCTGGGTAAGGGACAAAATCTCCTCAGTTGATGGAGCAATTGCTCGAATAGGATGAACTTCATTCGTCCTATTCAGTAGGTCTTGAAAGTGGGATCGCCACACTGCCAGCACATCACGTTCACTTGTTGTGAGTTCATTATTTTCATTTTTGATGGCTGTAGATCTTGGGTGGAAATCTTTGGTCAGACTCCATGCATTGGCAAAGCACTCTTTTGAATTTCCGTTGGTCGCATGTTGGTTGATGTTTTCGATGCAGCTCTTCATGTGTTTGCGTTTCTTTTTACGTAGAAGTTTTGCTGAGGCTTTCCTGGCGCATAGATAATCAGCTTGGGAGCTTCGGGTGTTCCTTGTTAACCATTTTTCTCGCAGTTTTTGTTTATGTTCAACGGATTGGTGGCATTCGTCGTCAAAACATTCATTGTGTGATTTCGGTGGTCGTTTTCCGATTGTAGTTTGTGCTGCGGCTATAATGGTTGATTGAAGCGTTTGCCATTCTTCTTGTATGCTGAATGGCATCTCAGAAGAGATGTCATGCTCTTCTATGTTTTGTGTTATTATTTCCTGATATCTATTCAGCGTTTCCGGATGTTTAAATGCTTTGACATTCCAGCGCACGGTCTTTTTTGCTTGTCTGTTAAATGTAGATGATAATTTGCACTTGTACTTAAGGATGACAAGTATATGATCGGTGTTCATATCAGCACCTCTGTATGATCGAACGTCACTTATACTTGTAGAGTGTCTCTTAGAGATCATGACGTGATCGATTTGATTATCCGTTCTTCAGTCATTTGATTTCCAAGTTGCCTTGTGAATTCTCTTGTGAGGGAAGAAAGTGCTGGAAATTACTAGATTATACATCATAGCCAGCTCGGCTGCATGAAAACCGTTATTGTTGCTGGTTAATGCAAGCTGTTAGGGCCGATATGTGTTTTAAGTTCTGCAATCCTACCGATTTGAGCATTAAAGTAACCTACCACGATTTTTATATCGTACCGCGGGATGTTATTGATGACTTCTTCGAGTTCTAGGATCTAGGTCTTTAATATCATCTGCTTTATCTTCAGAAGGTTCATAAACATTGACGATCGTTACATTGAATTTTTGCGTGCGGATTGTCAGTGTGCATAACCGCATATTAATTGGGCAGAAGTCGATAACATGCTGATTCACGCGACGGTGTATAAGGGAGCCAACTCCAAATTCTCCTCCGTTTTGATGACCGCAATAATACAGAGTGTATCATTTCGCTGTTTCATGGATTCCACTGCCTGGCCATCTTAGTTCTTGTAATGCCACTATATCCAGTGTGTAGCTCTCGACTAGTTGAGTGAGTTTTAGGAGATCTTCTGGTCTTCTGAGGCTTAGCACGTTCCAGGTTCCCATTTTTAAATCGTAGTCCGGGTACAGTTTCCGAGGTCGTTCCAATAATGAATCCGAGATATTCCGAGGCCTGTGTACAGAATTCATGACAATAATTTTTTACGGAAATGGGGTGTTAGCCCTTCGCCCAACCCAAATTTTTGTGAATGGGCTCGTCCTGCATCTTAAGGTCACCAGAAACAACATTTTTACACGTTTATATAGCGAGCCGCTTGATCCAAGACAGACGCCCGCTGAAAACCGCCCCTTACATGGAGAACAGACGCTTTCTACACATTTATATAGCGAGCCGCTTGATCCAAGACAGACGCCCGCTCCAAGCCGCCCCTAACATGGAGAACAGATGCTTGAGTTGCATTGGTTTTATGGCGCCAATGACTCGCCATGGTGCAGAATCATTGAGTATAAGCAGTATTTACTCTGGCCCTTTCAACTACACCAACCTAATTCTGTTAGCGTTACCCAGGTAGCACGGCGTGGACGTAGAATTTCGGATTTTTGCTACCCCCATATGTCACTTCGGGTTAAAAAGTTTTTTTTTTATTTGTTTAAAGGGTTTATTCCTACTAGAGTCTACAGTTACAAATCGATTTTAATAAAACGTTAATGTAAGTTAAAACAAAAGATTTAAAAACGATTTTTTAAGCTTTTGGGTACATTGGATAAAGGGTTAGAGGGTATAGGGGTCTCCAGAAACCATTTGTTTTAAAGATCTATAACAGAAGCGAAATCCGAAATTCGACGTCCATGCCGTTCAGCCTGGGTAATGCCGACAGAATTAGGTTGGTGTATCGAAGATGAGCAGGACAAAGACTGCTTAGGCAATGACCCTACATCAAGGCGAATTGGTGCCTTTAAACCAATAAGACCCAAGCGTCTGTTCGACATGTCCATGTTATGGGCGGCTGGGAGCGGGCGTCTGTCTTCGATCAAACGGCTCGCTATATAAACGTGTAAAAGAATGGTTTCTGGTAACCTAAAGATGCAGAGCGGACCTATTTGTGACAATTTGATAAAACGAACGACGATTTGACAAAAAACCTATTTTGTTAAATTTGGAAATCAGAAAAAGAATAACAGAACTGATCATAACAACATATTTTTACCTGGACGTGAAAAAGGACCAGACTACCGAATCGGAACGTGGAACGTGCGATGCGTGAGCCCTCCTGATGCCTTTATAAGTTTAGAAACAGAGGCTGAGAGGTAAAGGATGGATATAATAGCTCTGCAAGAAATTAGACAGTCAGTAATCGGAAAACAAGATCTGGATAGTCACTCTTTATACTGTAGTGGTCATCCTTCTCGAAGAGAATTTGGAACTGGTATTCTTGTAGGTGCACACATACAAGAAGCCGTGATGAAATTCATCCCGGTCTCTGAGAGGATCTGCTACCTACGTGTACGCGGTACATACAACAATATTTCTCTTATTGCCGGGCAAGCACCTACTGAAGCTGGGCCCATTGACGAGAAGGATAATTCTACTTCTGGGTCTTACCGAATGGAAACACTTGAAATCAAATTGATCACGTGCTAGTAACAGCATGTTTCTTTTCTAGTGTTCTGGATGTGCGATACTTTAGAGGTGCATACATTATAAGAGATCACTTCCTTGTATGTGCTAAAATAAGGTTCCACTTTCCAAATCCATGCGTTCCAAAATTTAATCAACGAAAACGTTTTAACATCTCATCATTAAAGAATGCTGAAACAGAAGAGAGATATCAAATCCATATTGCTGAAACATTGAAGAAATCAGAAACCATTAATTGAGACGTCGATAAGTCATGGTATTTACTCAAGGATGCTGTTTTAAGCGCTGCTGAGGAAATACTTTGACGACCACAGAACCACTCCCAGAATCCATGGATGGATCAAGCATGTCTTGACGCTATTCAATACAAAAGAGATTGCTATTTGAAATGTCTATAAGGACGCAACATCAGATCCACGAAGAAGAACTATAAACAGGCAAGACAAGGCGTTACAAAGCTATGTAGGCAAAACGAAGAGAGAATGGTGGAAGAAAAAGTGTGAAAAGATTGAAAGCTTCAATAAGAAACATCAATTGCGTTACTTCTTACAACAGGTTAAAACCTTAAAGAAGGGATATCAAACTAGATCGACTGCTATTCAAAACGAAGATGGGGAGCTACAAGTAGACCTTAAAAATATTTTAGATATAGAAACTTCTCAGTTTAAATGACCAGCAACAAGTCGGGCGACGAGCAAAGCTTATTCGTGTGTCAAAGGTACATGTAGACGAACCAACCAAAGAGGAATTCGAAGCGGCGCTGTCAAAATTAAAATGCAATAAAGCACCAGGTATGGACGATATAACATCCGAAATAATTGTACATGGTGGTGAAACTCTTTCCTTAAGATTTATTGAACTTGTTCAAACGGTCTAGCGGACTTGAACCATGAAACAGGATTGGAACTGAGCTATGCTGATACCAATCTATAAAAAGGTAGTCGCTTACAATGTGCAAACTACAGGAGAATCGCTCTCCTCTGCATATCATATAAGATCTTTTCATACATTTTGCTATCCAAAATCAATTATTTTGCTGTACAACTATTTGGAGAATATCAGTGTAGCTTCCGGCAAGGCTGAGGTATCACCGATGCACTTTTCTCGATAAAGATGATTTTGGAAAAGTGTTGAGAGTTCAACATACCTGTATACTAACTCTTCATTGATTTAAGGCAGGCCTATTTCTCAAACGAGAGACTCTATGCTCTGCTGTGGTTTCAATGGGAATCCCTGGTAAACTGGTTTCACTATGCAAAATGACAGTACAGAACTCTCAACGCTGTGTACGAGTGGAGAACGAAATATCGAAGTTCTTTAAAGTCGACTCCGGGTTAAGATAAGGTGATGCTATCTATCCTTTACTCTTTAATTTACCGACTAACAACAATATCTTGTCAATAAACTCAGTACAGATGATTGCGTACGCTGATGGTGTTGTCATCCTCGGCCGAAGTGAAGCTGTTATGAGTGAGACTTTTAAGTCGCTGGAGAGTGGTGCTATTAAGTTAGTCTTCAAATCAACTACGATAAAACCAAACATATGAATGTTTCAAGAGAGGCTGAGAATAAAGATTTGATGTGCGTCGATAACGAATTGAGGGAGTTGAATGTTTTAAATATTTGGGATCAATGCTTGACTCAAACAACAGCATACTTACAGATATAAAAAGCTCGAATCGCTGCAGAGAATCGAACTTTCTACTCAATTAAACCTCTTCTTAAACCACCGTATGTATCCACCAACACTAAACTCAAGTTATACAAGACGTTGATTAGACAGGACCCATATATCGGGTTACAAACGTGGACCCTTACACAAAATAACGAATCACATTTATCTGTATTTGAGCGTAAGATCCTTTGCTCCATGTTTGGTCCACTTAAGACAGACGATGGAGAGTACAGAACGCGATAAAAATTTGAGATCAGAGACCTTCTTGAGGGTCCTGATATAATAGGTTGTATCCGTTCCAACAGGATTGCTTGGTCTGGGCATTTTCTACGAGCCGATTCACAGTCTGGAATGATTAGACAAATGTACGTTAGTACCCCAGGTAGTGGGCGACCGCGAGGTAGACCACTACTGCAATGGGAGACGGACGTAATAAACGACCTTAAAAAAATCGGCTGACATGGTAAATATGTCGCTGTTGCGAATGACCATGGATCACCCTATTGATGACTTTAACAACAACGGACCTGCGCAGAATCAATTTACTTTATTTTGCGTTTAGTTCAAACCAAATGTTTTTGCTTCATATTGCAAAAGAAAAGAAAAATATGTATTACAGTGGAAACAGATACTATTTATGAAACGAATCTTAAACTGCTTGATAGAACGAATGCATAGTTGTTGTGAAAACTGCCTGGTTTAGATTATAAAAGAAAATGCCTAATGAAAAGATATTTTGGTCGTTACAAGCACTTGTTTTAAGGAATATTAAATTTTTTTTAGAATTTTGCGTTGCACAGTTTTTGAGTTTGTGTCAAAAAGTGCGACTTTCAGACTCCCACAACCCCCCCCCCTCCTCCCCCTCCCTCTATGTTTCGACACTTATTGACAGAAAAATTTTAAGAAATTCACAAAAACTGGAAGTTTGGTAAATTTATTACCAAAAATTATAGCGATGTCTCAACTTATTATATTTCTGTGTGTGTTCTGTGGGTTGGGAGGTAGAGGGTAAAAAGAACGATTTTAGACTCAAATGATTCGGATGTTATTTAAAAGGGGACTTAATTGAAGAAACATCGTAATGTTTTTTTAGAATTGTTCGGTGCCCAGTTTTTGAGTTACTTCCCCTCCCCTCTACGTTTCGACGCAGATTGACACAAAATTTTAAAAAATTCACAGAAACAGAAAGTGTTGTAGATTTTTAACGAAAATTATAGCAAAGTGTCAACCATATATCTGTGTGTTAGAAAATGGAAGTGAGGAGGGTTAAAAAAACCTTTTTTGATCCAAATGAGGGGTGTTATTTGAAAGAGCACCTAAACTAAGAAACATTTATAATTTTGAGGTTCACAGTTTATGAATTATTGTCAAAAAATGGCAACTTTCCACCATTTCCCCCCACTCCTTCCTCATCTAGGTTCCGCCGCTGATTGACAGAAACATTTTAAAAAATTCACAGAGACGGGAAGTTTGATAAATTTTTAACGAAAATTATTTCGAAGTCTCAAATAA
>OY856187.1:224085046-224129859 GCA_963693315.1 Diogma glabrata | reverse complement strand
ATGACGAAAAAGTCCTAATCTTCTTCTTATGCTATAGAATGAAATGTATAAAAAAATAATCGTGACAAAAAAAATCAAAATTAGAACTTTTTCGTCGAAATTTTCATCATTTGGTTTTACGAGTTTCGACGAATTTCAAGTTTTATTTCAAAATATCATCAGAAATATAGGTTTTAGGAGAAAAATGTTTTGGACTTTTTATGTAGAGAACTACATTTCCTACAAAAATAATTATGTGATTTTTTTGTGACATCTGCATATTTTATGAGATATTAACGATTTTATCGAAAAATCAACTTCGATGATTTTGCGGCACGTGTTCTTTTGATTTAAAAAAAAAAATAATACCGTTGTGGTTTTTTGACCACAAAGAATTTTTCTAGGGGGCGTCTCGGAAAATGTATATATATATGTATATATATATATATATATATATATATATATATATATATATATATATATATATATATATATATATATATATATATATATATATATATATATATATATTTATATATATATATATATATATATATATATATATATATATATATATATATATATATATATATATATATATATATATATATATATATATATATATATATACATATATATATATATATATATATATATATATATATATATATATATATATATATATATATATATATATATATATATATATATATATATATATATATATATATATATATATATATCGATTACTTTACAATTTGCCTGCTAAAGTTTTTGTCATCATATAGAAATATGTAAATCATAGATAGCATAGAAAATCAAAACAATTGAAATAACGGCAAAATTTAAATTTATTATTTTATATTTTATATATGTATTGTTACCGTTTTAACCTTTTGATAATACTATACCAACAAATTAACTATAGAACCGTAGTAGAATATAACAATTGCGTCACATTCTTCAAACAAGTGAAAGAATGAATAAAATTACAATGAAAGACATATACTTGGAGGGCTATATATTCATCATTATTTTACAATTTATATGTTCATGAGTATTTTATGTTCATATATATGTTCATCAGTATTTTATAATTTATAATAATTTTTATCCACGACTACTAAAGAATATATACTTTCCATGCGTATATCTTTCATTGTAATTGTATTCATTCCCATTTATATAAAAAATTCTCTTTTATTTATTTCATTCCACTTTATTTATAAAAAAATCCTCTAACAAATTAAAAACTTCATTTGTTGGTATAGTAATATAAACAAGTTTAAACAAGAACAATACATATATAAATCTAAAATAAACAGCTAACGTTGTGTTTTTCTTGTTTTCTATGATAAATTAATTTCAATATGGCGATATAAAGTTTTCAATGAAAACTTTATATTATTTCAAATATTTTTACAGTTGTGGATAAAATAGCATCTTGTATTCGCTTAGGATGAAGGCAATTCTTCATTCGGATGATTCCCTCCACTCGCTACGCTCGTTCCGGGAAACTTCATCCTTGTGAAGAATTGCCTTCATTCTAAGCTCATATAAGAATCTACTATTATACCATAAGTATTTTTTTCATACATTTTCATATAACTATTATAATTACAAAAATTAACTCAAAATAAACTATTCTTTTCAATTATATCATCATATTTGCATGCGTTTTATTATACATACTCAGGTATGTATGCTGTTGACGTAAGGGTGCAACTTTGTAAATGGGCTTTATCTTCTAAACGGATGATCCAATCCTAACCAAACTTGAGACTGTTGCGTAAAACACTTTTGGCTAGGATATCATGAAATTTCAAGTCGATTCGGTTATCCAGTTCCGAGCTACAGCGTTTTAAAAACGCAAAACATACCCAGGTATGTTGCCGTTGACATAAAGGTTAAATAATATCTAAAACTGTTCTTTCAAAAAAAATTCCTTATTTTAAAATTTTCCTTTGGTTTGTTTTAGCTTAGCTTTTGTTTGCCTTATCAAATTGTTTTTTAAAAATAAGCACATCAATTCTGTATACACTGTCATACAATAAACGCCAATCATTTTGAAATTGCAATTGCGTTGGTTGCTCCCTCCTAGCATTTTATTTCAGGTTGTTCCAGCCTTCCAACTTCCAAGGTTTTATTGCTTTTTTTAACTTTATAAAAAAATTATACTAAAAATGTTTTGCCTTAGTTTTATTTTATTTTAAACAAATGAAATTCTCAAAAATGTAATGACATCATTCAATTTCACCAATAACATTTGAATTATACTAATAACAAATATTTATACGTCTGGCCTACTGGGATATTAAAAATTATCAGTCTAATTTTGAAATAATTAGCTGATATCATAGTAGGCCAACGTATAATTCATAAAAATATATAAAGAAATGAAAAATTGCAAAAAGTTTTCTAAACGAATTCACCTCGTTCGATGATAAATTCTCATAATTTTTTGAAAAATTCCTCAAGCAAGTGGTATTGATTGAGGCCTACGGCCTCGTGCTTTTATCAATATACTTGCTTTCGAAATTTTTGGCAAAAAAATATTTCGAATTATCACCGCCCTTGGGAAAATACAACTGAAAAAAGTTTACTTATATTACACGAAATTTTACATAAGATTTAACTTTTTAAAAATCTAGTTCTCAAAGATGGCAAAAATCAAAGTTAGTTTTTTTATTTGTTGTTTTCTAAAGATTAAGGCGCGCTGCGCTATACACCTGAGCTAAACTATGCGAACTATGCGAACTATATTTTTAAAAAAATAATGTATAAAACGTAATTATAGAAAAAAAAACATTACGGAAACACAACATTTAAAAAAGAAAATAAAAACGGGAGCATTACATTTTTTTAAAAAAACATTATTAAAAACATAGTTCGCATAGTTCGCATAGTTTAGCTGAGGTGTATAGCGCGCCTAAGACTTGTATCCAAAACATACTTTAATTACCGACAGGCATTTTGTTTTGTTTATGAGGAAAAATGATATGAGAAAGATGCATTTAAATATTTACTAACATAAAATTTATACAAAGAAAGAATTTTATACAAAGAAATTTACTACGAAACATTCTTGGAAACAACAACAGTAGAAACTACTGCAATTGATGTCTTTTATAGTGTCTATGATTTAAAATCTGGCACAGCAGCCAGGGTAAGATTCAACCCAACGTAACAAAGCCTTAACAAAAACGGGCTTCCACATTTTATATACGCTAAACCCAAGGCGAGCGAGTTATATTCGCCACTTGACCGACTTTTCTTATTAAATCTCAAATACTCATACAACTCAAACGAGATGTAAAATATAAAAAATAAATTCCCTCAGAGATTTTTAAAGCAAATAAAAACAAAACTGCTAAATGAACAGGATCGTAATGATAACTAGGTCACATTGCAATTTCACGTTACAATATTTTTCTTTCGTATTTAAGCCAAGGTAAAAAACAACACAAAATCGGATGTCGACAGGAAATAGTTGAAAATAATAATTTTTTGCTCCTCTTTAATTTTTTTGCTCTATTTGTTTTAATAAAACTGAAAGAATTTCCTGTCTACGGTATTTGTTGCATGACAAAAAAAATGTGATTTGGCTGGATTATAGAGATTCTAATATTTAGTAATTTTTTGTTGCTTTCTCATATTCTTCAAAATCAAATGAACAGTGAAATGAACTTTTGTTGTCTAAGTTAAAAGCAAAAAAAGTTCTATAATATTAAGTTTCCTATACCCGCTATACCCTAAACAGATTTGCCCACCTACTTAAAATTTTCTCTTTTTTATACGATATAATTATATTTCCAGACAGTCGGAAAATATATAATTACTCGTTGCAAGAACAATTATCTAAATAAATATGTACAAGGTAGTAAAAATTTACGGAAACTTCCGTCTCCAGTTAACAAACTATTTTTTGTAAAGTTTAATCAACGTTTTAGAAAATGATGAACGTGAGACAAGAAATGTTGTTTAAAATAATAATGAAAATTTTTCAAGTCCTAAGGGAAAATTATTTAATTAAAATTATGAAATTTAATTTAATTAAAGTTTTTAGTGCATTATATTATTTGCTTTGTGGAATGGATATGTGTTTCATTTTAATTTGTAGTTTAGGTTTTGGAAACTTCTATTCAACTAAGAACTTCGATGAATACGAAATTTCATAAAATGTAACTTAGATTGATGGAAGAAAAAGTATTTCACTTACAAGTATGAAATTTTAAATTAATATCGCTTCGGATCTTGATAAAATTTTGACATATGCTTCCATAGGAGTAGAAAATTGCATGTAAGTAGTTTTGCATATATGTAAATGTAGCTAATTTTCTTTTTTAAAATTTGTTCGATATCTGCTTGAAATTAGTTTGTTTTGTTTAAACTAATCTGATACATCAGATTCTACTTGTACACAAAATTGTCTGTCCCCAAATCTACCTATTTCTAGCGGACATCTTGCCTCTTGGACTTTTTTTTTGTACTTTTTGTCACTATAAGCAAGTTTGCTGATTCTATTGAACTTGTTTTTGTTTACATAGATTAATTAAACACTTGTTGTTGTTTCAAATTTTGAGAATTATTATATTAATTTATATATAACATACCGCTCAATCGCTTTCGCTCTTATGTCATCGTCGGGAGCTTACAAAAAACTAAATATAAAAGAAAGGTTAAACTTATTTATATTAAATTTTCTATTGTAAAATTCGATTTAATGTACTAAAATTTCTTATTAATTTTAATTCTATTACAAAAAACGAACAAACTTATTTTATGATTAACAAAATATATAAAATATTGAGGGGCTGAAATCTCACAGCTCTGATATATCAAGACTTAGGCCTGGGTTAAGGATTTTGATATAGTTTTCGGCAAAAAACTTTTATGAGGACATGGATTTTAGTTTTGCAGCAATGTATATCAAACATAATTTTTTGTTAAAGTATTGGTATTTTTTATCTCTGTTTAGATATGTATTACAAAACTAACACGAACCATCAATACGTTGTCGGAAAATTGTAACAGATCATAAATTAACATAATTTAGTGAAAAGATTATACAATCAGCAATCTACTCAAAACCTCTCCATTTAGCGTTTCGAGAAAATATTTCAAAATCACAAATTTTGAAAGAAATAAAATTCATGAAAAATATTGTAAAAATTATAATAAAATCAAACTTTTTTCAAAATTCTAAAAATATTCCAAAAATTCTTACAAAATCAATAGTTAAAACTTTTTTCAAAATTCCAAAACTATTGCAAAAATTATTACAAAATCAAAAACACAAACAAAATCAAAAACACAAACCAAAAATATTTCAAAAGCTATAGCAAATTAAACAATGTCCATGTCCAATTTGATTTTCAATTACATTTACGTCATAAAAACAGAAAAATTTTTTTTTTCCAAAAAAATTAGGTAAAAAAATAAATAAAAACCTTTCGTTTGACACACTTGACAACATTTTTTTTACAAAATTATAATGCCATAATTCTTAATAATAATAACAAAATTTCATGTCATATATAAATAATTAGTATGGGAGAAATTGTGAATAGTTAAACTCAAATAACTGGATGAATAATAGGAATTTTTCAATTCTGAAACCAGTTTTGGAATCTTCTAATTAAACCTTACATGTTTTAATCAGAAAAAATTTTACGTGTTTCGTGGCGGTATCGAACCCCAAGCATCAGTAACATAAATTCGATACCTTATGTTATACACGTTTTATCAACTGAGCCATTCAATTGACATGTTTTATGGAAATTTTAGTTAGTGAATTGAAACGTCATCAACAATTACAATGAAGTTAACAATTTCACAAAGATTGCCGACCTAACGACATGATATATTCAATTAATTATTTCTAATTAATTATCTATCTAATTTTATAGAGTTATTTCGATTATTTCTCAAGACGCTACTATTCCATTAAGTATGGTAAGTTAATGATATCCATTATTTTACGTACACATTCTCAATGTGGTAGAATCATTACAATTAGTTGTTATTCAACTAATATAGTTGTTGTTAAATTAGTTGTTATTCAACTAGGTAGTATCTGGTTTAGTATCTGGTTGATGGTTATAAATAAAAATCAATAGGGTATCTCGTCAGGGAATCAAAACGCCTGTTTGTAATTTTTGTATGTTTTGAGTTAATAATAAATCATAAAATTGTAAAAAAATGAAAAAAATCAAACGGGTACCATTTCGAAATCGCCATGTTTGAAGAGTTTAAATAAAGAACCTTTGAAACAAAAACTTACTCAAATCGAATAACTCGTTCAAACACAATCTAACTTTAATGTTTTATTGTCACTAAATTTGTTAAGAAATTTAAAGTCACCCTTTCGACAGTTACCAAAGATTAAAAAAAATCAAGTAAGTTGTAATTTAGTTTGTAATAAACACTAGACATAGTATCATTTTAGGAGGTGTACAAAACTCATTAACAGCTTAAAAGTTAGTAACGTACTGTCTTTTATTTTATAAAATCAAATGAATCAGAACGATTTCATTCTGATCAATCTAAAATTGAATTTGGTAAGTAACAAAAACCGAATGAAAATACTTTTCCATGTTATAATAACACTCTGCGAAGTCCAGCTGTTGTTCGTTTAGCAGTACATCTTCAAAACAGATTACACGTTTTTTCGCAGTCGCAAAAATGCAATAATATAACGATTACTGCTTTCTTCACTGTTATGTCTAAATTTTGCATTTCTGAAAACACTGTTGTATTGGAAATTTTGACGTATTCTATATGGAATGGAAATTGAAAAGCATTTCAACGGCGCAAATACAAAGCGTGAGTCGACAGACAACCAAACATTTTAAATAAAACAAACTGCATTTAGACTGTACCGCGATGCATCCCAATCAAAATGAAGGATCTTTCATCGCATGTGATTGGAAAATTCAAGTATTAAAGTGCGTTTTTCAGTAAAAATTTACAACAAAGCGGTGATAACGATTTGTTGCATTATAAGTTCTCAATTGAAAATGCCATGGATCTGCTGCTACTTGTTTGTTTAATGTAAAATTACTCAGCTAACCAAGTTACAACACGGGTGATCTTTGGGGGTGCTCACCATCTGTATTCAGCAAACTGACAATAACAGGAAAAGAGAAACCTTCTTCTGAGACGCATAAAGGGTAACTGATAAAAGGATTCATATTAGATTGAATTTGGCAGCAGCTCGATCCCGAAAGAACATAGAGTTAGCTTTTGCCTTAGGCGAAATAGGTGCAATATTGCTAACAGGTGAAAAAACTGCTCATTCCTACTCACCTATCGACACCAATAGACAAAATAAATGTTTTTCTGCTTCATGAAGTACTCTAGACTCTAGCGACATTACAAATATACGTACAAATTTGGGTGGCCAGCTGCAAATCAATCGATCATTTGAGATATTCTCACACCAATGGTAATTGGAAATGACAAGGTATTGGTTGGTTTAGCTTCAGGAAAAAATTATATTGGCTCATTGCTTCTAGAATTTGGTAAATTCAGAAGGAGAATTGGTTGAAAAATTACTACCAAATATAATTAAATTATAAGAATCACAATTGGAGAAATAACGGGCTATTCTTACGGCCAAAAACAAAGACATCTATGAACTTTTCAATATTATTCAATCTAACAGTCAAGCAATAATATAGAAAGTCGCTGGCATTGCTATGGAACGAATTAAATACGCATATACGGCACTGGAAAGTAGTTAAATATTATGGTATTCTGTGGCAAAACAAGAATTTGTTTCAGTAAAAGTTATAGACATATATATTTTTAAGATTGTGACAGCTAAACAAAATCATTGATCGTTGTGTTTCATTGAATGATGCAGGAGGAGTTAACATAATGAAATAAAATGTAATAAAAATTAAATAATAAATACTTTTCTTTTTGGAAACCCTTTGCACAAGCGATACTAAACTCAAAGAAAAATCCCGAAAATATTAGTTTTTTATCGTTCCATAGATCTTAAACAACTAGTTAGTCCATGTTACATGTAATGCAATTATTTTTATCTAAATTCTAATTTGGCTAGGCTACGCCCCTCAAAATGTAGGTTGTATTAAATTTTAAAGTTCTAACCATAATGTTTTCTAAAACTATTCACATTTAAATAATTTTCAAAACATAAATTTAATTATGAGCATTCTAGAAAATGTCTGATAATTTTAGATAAATAAAATAATTATATTAAAAACAAAACTTACGAAGAAGAACTTTAAGTAATTCTCTTTGGTGATAAAAATTTTAAAATAAATACAGAAAGTTTTTCGTCTCTAACTTAAAAAGCAAATACGAGCATAAAAAGAAAATTATTCAAATAGTGTTTTCTTTATGCATTTAATAATATTATTTTCATGAAAATAAAGTTTCTTTGGTGCTATGTAAATTTCAACAAAAAATTAAAATTTTATTTATATAAAAATTAATTGAATTTAGTGACAAATATTTAAACAAAATCAAACCCATTATGACATAAACTTGTACGCGATTACTAAACAAAGCAGAATTGTAAGTGTTTATTGTTGATATAAGAATCAAATTAAATAAATTTTCCATTCTATAATTGTATAGAATAAAAAATAAATTACATTTTCATATCCTGTTCAACATCCTATAGAAGGTAATAAAAACTTACCAAACACCAATAAATTAGAAAATGTAATTCTTTGGTCTTTTATTTGAGAAAAGTTTTATTTTATTTATTATTTAGTATGAGCAGTGGCGGATTTCTAAATAGGCTAGCTAGGCTGTAGCCTACGGCGGCAAATTTTCGTAGGCGGCAAATTTTTGTGCGGAAAATTTTAAAAATACACAAATTTTCCAAAACAGTAATTTTTTGTGGCGGCGAGAGCCGTCCGCCACTCTAAACAGAGTATCTAGGTTAAATCAATCAAATTCGCAATATTTCTTATCTCTATACTCGAAACATAGCGGCGGCACACGAACGATTAATAAATCACAAAAAATCTGTGGTTGCTCTGAGAGCAAGGATTTCAAGTAAGAATGTGATTAATTTATTAAATGCAGAAATTGATCTAGTAAAAAATTATTGGACGCAAGTTCTACAACGCGTTGTCGCAGTGGTCAAATAGCTATCAAGTCGTGGTCCCTTAAGTGGTTCTAATGTAGTTGCGGGATCATGTTATAATGGTAACTTTTTAATGACCGTAGAAATTTTAGCCGAATTCGATCCATTCTTAAGGGAACATGGAAGACCGAGTAAAACGAAGCGGTAAAACTGATTATCTTTCGTCCACAACGTACGAAGAAATAGTTCATCTTATGGCTCAGAACTCAGAAGTGCACAGAAATAATATCTGCCAAAATAAAAGCGGCGAAATATTTTTCTATAATTTTTTATTCTACACCAGACATCGCGCATGTAGATCAGTTCTCAATTGTTGAGATATGTTAAAGAATGTGGCACACCAACAGAGGTATTTCTAACTTTTGTTCCATATGCTGGACACAAATCTGAAGAAATGTACACAGCAATAACTAACACCCTGGCATCTTTAAACATTAATTTAGAAAATTGTGGAGTTCAGTCGTACGATAATGCTGCAAACATGTCAGGTGCTTATACTGGTCGCCAAGCCAGAAACAAAATTACCAACAAGTTTGCGGAATTTATACCATGTGCAGCCCATTCTCTTAATTTAGTTGGAACTGCAGCGGCTAGTTGCCGTTATGAATCCACCAACTATTTTTCATTTTTGCAATCAATTTTTAACTTTTTTTCGGCATCAACGATGCGTTGGGGAAAACTGCAAAACAGCAATGTACTGATAACAACAAAGAGGATCTCGACTACGAGATGGTCATGCAGAGATGATGCCTGCAACAGTTTATTAATGTCTTGGAAAGAAATTCATGATATTCTAAAATCCAAAAAAAGAAAACGACATTTTGATGAAACCAACGATGATGAAAACCTGTTTGGTGCCCAGGATAGTTTTAAAATAAACGATTTTTTACAATTGTCGATCGATAATTCTCAGAACTAAACGGTCGAAAATGTGCGTGTACGACAGAGTGTTCGAAATTACGTCTACGTCTTTTTTAAATTTCGCGAACTTTCTGATCGGGAAATAAAAAATGAAGCATTTAAATTATGTGAAGTTTAAACACAAGATGTTTCAGGTGAATTAGTTGAAGAGATTTTGCACATCAAAGAGTATTTGGCATTAGATGATAAAAAACATATAAATATCAATAATATGTGCAATTGGATTAGGGATGAAAATCTGCTTGATATTTTCCCTAATATTCACTGAAAAAAACATGTTCTATTTCCAATCGAAATGCAGTTGTCTCAACCTCACCGTGCGGTCAGATATGGCGAATAGAACTACGAAATTGTTTCAGCAACTGTACATTTATAGAACGATGTAGTTGAGACAATCACACGAAATATTTATGTGAAAATAAAATATAGTTTAATTAATTTCAAATAAATTCTTTGTTTGAATAATAAACTGCAGCCAACTTCGAGATGAGGTTGTCATTACTTCAACGTTTTTTTCAGTGTTGATATTATTTTAGGAATATTCAAATCAATTTGGCTGTCAGCAATTGTTCATCGGAACGTTCGTTCTCATGTTTAAAACGAATTAAAACATATTTACGCTCCACGATGTTCGATAGCACATTAAGTGATTTAGCAGTTTTATCAATTGAATCTGATACTGCAAATTCGATTTCATTTGACGATATAATTAAAGTTTTTGTAAACAATAAATTCAGAAAAATAAAGAAAGATAAAGAAAAAATGATTTTTTTCTATGATAGCATATGAAAAGTCTATTTTCATCACGCTTAATCCCCTGTGAAAATAGGTTCTTTTCACTAGTGTAAAAAAAATAACAAATTATAGTTGCTATGGTATCTTCATATAATTTTACAAAGTTTTTAAAACAAAGCAACCATGAAAAAATAGAATATGAATTTTTAATGTTATTTTATCGATTTCTAATTCAATAATTTCTAATAAATACCGTTTTTATATTATTTATCATAGAAAAAATTGCATTTCTTACGCGATATAAAAACATTTTACGTTCGTGAAATTGCCCCACTCGACGCTGACGCGTCTCGTGAGTAAATGTTCACTCACGAAAAAGCAGCGTTTTCATCTCTTGTAGGAAAATATACTATTTATTTATTTGAATATTTATAAAATATGTTATATTATTTAAGTTTTATATTTTGTTTAAATGAAGTTTTTATTGCATTTCATTTGATTTTAATGAACGTTTTTATTATTTTCGTATTTTAAATTTAATTTTTTTTTGCCAGATTTGCACGTTTTTCATTAAAAGCGTAATTTTAAAGTACTTGCAAAAAACGTGACCTTGAAATTTCTAAAAAAATGGGAGTTTTTTTTTTCGTCGCTGCGCTCGCATTTGATAATTTTTTAAAATATATTAGGCGGCAATATAAATTAGCCTATAGGCGGAAAATTTGTAAATCCGCCACTGAGTATGAGACGAGAAAATTTATTTCTATCGAATTCGAAAACAATGATAATTTTTGAAATTTATATCGACAAATAAAATTGAAAAGTATAAATGTTTTGTTTTTGGAATTATGATACAGAGAGATCCAAAAGGTAAGAGTCTGAGGAAAATGAATAAAATGCGTTTATGAGTTGCTGTTTAGTTTGGACTTTGGTTAGAGTAGGGATTTGAAATATTGAGCTAACATGAAGAGTTATTTACATGTTTTATTTAAGTAGATCTATTCAATTCTTGAGTATATTGAGGGTTCAATCACTTAGTCAATCAACTTGGACTCGTTCGTTAAACCAATGAACTAGTATATTAAAGTGCTTTTGATCAAAATTTTTATTACCATCCACATTATATGCGTTTTTAGTTTTCAAATCAAACTGGTGGGTGATTGAATTGATTGATAAAGAACGCAGGTTTAAAAATAAAAAATTATGAAACTGTTATCCGCAACTAATGTTATATGCAAGGGTAACTTTGAAGAGCAACTTCAAAGGCTCTGCGGTATCAAAAATTCAATAGGTTTTGGAAGAAGGAAGACAACACGCATTTCATATCGGTCTAGAAATGTATAACAAAATCCACACTTAACATGAATGCGTTGCCGCAGCACTCAATACTCTAATTTTTACAAGAAACCACATTTAATCTAGCAATATCAAAAAGTTACCCACTGTTCCTACTGTTAGGTCCACAAAAATTATAAAAAAGTTATTAACAGTTTCAAGACACCACTATTATGGCACAAGGGAACCACGGACCGCAGACCAGATTTTAAAACAGTTTGGAATTTTAAAGCGAGATAAACTCATTTTAAGAAAAAAAAAGTCCGCTAGAAATAGGCAGATTTCGAGATCAGACAGTTTTGTGTACAAGTAGAATCTGATGTATTAAACAAAACAAACTACTTACAAACAGATATCGAGCAAATTTTAAAAAGGAAATTAGCTACATATAAGCAAAACTCTTCTATCCAATTTTGCAACAAACAAATATCAAATCTACCCAGAACATATGTGTGACAATGTATGACAATATATACAAAACACGACAAACCTACTCTATACCATACGTCTTGCAATTGCGAAATATCATAATAGATTATTTTTTAGAAAAAAAATTGATTTCTTCTATTCATATCTTTCTATTGTTTTTCGTTGATTGCTATAAGGTTTTTGCAAATCGTTGTTGTTGGGGATTGTTGCAAGCCTTTTTGTTGAAGCCGACAAGTCAAAAACCTCTAACTGCAGAGGTTTATATTTAAAAGAAACGAATTAAAATTTTCCACAGATTCTAAATTTATGAAGGTTTTAAAAATATTAGTATCCAAACGGTCGTTATAACAGTTTAAAAAACTAACCTTTTTTTAGTAGAAAGCCTCTAGTTTCTTATCCATGTGTCGGATTTGGCTGATTTACGAACTTGTTCAAGATATTAATAAAACACATATTTTTAAAATTTTTTTGATCTGGCTTCACAAATGCGACCGTGAGAGTGTCGGTTGATTCAAAATCATTCTCCAATTTATTGAATGGCATGAACCAAGACTTGAAAATTTTCCGCAGCTGGTTAGATTCCCATTCATTAATTCTTAGTTAAAAAAATATGCTTTATCAGGTAAATATGTAAATATCAGGTGATGTACACTTAGACCCCAACGTACTGATTGCAATTCCACTTGTATGTTCATTGAGCGTGTTGATAGCTTCAAATATTTGGGTGTTGTTTTGGATAGCAATTTTAGTGGGAAACAACATATAAATAAATTAAAAAAGGTGATGAATAGTCAGATCCATGTATCTTCTGCGTAATTTTTGGCCGCCTTCAGTTTTGAAGATTTTTTATTGTTCAAATATTCAGTCAATATTGGGGTATGGAAGTGTTTTCTGGTACAGCGCTTATTTCACTACAAATAAACCCATTTATATACTTCAAAAATTTATACTCAGAATAATGAATTTTCAAAACGTCTTGCTCCCTCTTGGCCACTTTTTAGGTCCAATGGTACTCATCCTTTGCAACACTTGTGTTGTAAGTTGTTTTATGAGAGCAGTGGAAGCCTGCCTCTAAGGTTTTCAGCTAACTATTATTTTCGCTCTAATAATGGTATTGTACTTGAAGTTCCAAGAAGTTCCAAGATGCGAATATTTTCGTAATTTTTTTCTTGTTGTCGGTCCCACTTTCTTCAATAAGCTTCCTGCTATAATTAGAATCCAGAACTCAGGTAGAATATTTACGCGTATACTTAAACTGTGGCTGTTGGAAAATGATAATGTCGACTTATTGAAGTGAAAACTTCTTTAGGCGCGTTGTGCAATTTTGAATGGGGAAAAATTTATATATTCGAGTTATCATTTTTACAAATCACCAAAATATTTTTAAATATAAAATACCTCTATCCGTTTCTAATGTTTCAAACTGCAATATGGATCTTGCGGTCGACTGAGGTTCTATAAGTCCGAGTTCAATTCCTGTAATGTTACATTTTTTTATGGTTTTTTTTTTTTAATTTTTATTAAATACCATTAAAATTATTCTTTTTTATTCATGAATTCATAAAAATTTCATTTTTTAATGTAATTGTCTAACCAATAACCTTTCCGTTCTAGTACGGAGTTTTACTTAATAAAATGAAACAATTTAATCTTTCGTCTTTGCCTACCTGCTAACAATAAATGAAAATTTTGTGATGGTGCCACAATACAGACAAAACCGTCTAAGTGGTGTCTACATTTCACATTTTTGATACTTTTATCTTCTATCATGATAAATAATTTTAAAAATGATTTCTTAACCATGCATATTAATAAAACACACATTTTTAGAAGAAGTTTTTTGACCTGGCTCTACAAATGCGACCGTGAGAGTGTCGGTTGTTTCAAAAAAATTTTTTTTTGCAAGCTCTTTTGTTGGAGCCGCTCACTCAGGAACCTTTAATTGCAGAGGTTTAGTTTTAAAAGAAATTGATAAAAAAGGTTCCAAAAATTCTAAATTTTTCAACTAGTTTTAAACAATGATATTTTCCCATGTTTTTAAAAAAAAATATTTTAACTATTAGCATACTTTGAAGCTTCTTTGCTAACACAACACTAATAATTTTTTGACAAGATTGACTAATGAATTTATTAATGATGCTGTGCGATCAAAATGTCTCTAAAGACTATTCTTTTCATACTGTGCTCTCATTTGATGACAGATATTATCATTGATAGGTAATTAAATACGGTACACGATTAGTTCATGCATTTAAAATTAATTTCGTACAGGTATAAATGGATGAAAAGATAAATTATGTAAAAAGCATCTAAGCCCTCAAATACTTAATTAGTATCCTTAAAATAATTAAATGGTCAATAAATTTCTATAAAACCAAAATTAGTTAAATAGACGATTCACTGCGTTGTTTAAAAAAAAATTTGAAAAAAAACGGACATAAAAGTTTTGTAACAATTTTATTTTCAAAATGAGAAATTATGTCATTGAGATACTTTAATTTTGGATTAAGAATTAATTGAACATTTTTTTTCTGGAAAAAAAAAGTTGTAAAAGTGTAAGAACACTCATCAGAGCCATCTTTGAAAATATTATTTTAGCTTAACACAGTTTTAAACAATTGCTACAAAATTTTAAATAATTTTTTTATAAGTCCTATCAAATACCTCCTTTCCAATGAGCTATTAATCACTTAAATCGGTTACACTAATCGTTAGTCAAAGATGCTATTGTTTCGACAATCCGTAAAACTTGTCAGCCACCCTGTGTCATTCATTGACAGAGCGAAATTTCATTTTTCGAAAAAAGCAGTATTTTTATTTTGTCATTGGCTATCTGTGTATGAAATTTGATCGAAATCAGAAGGGGTCAGCCTAGGTGCTAGAACAAATGCTGTTGTGATGAAGTTGAATTGCTCCACATTAAAAATCATACTTTTTTAATAACAACTCAAAACTGTTCACCGCAAAATTCTAAAAAAAATTGCAGTGTTTCTTAAATTAATGCTCTTTCAAATGACACCCCACTCATATGGGTTTAAAAAGGTTTTATTTACCATCCCCACTTCCTTCCCCTAAACACAAAGAAATATAGGGGAAACGGATGGAAAGTTGCACTTTTTTGACAATAACTCAAAAACTGTGCACTGTAAAATTCTAAAAATATGCAATATTTCTCAAATTAGGTGCTCTTTCAAATGACACCTCTCATTTTAGTTAAAAAACGTTTTTTTACTCGCCCCACTCCCATCAACTAAACAAAACACACAAAAATATAATTATTTGAGACTTCGAAATAATTTTCGTTAAAAATTTATCAAACTTCCCGTCTCTGTGAATTTTTTAAAATTTTTCTGTCAATCAGCGGCGGAACCTAGATGAGGAAGGAGAGGGGGGAAATGGTGGAAAGTTGCCATTTTTTGACAATAATTCATAAACTGCGAACCTCAAAATTATAAATGTTTCTTAGTTTAGGTGCTCTTTCAAATAACACCCCTCATTTGGATCAAAAAAGGTTTTTTTAACCCTCCTCACTTCCATTTTCTAACACACAGATATATGGTTGACACTTTGCTATAATTTTCGTAAAAAATCTACAACACTTTCTGTTTCTGTGAATTTTTCAAAATTTTGTGTCAATCTGCGTCGAAACGTAGAGGGGAGGGGAAGTAACTCAAAAACTGGGCACCGAACAATTCTAAAAAAACATTACGATGTTTCTTCAATTAAGTCCCCTTTTAAATAACATCCCAATCATTTGAGTCTAAAATCGTTCTTTTTACCCTCTACCTCCCAACCCACAGAACACACACAGAAATATAATAAGTTGAGACATCGCTATAATTTTTGGTAATAAATTTACCAAACTTACAGTTTTTGTGAATTTTTTAAAATTTTTCTGTCAATAAGTGTCGAAACATAGAGGGAGGGGGAGGAGGGGGGGGGGGGGTTGTGGGAGTCTGAAAGTCGCACTTTTTGACACAAACTCAAAAACTGTGCAACGCAAAATTCTAAAAAAAATTTAATATTCCTTAAAACAAGTGCTTGTAACGACCAAAATATCTTTTCATTAGGCATTTTCTTTTATAATCTAAACCAGGCAGTTTTCACAACAACTATGCATTCGTTCTATCAAGCAGTTTAAGATTCGTTTCATAAATAGTATCTGTTTCCACTGTAATACATATTTTTCTTTTCTTTTGCAATATGAAGCAAAAACATTTGGTTTAAACTAAACGCAAAATAAAGTAAATTGATTCTGCGCAGGTCCGTTGTTGTTAAAGTCATCAATAGGGTGATCCATGGTCATTCGCAACAGCGACATAATTACCATGTCAGCCGATTTTTTTAAGGTCGTTTATTACGTCCGTCTCCCATTGGCTCGTAGAACATGCCCAGACCAAGCAATCCTGTTGGAACGGATACAACCTATTATATCTGTACCCTCAAGAAGGTCTCTGATCTCAAATTTTTATCGCGTTCTGTACTCTCCATCGTCTGTCTTAAGTGGACCAAACATGGAGCAAAGGATCTTACGCTCAAATACAGATAAATGTGATTCGTTATTTTGTGTAAGGGTCCACGTTTGTAACCCGATATATGGGTCCTGTTTAATCAACGTCTTGTATAACTTGAGTTTAGTGTTGGTGGATACATACGGTGGTTTAAAAAGAGGTTTAATTGAGTAGAAAGTTCGATTCCCTGCAGCGATTTGAGCTTTTTATATCTGTAAGTATGCTGTTGTTTGAGTCAAGCATTGATCCCAAATATTTAAAACATTCAACTCCCTCAATTCGTTATCGACGCACATCAAATCTTTATTTTCAGCCTCTCTTGAAACATTCATATGTTTGGTTTAATCGTAGTTGATTTGAAGACTAACTTCCTAGCACCACTCTCCAGCGACTTGAAAGTCTCACTCATAACAGCTTCACTTCGGCCGAGGATGACAACACCATCAGCGTACGCAATCATCTGTACTGAGTTTATTGACAAGATATTGTTGTTAGTCGGTAAATTAAAGAGTAAAGGATAGATAGCATCACCTTATCTTAATCCGGAGTCGACTTTAAAGAACATCGATATTTCGTTCTCCACTCGTACACAGCGTTGAGAGTTCTGTACTGTCATTTTGCATAGTGAAACCAGTCTACCAGGGATTCCCATTGAAACCACAGCAGAGCATAGAGTCTCTCGTTTGAGAAATAGGCCTGCCTTAAATCAATGAAGAGTTAGTATACAGGTATGTTGAACTCTCAACACTTTTCCAAAATCATCTTTATCGAGAAAAGTGCATCGGTGATACCTCAGCCTTGCCGGAAGCTACACTGATATTCTCCAAATAGTTGTACAGCAAAATAATTGATTTTGGATGAAATGTATGAAATGTATGAAAAGATCTTATATGATATGCAGAGGAGAGCGATTCTCCTGTAGTTTGCACATTGTAAGCGACTACCTTTTTATAGATTGGTATCAGCATAGCTCAGTTCCAATCCTGTTTCATGGTTCAAGTCCGCTAGACCGTTTGAACAAGTTCAATAAATCTTAAGGAAAGAGTTTCACCACCATGTACAATTATTTCGGATGTTATATCGTCCATACCTGGTGCTTTATTGCATTTTAATTTTGACAGCGCCGCTTCGAATTCCTCTTTGGTTGGTTCGTCTACATGTACCTTTGACACACGAATAAGCTTTGCTCGTCGCCCGACTTGTTGCTGGTCATTTAAACTGAGAAGTTTCTATATCTAAAATCTTTTTAAGGTCTACTTGTAGCTCCCCATCTTCGTTTTGAATAGCAGTCGATCTAGTTTGATATCCCTTCTTTAAGGTTTTAACCTGTTGTAAGAAGTAACGCAATTGATGTTTCTTATTGAAGCTTTCAATCTTTTCACACTTTTTCTTCCACCATTCTCTCTTCGTTTTGCCTACATAGCTGTGTAACGCCTTGTCTTGCCTGTTTATGGTTCTTCTTCGTGGATCTGATGTTGCGTCCTTATAGACATTTCAAATAGCAATCTCTTTTGTATTGAATAGCGTCAAGACATGCTTGATCCATCCATGGATTCTGGGAGTGGTTCTGTGGTCGTCAAAGTATTTCCTCAGCAGCGCTTAAAACAGCATCCTTGAGTAAATACCATGACTTATCGACGTCTCAATTAATGGTTTCTGATTTCTTCAATGTTTCAGCAATATGGATTTGATATCTCTCTTCTGTTTCAGCATTCTTTAATGATGAGATGTTAAATCGTTTCCGTTGATTGAATTTTGGAACGCATGGATTTGGAAAGTGGAACCTTATTTTAGCACATACAAGGAAGTGATCTCTTATAATGTATGCACCTCTAAAGTATCGCACATCCAGAACACTAGAAAAGAAACATGCTGTTACTAGCACGTGATCAATTTGATTTCAAGTGTTTCCATTCGGTAAGACCCAGAAGTAGAATTATCCTTCTCGTCAATGGGCCCAGCTTCAGTAGGTGCTTGCCCGGCAATAAGAGAAATATTGTTGTATGTACCGCGTACACGTAGGTAGCAGATCCTCTCAGAGACCGGGATGAATTTCATCACGGCTTCTTGTATGTGTGCACCTACAAGAATACCAGTTCCAAATTCTCTTCGAGAAGGATGACCACTACAGTATAAAGAGTGACTATCCAGATCTTGTTTTCCGATTACTGACTGTCTAATTTCTTGCAGAGCTATTATATCAATCCTTTACCTCTCAGCCTCTGTTTCTAAACTTATAAAGGCATCAGGAGGGCTCACGCATCGCACGTTCCACGTTCCGATTCGGTAGTCTGGTCCTTTTTCACGTCCAGGTAAAATTATGTTGCTATGATCAGTTCTGTTATTCTTTTTCTGATTTCCAAATTTAACAAAATAGGTTTTTTGTCAAATCGTCGTTCGTTTTATCAAATTGTCACAAATAGGTCCGCTCTGCATCTTTAGGTTACCAGAAACCATTCTTTTACACGTTTATATAGCGAGCCGTTTGATCGAAGACAGACGCCCGCTCCCAGCCGCCCATAACATGGACATGAAGAACAGACGCTTGGGTCTTATTGGTTTAAAGGCACCAATTCGCCTTGATGTAGCGTCATTGCCTAAGCAGTCTTTGTCCTGCTTATCTTCGATACACCAACCTAATTCTGTCGGCATTACCCAGGCTGAACGGCATGGACGTCGAATTTCGGATTTCGCTTCTGTTATAGATCTTTAAAACAAATGGTTTCTGGAGACCCCTATACCCTCTAACCCTTTATCCAATGTACCCAAAAGCTTAAAAAATCGTTTTTAAATCTTTTGTTTTAACTTACATTAACGTTTTATTAAAATCGATTTGTAACTGTAGACTCTAGTAGGAATAAACCCTTTAAACAAATAAAAAAAAAACCTTTTTAACCCGAAGTGACATATGGGGGTAGCAAAAATCCGAAATTCTACGTCCACGCCGTGCTACCTGGGTAACGCTAACAGAATTAGGTTGGTGTAGTTGAAAGGGCCAGAGTAAATACTGCTTATACTCAATGATTCTGCACCATGGCGAGTCATTGGCGCCATAAAACCAATGCAACTCAAGCATCTGTTCTCCATGTTAGGGGCGGCTTGGAGCGGGCGTCTGTCTTGGATCAAGCGGCTCGCTATATAAATGTGTAGAAAGCGTCTGTTCTCCATGTAAGGGGCGGTTTTCAGCGGGCGTCTGTCTTGGATCAAGCGGCTCGCTATATAAACGTGTAAAAATGTTGTTTCTGGTGACCTTAAGATGCAGGACGAGCCCGTTCACAAAAATTTGGGCTTGGCGAAGGGCTAACACCCCATTTCCGTAAAAAATTATTGTCATGAATTCTGTACACAGGCCTCGGAATATCTCGGATTCATTATTGGAACGACCTCGGAAACTATACCTGGACTACGATTTAAAAATGGGAACCTGGAACGTGCCAAGCCTCAGAAGACCAGAAGATCTCCTAAAACTCACTCAACTAGTCGAGAGCTACCCACTGGATATAGTGGCATTACAAGAACTAAGATGGCCAGGCAGTGGAATCCATGAAACAGCGAAAGGATACACTCTGTATTATTGCGGTCATCAAAACGGAGGAGAATTTGGAGTTGGCTTCCTTATACACCGTCGCGTGAATCAGCATGTTATCGACTTCTGCCCAATTAATATGCGGTTATGCACACTGACAATCCGCACGCAAAAATTCAATGTAACGATCGTCAATATTCATGAACCTACTGAAGATAAAGCAGATGATATTAAAGACCTAGATCCTAGAACTCGAAGAAGTCATCAATAACATCCCGCGGCAAGATATAAAAATCGTGGTAGGTTACTTTAATGCTCAAATCGGTAGGATTGCAGAACTTAAAACACATATCGGCCCTAACAGCTTGCATTATACCAGCAACAATAACGGTTTTCATGCAGCCGAGCTGGCTATGATGTATAATCTAGTAATTTCCAGCACTTTCTTCCCTCACAAGAGAATTCACAAGGCAACTTGGAAATCAAATGACTGAAGAACGGATAATCAAATCGATCACGTCATGATCTCTAAGAGACACTCTACAAGTATAAGTGACGTTCGATCATACAGAGGTGCTGATATGGACACCAATCATATACTTGTCATCCTTAAGTACAAGTGCAAATTATCATCTACATTTAACAGACAAGCAAAAAAGACCGTGCGCTGGAATGTCGAAGCATTTAAACATCCGGAAACGCTGAATAGATATCAGGAAATAATAACACAAAACATAGAAGAGCATGACATCTCTTCTGAGATGCCATTCAGCATACAAGAAGAATGGCAAACGCTTCAATCAACCATTATAGCCGCAGCACAAACTACAATCGGAAAACGACCACCGAAATCACACAACGAATGGTTTGACGACGAATGCCACCAATCCGTTGAACATAAACAAAAACTGCGAGAAAAATGGTTAACAAGGAACACCCGAAGCTCCCAAGCTGATTATCTATGCGCCAGGAAAGCCTCAGCAAAACTTCTACGTAAAAAGAAACGCGAACACATGAAGAGCTGCATCGAAAACATCAACCAACATGCGACCAACGGAAATTCAAAAGAGTGCTTTGCCAATGCATGGAATCGGACAAAAGATTTCCACCCAAGATCTACAACCATCAAAAATGAAAATAACGAACTCACAACAAGTGAACGTGATATGCTGGCAGTGTGGCGATCCCACTTTCAAGACCTACTGAATAGGACGAATGAAGTTCATCCTATTCGAGCAATTGCTCCATCAACTGAGGAGATTTTTGTCCCTTACCCAGCAATAGAAGAAGTGCACTCAAAAAAATTTGCCCGGTAAGATTCACAAAATCGTTTTGTAAAAGTGCTAACAAAATTTTTTTGTGAATTTGCCAAAAAATGCTAAACTTCATACAAACTTTTGTATAGTCTATTTGTCGTTTTTAAATCTGAAAAAAAATTTGTAAACTTACCGATTATTTTTGTGGTTTGGATTACAAATGTACAAAATTATAAACATTTCTAACTACAAATTTTTTTCATCCTTTTAACAAAAATATTATTAAGGTTATGTTGATTTTTTTAAATTTTAAACCATATCTCACTTATCCATACCAAATTAAAATTCAATTGTACAAAATTTTGTAAAATTTTGTCAACAGAAAAATGACAATTAGTCCAGTAAATAAAGGTTAAAAGGTCGCAAAAATCCTGTCGCGGACGGGACCTGGCGGAAATTGTTGGTCTTACCGAGTACTTTGACGTGAGCAAAATTACCTTGGGGTTCCGACCCAGTGAGCCTGGGAAATGGCCCTCAAAGTGTCAGAAGTAGTTTCCGGGCCATATCTCCGAAAATATGGCAGTTAGGGTATTCCTGTTTAGCTAGAAATGAAGGTGAGCTAATTATCTACAGAAATGGTTCTATTCATTTTTATCGTAAACCCGATAGTTTCCGAGATAACGGACTCGAACCTTGTCCTGCATTTTTCTCTTCATCATGGAGCCAGAACGCCGCTTTACACGTATTTACTAAGGAGCGGCGGACAAATTAGCGGATAACTCGGTCAAAAATCAATATTTTTCGATGAATCAAAATTCATGTGAAAGAGAAAACCCATACCTGTCACATCCTGTGATAAAATTCCTGTTATCACGTTTGTAAGCGAGTGCAAACGGCGGTCAAAGTTTCTTTTTATCCGGTTTTCTGACGCTGTTTTGAATTGATTCATATTTTTTTTTAAAATTGTGTTTTTATATGTTTCTTTCTTGATTATTGTACCTGTGGGGGTCTTGAAACATCTCAGAAAGTTTTGCACAGTGGCTTTCTCGCACTTTTAAACAAAAGGGAATTTATTAATTTCCATTTTGAGGATTTTCATGGAGTTTCGGAAAGTCCGCGGAAAATCATTAATAAAAGATTTATTGTCTATTAAAGTGCCTTATAAGTTACACCAATTTGTAGCCTAGAATGTCTAGTTTCCGATCGTATTTTTCAAATTGTTTAGAAATTTCCAGGGCTCTTTAAAAGTTGATTTTACGCCCACACGGGAAAAAAACTGGCCAAATTTTTCAGAAACTTTTTTTCTTTCCGAGGAATGTTTTGGGTATTGTTACTTATATAAAAGTAAAGCTGAGGTTCTCAGCTTTCCATTGATATAAATAATGTCATTGTTTTTAATCCACAAAAAAAAAAATTGAAAAAGTTTCTCTGAAATTATTTATGACAATTTCCTCTTTTTTTCTGCTTCACGTGGCGGCGCGTATATTACGTGTATAATATCGGTCCGCGCAGGCGCGCACACATGGCACACACACACTGGCTTCACGCGTCCCTCGTGGACTTATATTGTTATTGTTATTGTATTAATCGTCAACAATAGTACATTATGATGCTAGGACGTAAAGCTAAAGATTTTGGACGGATGTGGAGTCGAGGCGCTAGCCGAGATTTGCACCCACATTAAGTCCAAAATAGCTTACGTCCGTGCATCATATACTATTTTTATTCGCCGCAAGCAAAATATTTTAAGAAAATTTGTTTATTCTAAATTTAAATTATAAATTTTCATAAATTTTAAAATAAAAATATGTGGAACAAGTAACCTTTGACAAAATATTAATTATTTTTTTCAAATTATTGTGTAGCTATGACAACAAATGATAACAACTATTTTAATTGGATAATGAAATTTTGAATTTAAGGGTTGCTTTGATAAAAAATTTTATTTTTCATAGAATTTAAACAAATGCAAATGCTTTTTACTTTTTTGGACGTAGCTATGACAACAAAATAAATAGTTAAAAAGTGACACTTTTAGGCCGTAAATCACAGTAATAAAGTAACACTTTAATATGTAGGCGAATAAAAACGTCATTTATTATAAATTATTAAATTAGAAATCGACAACATATAACGCATTTACAGCGACATAACAAATTAGTACATGTATAATTTAAATTTGTGTGTGACTGATCCTTCCTATGCTCCTATATGGCCGCGATAATTTCGCAAATACAACGAGAAAGCCATTGTCATTTGCAGGTCAAATTTTTCAGGCCAAAACATGGAGCTGTGGGTATTTCCAAGCCCTCAGTTCTCAAATTTGATGAGAATCTGGCGTTTTTTCATGGTCTCAAATTTGACAATTTTTCACTACCCGTTTTTGCAAAAAGTATCAATGTTGCGAAAAAAATGAACAGGACCATTTCTGTAGATAATTAGCTCACCTTCATTTCTGGCTAAACAGGAATGCCCTAACTGCCATATTTCCGGAGATATGGCCCGGAAACTACTTCTGACACTTTGAGGGCCATTTTCCAGGCTCACAGGGTCGGAACCCCAAGGTAATTTTTCTCACGTCAAAGTACTCGGTAAGACCAACAATTTCCGCCAGGTCCCGCCCGTGACAGGATTTTTGCGAGCTTTTGATCTTTTTCGACCTTTATTTACTGGACTAAATCTACAATTTTTATTTTCAAACTTAATACGAATATTGTCGATTGTTTTTTAAACTTTACAAAGAGACTTATGCAATTTAAAAAAACAAACACATTTTTTACAAAAAAAAAACTCTGCTTTTACAAATGCTTTAATAAATTTTCATAAATTGAAATTATGTATAACCAAAATTGGTATTAAACAATTTCAGTTTCAATTTGGTTGTCTAAGTAAAAACTCGCAGATATTTTTGAAAATTGTGATTATTTAGCAATGTCTATTCATGATAAATAGTGATAGTCAAAATACATATGTACATATGATAAATTTAGAAGACATATTCTATGCACAGGTGAGAAATTTTACATATTTAGATATTAATAGGCCACCTACCGATTGCGTAGATATTGGAATCGACTCTGAGAGATAATGGATGAACTGAATTGGGTCAGATCTATAACATATTTCAAAACCTACGTAGTCGGTGACAGCCTGCATAAAGTAAAAAGATCACAACTTTTTCATTGTTTTTTTAGATTCTGAAATTGATTTTATAGTGCTACCTCAGTTGGGAAGCTTGGGCTGATAATATAACTGCGTATTAATAGGTTTTGAATTTGTTTTAAATGATGCAGATATTTCAAAATAAAAATATAACATAAAAAAATATAATAAAAATTATAAGATAACAAAAAATAAAAATAAAATAAATGTTAGCAAAAAATTGTGTTTTATTGATTAACGAAGAACTAATAAAATATCAATGATTGTTTTACAAAAAAATAATATTAAATCCATAAATGTTTTTTGTTGACCAAATAAAAAAATTTGTTATTTTTCTAAAACTTTTATGAAAACAAAAATTAATTTTGAGAATTTTACAAAACATTTAATAAAATCAAAAATGTTTCGGACATTTTTACAATTTAATTTATAAGGCTTACAATCTTTTTCTGGATGTTAGTAAAAGAATTTGTAGTGTTTACAAATAATTTTTTGTATATCAACAATATTAATTGTAAAAATGTAAATTTAACAAACTTTTTTGTGTGTTGTATATTTATAAAAAAAATTGTAGAACGTATGTAGAATTTTGTTCGTTTCACTTAGTTTTTTTTTTGAGTGTGGAAGCTGCCATTAAAAAACTGAAAAATGGCAAATCACCAGGTTTCGATGGAATTCCCGCAGAACTTATGAAAAATGGAGGAGCAGCTCTGGTCTCACGTATAAACGATCTGATTCTTGCAATCTGGGACCAAGAAGAACTACCTGCTGAATGGAAAACAGCTCTCATTGTTCCGCTACATAAGAAAGGTGACCGTCTAAAGCGTGCAAATTATCGTGGCATCGCACTGTTGAACACAGCATATAAAATACTAGCTAATGTCGTACTTGCTCGACTCATCCCGTTCGCCGAATCTATCATCGGTGACTATCAGTGTGGTTTTTGTCCCAACCGCTCAACCACAGATCAATGTTTTACATTAAGGATGATTCTAGAAAAATGTTGGGAGTACAACATCAGCATTCACCAGCTCTACGTTGATTTCAGGCAAGCATATGATAGTATCATCCGCGACAACCTCTGGTCCGCACTCATATGCCTTGGTATCCCAGAGAAACTTGTTTCTCTGTGCAAACTCACAACATTGGGATCAAATTGTAGAATAGTAATCGAAGGGTCAGTTTCTGATCCTTTCGATATAACATCAGGTGTTCGACAAGGTGATGCCCTCGCGCCCGTACTATTTAATTTGGCGCTGGAGTACGCGATAAGGAAAAGCCGAATTGAGACACAAAACTGCATATTTTTTTTTTTTTTTTTTTTTAATAAGAAGTGTTGTGTAGTAGGAATTACAAAATGTGTCACAACAACACATAGATACCTTTTAAGACGTAGGTCCCACAACAACATGCGTCTTGAGGTATAGGTGGACGCTTTTTTTAAATTTTTGTGGATTGAAAGCACTCGAGACTATTGATTCGGGCAAAGCATTCCATGTGTACGATGTACGCACAAAGAAATCTCTTTGCATTCTATTACTATGACAGTGAGTAATCTCGACAGTTCGACCGCCCGCACACACCGATTGACGAGTAAAACGGGGAAAAACATATGTCTGAGGCATTATGGACCTGATTTCATCCGAGCACTGCTGGTGACGATATTTATAAAAAACAACGAGATCAGCAACAGTGCGACGATGTTGCAGGGAATCAAGACCTAATGTTAAATCTCGATCACCAACAATTCGTATAGCTCGCTTTTGAACAGAGTCCAAAAGAGCCAGGATAGTAGCAGATGCAGCGCCCCAAACTTGACAACAATACTCCATACAGGGACGAATATAGGACTTATAAATGTGGAGTAATTGATGCGGAGTAAAATATTTTTTACATCTATTGAGGAGGCCGAGTTTTCTTGACGCGCTCTTTGCCATGGCCATTATATGATCGTTCCAGAGTAAGTCATTGGATATTGTGACTCCCAATAAACGAATGCTTTCACATTCGCGTATTTGGTCGTCACACATATTAATTGAAATATCATTGGGAAACTCGGTCTTTGATCTGGAAACAATCAATAGCTGTGTTTTGGTGGAATTAAAATTGACCAAATTTTTGTCACCCCAATCGGCGACTTTTTTTAGGCTACACTGCTTCTCGGACGTAGAACAAGCGATATTAAGGATAGTCTCTCTCAGCTTGAAAGAAATGCTAAACGGCTTGGATTATGCATCGGCAAAACTAAAGTGTTAACAACATCTAAGAACATACCTCCTGGAAATCTGGATACTGGCGACTATGAAGTGGAACGCGTGGAAAACTTCAAATACTTTGGGTCTGTAATAACATCGTCAAATGACATGCAGGCAGATATCAAAGCCCGTGTATCTGCCGCGTACAGAGTTTTCTACGCATACTCAAAACTTTTGCGATCAAAACATCTGTCGCAGTCGTGTAAACTCACACTTTACAAAACATTAATCCGACCTGTGCTTACATTTGGAAGTGAAAGCTGGACACTGACTTCCTCGGATTGTAGAATTTTATCACCATTCGAGAGGAAGGTCATACGAACAATTTATGGTCCATGTAAAGTTGCTGAAAATCAGTATAGAATCCGAATGAACCATGAAATCAGACAGCTTCTTGGAGGCTGCGATGTAATCGGATTCATTAAATCCAACCGGATTAGATGGGTTGGTCATGTAGAAAGGGCTCCATTGGATAGAATGATAAAAAAAGCGTCCCAACAACAACCAGCTGGTGTTCGTCGAAGAGGAAGACCTAGACAACGCTGGCGTGATGACATCATCCAAGACCTTCGTGATATAGGATGTCAAAACTGGGGTCAACTAGTCATGGAACGAGATGATTGGAAGCTTATTGCACAGACGGCAAAATCCCTCCATGGGATGTAAACGCTAGAGAGAGAGTGACAAATCCAAAGTGGGGTACGCAGAAATATCGGAAACAGTACTAAAACTTTATATATCAAGTATCAATAAGATTAAAAGCCGATATCCGTTGATATGCCGTTGAAAGCCGATATCGACGAATCGTTTCGATATCCCTTGTGAAAGTTTTAAATATTCATTAATAAAGTATAAAAATACTTTGGGATTTTTGTGAGCAATTGAACTCAAGTAACTAAGGGATTAATTTGAATTTTTTCAATTCAAAACTATGATTGGATTTATCTCAAAGAAAAACTCTGTTGTTATATGTTTCGTATTCAACAAATTGATGTTATTGTAGTTAAATTGTTACTTTTATTGTAATAAGTTTTAAATTTTAATACAAAATTTATGATTTCCCATCCGTTCTTTTTCTATGATTAACGCGGGAAATAATTTTATAGAGACCGAAATTCGTAATTCTTTTCAATTCAAAATTTGTATTACTATTGTTGGAATTGGGCTCAAGTTTTGTCTTCTTAAAGGAGCTGTAAAAATCACTTGAAAGTAAAAATCTTTACATTTGTTAATCATTCTTTACATTCTTTACGTAAAAAACTATTCTTTACTAATTCTTTACATAAAAATGTAAAGAATTATTCTTTACATGAAAATGCACAACTCTGCAAAAAACATGTTATGTTTACATTACGGTTTACGTATTGTTTACGGCAGTTGAATTTGTTAAACGTTATGAAACGCCCTAGCACCTAGCATAGCTGCTCTCACTCTCACTTTTCTAAATTTTCAATAAACAAATATCGAAAAAGTTAATAGATCAGCATGTTCAGATATTTAGCTTAAAGTCTTTGTGTTTCTCATATTTTTATTCCAATAAATAAAAATATGGATCTTACTTAACTAATGATTGTATTAGCTCTCTGAAACAAATACCAAACCTTAAATGTTTTAATAAATGCTTTCATGACAATTTAATTCAATGCACCGCACATAGCCAGCTAAGTTGAATGTTTATGTATTATATATATAAATAACGCTTAGGGCAATACACAACAGCAATAAGAAAAAACAAATCAGTGAAAGGAAAACAAAAATATTTCCCTCCAGCTTCTGTTTATATTTTTCCATTAGTTTTTTTCTTTCAAATATTTGAAAATCGTTTTTGGAAAATTTATTTTGAATTATTTACAAAAAAAATACAGAAATTCAAGAACAAATAAAGCCTCGAGGGAGTTTGTGTGTTATTATTTTTTTTTTGCTTTATATCAATTGAATTTTTTATTTGTATATTTCAAAGAATATGTACAAGGCAAGTTGATGTATTCGATATTAAACAAAATTCGGGTTAGGTATTGCATTTTAAACAAAAAAATATTTACAAAACTTAAGGTATATAATTTACGTTGAATAAATAATTTCAAGCAATTCAAATCTACGCAAACAAAAAAATTTCGTTCTTATTGTACTTAAAATAAAAATATTACAATATCCTTAATTTATGATCATGAAATTAAAATTTAAAAACAAATAAAAACAAACAACCTAATTTTTAATATAATAAAAAAAACTTTTATTACTGAAAATATGCTTGAAAGTACTAAAAAATGAATATAATAAAATTTCTTTAAAACAGATAAAAATTTATCATTTGAATTTTATTTTTATTTCTTTATATAATAAAAAAGGAAACAGACAAGAACAGAAGATTAACGAATAAAATTGTATTTGTATGTTCAAATTGTTGATGCATCCTGCAGTTAAATTCACTTTAATTTTTTTATTCACTTTACTTTTTATCATTCGTGGTCTACTAGCTGTTGATATTTGGAAATTCAATACCAAGCCCAAATTTCAATACCGGTAATGCAAGACGACATACACACTTTGCCGGTATGGTATTTAGAGCAGTATTATACTTTTCCATAATAAGTATATGGATACACAAAATATATACGTCCTGATTCAGTCATAGTAAATTTAATCAAATATGTATATTGTATATCTTTTTTTTATCAGCTAAAATGTTATTTTATAGTTTTTTTAATAACGATTGTTTCATATTTTTGTCACAGAAAATAATTTCATCTGTTTTGGAACCCCATTAAAATGTTTTTTTATACGCAAGTGAAGAACAAATCGGGTAGCGAAATCCTAAATTCGACGTCCACGCCGTGCTGCCTGGGTAATGCTGACAGAATTAGGTTGGTGTATTGGAGACAAGCAGAGTAAAAACTGCTTAGTCAATGACGCTACATCACGGCGAATTGGCGCCTTACAACCAATGCGACTCAAGCGTCTGTTCTCCATGTCAGGGGCGGCTTGGAGCGGGCGTCTGTCTTGAATCAAGCGGCTCGCTATATAAACGTGTAAAAAGGTTGTTTCTGGTGACCTTAATATGCAGAACGGACCCATTCACGACAATTTGGGTTGGGCCTAAGGTTAACACCCTAACCCCGGAAAAAACTAATATGTTAAACTTGGTGATCAGAAAAAGAAAAACAGACCCGGACAACAAAACAGAATTTTACCTGGACGTGAAAAAGGACCAGACTACCGAATCGGAACGTGGAACGTGCGCAGCCTGAGCGCTCCTGATGCTCTTATAAGTCTGGAAACAGAGGCTGAGAGGTATAGGATGGATATTATTGCTCTACAAGAAATTAGACAGCCGATAATCGGAAAACAAGATTTGGATAGTCACTCTCTATACTGTAGTGGTCATCCTTCTCGAAGAGAATTTGGTACTGGCTTTCTTGTTGGTGCACGTATATAAGAAGCCGTGATGAAATTCATCCCGGTCAGTGAGAGGATCTGCTACCTACGTGTACGTGGTACATATAACAATATTTCTCTTATTGCCGTGCATGCACCTACTGAAGCTAAGACCGTCGACGAGAAGGATAATTTCTACATAGCACTGGAAGAGGTTATGAAACAAACACCAACACGCGACTTCATTATGGTTCTTGGTGACTTTAATGGACAGGTTGGAGGAGATATCTCTTATGGAAATGTGGTGGGTCCCAACAGCCTGCATTTGAATTCGAATGATAATGGTGAGAGAATGACTGAGTTTGCATTATCAAATAATTTGAGAATTGCCAGTACGTTCTTTCCGCATCGATCGATTCATAAACAGACTTGGGTCTCACCGAATGGAAACACTCGAAATCAAATTGATCACGTTCTAGTAACAGCACGTTTCTTTTCGAGCGTTCGGGATGTGCGATCCTTTAGAGGTGCATACATTGGAAGTGATCACTTCCTTGTATGTGCAACGATAAGGTTCCACTTCCCAAATCCAGGCATTCCAAAATTCAATCAACGGAATCGTTTTAACATCTCATCATTAAAGAATGCTGAAACAGAAGAGAGATATCAAATCCATATTGCCGAAACATTGGAGAAATCAGAAACCATTAATGGAGACGTCGATAAGTCATGGTATTTGCTCAAAGATGCTGTTTTAAGCGCTGCTGAGGGAATACTTGGACGACCACAGAACCACTCCCAGAAGCCATGGATGGATCAAGCATGTCTTGACGCTATTCAATACAAAAGAGATTGCTATCTGAAGTGTCTACAAGGACGCAATACCAGGTCCACGAAGGAGAACTATAAACTGGCAAGACAAGCCGTTACAAAGCTATGTAGACGAACGAAGAGAGAATGGTGGAAGAGACAGTGTGAGGAGATTGAAAGCTTCAATAAGGAACATCAATCGCGTAACTTCTTTCAACAGGTTAAAACCTTAAGGAAGGGCCCTCAAACTAGATCGACTGCTATTCAAAACGAAGATGGGGAGCTACAAGTAGACCTTAAAAATATTTTAGACACTTGGGCCGCTTATTTTGAGAATCTTCTCAACTTAAGTGACCAGCAACAAGTCGGGCGACGAGCTAAGCTTATTCGTGCGTCAAAGGTACATGTAGAAGAACCCACCAGAGAGGAATTCGATGCGGCGCTGTCAAAATTAAAATGCAATAAAGCACCTGGTATCGACGATATAACATCCGAAATGATTGTACATGGTGGCGAAACTCTATCCTCAAGATTGTTTGAACTTGTTCAAATGATCTGGAAGACTGAAACCATGCCACAGGACTGGAACAAAGCTATGCTGATACCAATCCATAAAAAAGGTAATCGCCTACAATGTGCAAACTACAGAGGAATCGCTCTCCTCTGCACAGCATATAAGATCTTTTCCTACATTTTGCTATCCAAAATCAATCCTTTTGCTGAACAACTGTTTGGAGAATATCAGTGTGGTTTCCGGCGGGGCCGAGGTACCACCGATGCACTTTTCTCGATAAGGATGATTTTGGAAAAGTGTCGAGAGTTCAACATACCTGTGCACCAACTTTTCGTTGATTTCAGGCAGGCCTACGACTCTCTCGAACGAGAGACTCTATGGTCTGCTCTGGTGTCAATGGGAATTCCTGGTAAACTGGTATCACTATGCAAAATGACAGTACAGAACTCTCAATGCTGTGTGCGAGTAGAGAACGAAATATCAAAATTTTTTAAAGTCGACTCCGGATTAAGACAAGGTGATGCTATCTCTCCTATACTTTTTAATCTAGCCTTGGAATATGTGTGCCGTCAAAAGAAACTACCGACTAATAACAATGTCTTGTCAATAAACTCAGTACAGATGATTGCTTACGCTGATGATGTTGTCATCCTCGGCCGAAGTGAAGCTGTTATGAGTGAGACTTTCAAGTCGCTTGAGAGTGGTGCTAGGAAAATTGGTCTGCAAATCAACTACAATAAAACCAAACATATGAATGTTTCAAGAGAGGCTGAGAAGAAAGATTTGATGTGCGGCGATGAACGAATTGAGGGAGTTGAATCTTTTAAATATTTGGGATCAATGCTTGACTCAAACAACAGCATACTTACAGATATTAAAGCTCGAATCGCTGCAGGTAATCGAACTTTCTACTCAATTAAACCTCTCCTTGGATCACCGTATGTATCAACTAACACCAAGCTCAAGTTATACAAGACATTGATTAGACCGGTTGTGATGTATGGGTCACAAACGTGGACCCTTACACAAAATGACGAATCGCATTTATCTGTATTTGAGCGTAAGATCCTACGCTACATTTTTGGTCCACTTAAGACAGACGATGGAGAGTATAGAACCCGGTATAACTTTGAGATCAGAGACCTTCTTGAGGGTCCTGATATAATAGGTTGTATCCGTTCTAACTTGGTTTGGGCATGTTCTACGAGCCGATTCACAGTCTGGAATGATCAGAAAAATGTACGTTAGTACCCTAGGGAGTGGTAGACCGCGAGGAAGACCACGACTACAATGGGAGACTGACGTAATAAACGACCTTAAAAAAATCGGCTGCCATGGTAACTATGTCGCTGTTGCGAATGACCGTGGTGAATATTCGAAGCTGATTAGCCTGGCAACGCTCCTACATGGAGCATGAACGCCTTAAAAAAAAAAAAAAAAAAAAAAAAAAAAAAAAAAAAAAAAAAAAAAAAGAAGAACAAATCGAGCAATTGCTTTTTACAAGGAATTAATCAATACTATGTCCCTCTTATAACAGATTACTCCAAAATTAATAATTGGTTGAACTGATCCAGAACAAAACAAATTTGCTTTTCGGCGTGTAACTTAACTTACTTGTCAACTACACAAAACTTTGTTAAAGTCGGACCATGTTCCACATTTTTCGACAATGTCCGGCAGAACATACACACATTTGATGCATGCAAACGCTCTAGATTTGGAAGGTACCACGCAACGGTGGTAGAATAAAGATGGAAAGAAAGCCAAGTGTATCACCTAGGGCCGATTGTATGAATGCGGATAGAAGATAAATCCTCGGATTGATCGTCGTTTGTATTGTATGAATCAGGATAAAATAAAAAATTTATCCGATGATTGTTGATCTATCCTAAGATCTATCTTCTATTTTTTTTTCTATAAAACAATTTGTTTTTTTTTTCTTGACATGCGCATAGCAGGGAAATTTTATTTTAAATTTGTGGTTATTTTTGAATTTAATTTTCAGCGTTTCAAAAATTTGTTTTTTAATATAAATTAATAGCAAAATAAATAATATTTTAATATAATTTTATTATATTCAATTTCAAGTTTGAAATAATGTTTTTTAGTTTATAATTAAATTTATTTAATAGAAAAGTAAAAAAAAAAGTATTACCACTTATAAAAAACTGCTTTAAACTGCAATAAAAACAAAAATAAAAATTATTCTATCCGTGTTCATACAATCGACAAAAAAAAAAGTCAGGCAAGTGCGAATATAATTCGCTCGCTGAGGGTTCCGTGTATATAATATGAGAAAAAAACAGTTTTTGTAAGTATAGTTTCAAGTTGGGTTGAATCTTACCCAAAGCTGTTTATGGTGGCTAAAGAAAGCTTCAATAACGCCAGCTTCTAAATTATTTATATTGGAAAATACATTATCAATTGTGGTAGCCTCAACTGTTGTTGGTTCATGAATTTTTCTTTGTAAATTTTTTTGTAGAAAATAGTTTGAGAGCCAGTTTTGAGGATTTTTATTGAAACCAACGGAAAAAACGGAGAAAAAGTGTCGTCAAATTATTTCCAACGAGTGCATTGTTAACACAGTCGAGTGATTTGTCTACTGAACATTGGGGAGATCGGTATAGTATACCAACAGGATTTGTACTTCAGCTAGTTGAACATTCACAATGACTGCCAGCAGAGCTAAACTCAAAGTGATGGTGGCTACTATTTTTCTGCACTGGTGGTACTGTATCAGACTTAACGAAAAGAACAGATCCCCAACCTCGATTAACTTGACTGTAACAATTTTCTAGTTCAACAGTAGTTCAATAGTTCAAAAATTTCAAAAATGTTTGTAATTAGTGATCAACTTCACAGAGAACATTTGCAATGCAACCATATTAAATGATAATCTATCGAATAGCAAACAGGTATCTGGTATGTTATTGCATAATTTTTCAACCTAACGCCTTTCGCCTGAAGTTTAGTTCATCTGACTTGTTAAACTGTGTTGATCTAATCTGATCTTGTTTGTTCATTTCTTTACTTCGTTTCACTCAATATTGACTATAATATACATTTCCTACAACGTAGTAAAATTTATCCTCTTCTACGATTATTTTACGTGAATAGTCCTTCACAAAACACAATTTTAGAATTTTAATCAAATGAATTAAAACCGAAAAAAACGAAAACTACAAAAAAATTGTTTTGGACTAGAAAAAAATTCACCTTTCATATGCCGAGTTGGGGTCAAAAATTATTTTTTGTCAAAATTTCCACTCTCTACCCCCTCAAAATAACATTTGAAATGATGATCCGACCGCTATAGTTTTCATTCAATCTTTACAACATTGCCCATAACCATGAATATTTTCAAATATTTTTCTTTTGTAATGTTCGAAGTTAAGGGGGAGGACAGGAATTTTTTTTCACATTTTTTAATATAACTCAAAAACTGCGCTTTTGAAAATTACATAAAAAATTGTTTTGGACTAGAACAAAATCAACCTTTCATATGATACCCCACTCAACAAGGTCAAAAATAATTTTTTTTCAAAATTTCCACCCTCAACCCCATCAAAATAACATTAGAAATGATGAGCCAACCGCTATAGTTTTCATTCAATCTTTACAACATTTCCCATAACCATGAATTTTTCCAAATTTTTTCTTTTGTAATGTTCGAAGTTAAGGGGGGGGGACAGGAAATTTTTTTCACATTTTTTACATGACTCAAAAACTGCGCTTTTTAAAATTACATAAAAAATTGTTTTGGACTAGAAAAAAATCAATCTTTCATATGATACCCCAATCGACTTGGTCAAAAATATTTTTTTTTCAAAATTTCCACCCTCAACCCCCTCAAGATAACATTTGAAATGATGAGCTGACCGCTATAGTTTTCATTCAATCTTTACAATATTTTCCATAACCATGAATTTTTTCAAATTTTTTCTTTTGTAAAGTTCGAAGTTAAGAGGGGGGGACAGGAAATTTTTGTCACATTTTTTAACATAACTCAAAAACTTCGCTTTTGAAAATTGCAAAAAAAATTGATTTATACTTGAAAAAAAATCACCTTTCATATGACACCCCACTCAACAAGGTCATAAATAATTTTTCTTCAATATTTCCACTCTCAACCCCCTCAGAATCACATTTGAAATGATGACCTGACTGCTATAGTTTTGATTCAATCTTTACAACATTGACCATAATTATGAATTTTTTCAAATTTTTTCTTTTGTAATGTTCGAAGTTAAGAGGGGGGGACAGGAAATTTTTGTCACATTTTTTAACATAACTCAAAAACTGCGCTTTTAAAAATTGCAAAAAAAATTGGCTTGGACTGGAAAAAAAATCACCTTTCATATGACACCCCACTCACTGAGGTCAAAAATAATTTTTTTTCAAAATTTCCACTCTCAACCCCCTCAGAATCACATTTGAAATGATGACCCGACCGCTATAGTTTTGATTTAATCTTTACAACATTGACCATAACCATGAATTTTTTCAAATTTTTTCTTTTCTAATGTTCGAAGTTAAAGGGGGGGGACAGGAAAGACAATACCCGTTTATGGCAATATCAAAAAAACTAAGCAGTCGAAAAATCATTGAAATTTTTTTTTGAAATATTTTGAACTTTCTCGATTTTTCTAGACCAAACTCGATTCCTTACAAAAAACTTTTGTTTTACTATCTCCTTATCTATGTTCATAAAATATAGATTAAAACAAATATTTGAATTTTTTTGTTATCAGTAGGCGTGGAAAAACACGTTTAAAAACTGTAGAAAATTTCAAGTTGATAGCACTTATAGTTTGTGAGTAAATTGATTATGTAGAAATTCGGACGGACACCGAAGTCTCACCAATAGGGTACCGTTTTTACTTTTTTAAAGTACGGAACCCTAAAAATCCTCGGATGAAGATAGAATTTTATCCTCGGATTTTTTTCTATCCATCCTTGTTCATACAATCGGCCCCTAGAGTTTAACCAAAAGACCTGGAATTGTGTTGACATACTTTCCTCGGCTTTTTTTTTAATTAGCAGGTGGATTTTAAAAAAGTTTAACATTTAAAATTTTGGAATTTTTTACGGTGAGAAAGAATATGGAAAAGAGGAATGATAAAAAATTTGGATGAAATGACTGCCAAAAAATAATGGCAAAATTATTTGCATAAGTATTTACAACTCTAACAAGCATAAAAACCATTTCTTATTCATTGGGGATTTCTTAAAATCAATTAAGCTCAAGTAAGTAAAGAAATAAATGGATTTTTTTCAATCCAAAGGTATGATTGGAAGTTTATCAGAAAAAAACTCCACTTCACATTTTTCGTGTTTCGAATGAATTCGAACCTTCCTCCTCAGTGCCTGGTTCGAATCCTTACGCCATTGAGGCGATGACAATTTCGAAGTTGAAACTTCTTAATCACTTATTTATTTTACTTAAGTTGAATTTTTGCACTGTCATTAGACTCCATATTATGAAAATGTTTTTACATTATAGATGGAAAATCCCACCAATTAATACACGTTTTTTAATTTTTCTGTTTTTTCACTAGTCACCCACCAGTGTAGCTCGAAATTTCTTATGAAATTTAGTGACATCAAATATTAAAATTAAATTGTGTTCGAACGGGTTATTCGATTTGAGTAAATTTTTTTTGTTTGCAAGGTACCTTATGTGGCCTTATAAAAATATTACATTGATAAAAAAAATTATGCTTTTGGATGATGTTTTTAAACTTTGATTCTTCAAACACGATTTTTTCAAAAAGTGTCTTTTTGTTGTTTTTTTCATTTTTTTATATTTTACAGGTTTATTATTTACTCAAAACATACTAAAATTACAGACATGGGTTATTTTTTTACGAGAAAAACGCATTTGACTGTATTATTAGATTGCTTTTTTTCGTACTTTGTGCTATTTACTAAAAACTAGTGTACCGATTCTATTCAACTTTTTTGTTTAGAAGATATTAAATACGACTTAGTAAGAAAATTACATCGAAAAATTCTTGCGTATTTTTCATGAAATTTTTCAGTTTTAATTTAAAAAAAAGTCCAAGCGGCACGTATATCCGCTAGAAATAGGTAGATTTCGAGATCAGACAGTTTTGTGTGCCAGTAGAATCTGATGTGTCAGATTAGTTTAAACAATACAAACTAACTTCCAACAGATATCGAACAAATTTTAAAAAGAAAATTAGCTACATATAAGCAAAACTATATCTATCCAATTTTGCAACAAACAAATATCAAATCTACTACAGAACATGTGTGTGACAATTTATGACACAAACCTACGCTATATCATATGTCGTCCAATTACTGCAAAATATCAAAATAGTTTATTTCTAAGAAAAAAAATTAATTTCTTCTATTCAAACCTTTTATTTTTTTTTTCATTGACTGTTAAGGTTTTTGGAAATGGTAGTTATGGATTGTTGCAAACTTTTTTGTTGAAGCCAACAAGTCAAAAACCTCTAACTGCAGAGGTTTATATTTATAAGAAACGGATTAAAATGTTTCTACAGATTCTAAATTTATGAAGTTTTTAAAAATATTAGTATCCAAACGGCTGTTATAACGGATTAAAAAACGGATTTTTTTTCTAGTATAATGCCTCTAGTTATTTAACCATGTGTCAGATTTTTCTGATTTACGAACTTGTCCAAGATATTAATAAAACACACATGTTTACGGAAGGTTTTTTGACCTGGCTTCACAAATGCGACCGTGGGAGTGCCGGTTGATTAAAACGCATTTTGTGTTTTGCAAGCTTATTTGTTGGAGCCGCTCACTCAGAAACCTCCAACTGCAGAGGTCTTTTTTTTGAAAGAAACTGATTGAAAAGGTTTCAAAGATTCTAAATTTATGAAGTTTTTAAAAATATTAGAGTTTAAACGGCCGTTATAACGGATCTTAAAAACAGAGTTTTTTTTCTAGTATAAAGCCTCTAGTTTCTTAACCATGTGTCGGATTTGGCTGATTTACGAACTTGTTCAATATATTAATAAAACTCACATTTTTAAAAAAGGTTTTTTGATCTGGCTTTACAAATGCGACCGTGAGAGTGCCGGTTGCTTAAAAAAAATTTTTTTTTTGCAAACTTTTTTGTTGGAGCCGCTCACTCAGGAACCTCTAGCTGCAGAGGTCTATTTTTAAAACAAATTGATAAAAAAGATTCCAAAGATTTTAAATTTGTTAAATTTTTAGAAATATTAGTATCCAAACGGCCGTTATAACGGTTTTAAAAAATCAATTTTTTTTAGAAAAAAGGCTCTAGTTCCTTAATAACGTATTGGATTTTGCTGATTCACGAAATAATCCGAGATACAGAGGCGTAGCTAGGGGGGGGGCGGGGGGGCGGTCCGCCCCGGGTGTCACCCGTTTTGGGGTGACACCCGAACGTAAAAAACATAAACAAACCATCACAATGTTTTCAACGATAAATCACTTCGAAACCGTTTTGGGGTGACACCCGAACGTAAACAACTTAAACAAACCATCACAATGTTTTCAATGATAAATCACTTCGAGACCGTTTTGGGGTGACACCCGAACGTAAAAAACTTAAACAAACCATCACAATGTTTTCAACGATAAATCACTTCGAAACCGTTTTGGGGTGACAGCCGAACGTAAACAACTTAAACAAACCATCACAATGTTTTCAATGATAAATCACTTCGAAACCGTTTTGGGGTGACACCCGAACGTAAAAAACATAAACAAACCATCACAATGTTTTCAACGATAAATCACTTCGAAACAGTTTTGGGGTGACACCCGAACGTAAACAACTTAAACAAACCATCACAATGTTTTCAATGATAAATCACTTCGAAACCGTTTTGGGGTGACACCCGAACGTAAAAAAACTTAAACAAACCATCACAATGATTTCAACGATAAATCACTTCGAAACCGTTTTGGAGTGACACCCGAACGTAAACAACTTTAAACAAACCATCACAATGTTTTCAATGATAAATCACTTCGAAACCGTTTTGAGGTGACACCCGAACGTAAAAAACATAAACAAACCATCACAATGTTTTCAACGATAAATCACTTCGAAACAGTTTTGGGGTGACACCCGAACGTAAACAACTTAAACAAACCATCACAATGTTTTCAATGATAAATCACTTCGAAACCGTTTTGGGGTGACACCCGAACGTAAAAAACTTAAACAAACCATCACAATGTTTTCAACGATAAATCACTTCGAAACCATTTTGGGGTGACACCCGAACGTAAACAACTTAAACAAACCATCACAATGTTTTCAATGATAAATCACTTCGAAACAAAACCGTTTTGGGGTGACACCCGAACGTGAAAAACATAAACAAACCATCACAATGTTTTCAACTATAAATCACTTCGAAACCGTTTTTGGGGTGACACCCGAACGTAAACAACTTAAACAAACCATCACAATGTTTTCAACGATAAATCACTTCGAAACCGTTTTGGGGTGACACCCGAACGTAAAAAACTTAAACAAACCATCACATGTTTTCAACGATAAATCACTTCGAAACCGTTTTGGGGTGACACCCGAACGTAAAAAACTTAAACAAACCATCACATGTTTTCAACGATAAATCACTTAAAAACCGTTTTAACCAGGTTTATCACATATAATTTTTATTTATAAATTGTGATAACTTATAAATGTGTCCTATAAATGTGTTATTGGTTCAAAAAGAATCTATTCTACTTTTTAAAATTTTTGAGTTATTACGTGAAATAAAAATTTTAACAATATTAATCGAATCAACATGTTGAGCATTGAATCCCATCACCACAATTACTCAATAGCTTTGAATATTCCTATAGATACCATATTGACCGTTTTTTACGATATATTATTTAGTATGCAAGCATGATTATTTAATGACCAGGTCTGAAAACACATATGCTGAATAATGTATAGGAAAAGTGGTTTACGACGATAATGTGGCACCCTTTGTCGATAGGGTGGCACCCTTGAGTTACAATGTCTCTATTCCAAAATTATTTCTAAAATATCCGCTTAACCTTACTACCTAATATATGTTTTACATTTCAAACAAATTAATTGCAAACACCTAAGGAAAACTAACAAACAATCAAATTACCGTGTTTTGTAAATGATCTCAAAATAATTTTTTTTCCTTTATCTTGAAACTCAAAGAATAAATTGAAATAGATCGTTTTTCAATGGACACAAAAATAATTACTGTGGATTAAAATAGCAGTTATGCAATTACTGCAGTTTTGCAAATTTTTGTAGGTTGATACATACTCATACTGTTTGTTTTCAGTTTTATATATTTATATATTTGAATTAAATGAAAGTTTATCATTTAAAATTACATTTTGTTGGGTTTTAAATCCCTTGGAAATTTCAAACTCATCAAGTGATTCTTTTAAAGATCCTTGGCTACATAAATGTAAAGCCTTCAATTTTTTTTTAAAAGTGGTGTAGGCTATTGTTATTAACTATGTAAATGGTTTGCAAAAATTAAACTTTAAATTTTGTTTATTTTTCTTCTTAAGCAGGTATTCCTTAAATCAGTCTTTAAAACATTTTCCGGTTTTCCCGATGTAAAATTTTTCACAAAATCACATTCAATTTTGTAAATTATTGAGCATGATTCTAATTGGATATTTAATTTTGGTTTCAATTCTTTATATAAAATATCTTTTAGGATTTCATACTTATATTTTTTTAAATAGTTCCTTATAATATTAGGCTATGATTTGTATATTCCATTTTATCAAATATTATTTAATATAAGTTGTTACAAGGAAATTTAAATAAATTAATTTTCTTGGCGGTGTATTTAGTCGTTAACACAGTGTACTTATTATGAACTATGTACCTATTATGTATCCTACAAATATATTTAGAATTAGTGCTTTGCTGATACCTATACTATATATTATAAATATTTTTTTAGATTTCGTTTAGCAAATATCCCAAAAAATAAATATGCCACGAGGAGTTCATACTTTTTAAAGAAAAAGTTGGTTCCAGCAGAGAAAGACCAAATCTATAAATATGTTACAAAACCCGATGATATCCAAGGTTCATCAAAAGAAACTGATTATCACGTTGATGCAACGAATGTTTCAGAGAATATTGGCTCATCTTCGGAAAGTAACAGCAACAATACAGAATTAATAATGATAACCTATGATGACGAATTAGAAGGGAATAATGAAAACGACAGTGATAATGCCGCTAATGCTTCTACTATCGAAGACAGTATTTGCATGGGTGAATCACTTCAGGACTTAAGAGATGTATCACATTGGAATATACGCGTCTCTGGTAATTTTCGCATTGAAATCATAAAAAAAGAAAGTGAACATTTTCAAAATAGAGAAGGGTCGTTTGTTACTGTATCTAGACACGGGCTAGACATAAAAGGTGATGTTCGCCATCTTTCTAAAGAATGGTTTTATAAAATGATGAATAATGGTGAAAAAATTCTACGGCCATGGATTGTTTATTCTCCTGTAAATAATAACTTGCGTCCTGTATTGCTTCTGTTGTCGTGTATTTGCTGTCACCAATAATAATAATACAAAAATCAACATTTACTACTGGATATCAGAAGCGGTGGAAACTAAATCCTAAATTGGTCGAGCATGAAACTTCAAATGAACATCTGGAGAATTTTGAAAAGTGGAAAGCTTTGGAAATGAGGTTAAAAATTCATAAAACGATACGAGACGCAGCCTTGCAATTAATATATAATAAAAAACAGAAGTGGAAACATCTTTTATCAAGATTATTGGATATAACTTTGTTTTTATCTAAACAAAACCCAGCATTTCATGGACATGATGAAGGACAAAGTTCTTCAAATAAAGGCAATTTCTTAGAACTAACCAAACTATTGTCAAAGTATGATGTAGTGTTAAAAGAACACATTTTGAATTTGGAGCATGGTAAATCATCAAAAGTATCATATTTGTCACCAGGTATACAAAATGAGTTCATAAATGTTTTAGCGATCCACGTAAAGTTTAAGCTTGTCAACGAAATTAAATCGGTTAAATATTTTGGAATTATGTTTGATAGCACACCTGACATTTCACATATTGATCAAATGTCAGAAGTGATTCGGTATGTGAAAATTGATGGTAGTAAAGTGGAAATCAAGAAAGTATTCCTTGGATTTTTTCCTTTACGTGGAAAAATGCCGCTGATTTAAGCGATGAAATTCTTACACTGAAAAAAAAAATTGAAGTAATGATAACCTCATCTTGAAGATGGCAGTTTATTATTCATGCAAAGAAAAGATATTTAAAAACAATTTCACCGTGATTGGGACAACTACTCAGTACTCAGTAACATTTTCCTGATAACAGAATGAGGTGTAATTAAAATATAAAGTGCTATCCAATATAACAGTAGTTGAATAAAGTTAATAACTATTTCCATGAAAACATATTTCTTTGGCCTTATATCATGAATTTTTCATTTTAAAATTTACGTATTTGAGATTAATTGAACTATATTTTATTTCCACATAAATATTTCATGTGATTGTCTCAACTGCATCGGCTTATTATTGTACGGATGTTGAATCAATCTCGTATTTCGATTCGCCATATCTGCCAGCACGGTGAGGTTGAGACAATTGCATTTCGATTGGAAATAGGACATGTTTTTTTCAGTGTAAAATCTTGAAAATGATGGTATAGATGTTATGAATTGTCGCTCCCAAAGGTTATGATAATGCAGCTGTTATGAGTAGTATAAATGGAGAAGTGCAAGCTATTATTAAAGCAAAAAATAACAAAGCAATTTTTGTGGGCTGCAAAGATCATTCAATTAATTTATACGGCCAACACTCGTCAGTGGAAGCCATTTTTACATGTTTTTCTGCTTTGACTAGCCGCTGGGAAGTACTTGCTAAACACAACAAAGCAACTGTTAAAATACTCTTAACAGCGCATTGGAGTGCTCATTATGCTGCAGTAAAAGTATTGGCCGAAAACTTTGATGGGATTGTGGCTGAAATTGAGAAGTTAAGTGATCAACAAGAAAATGTAGACACTAGAGGCGCTGCACAGAACCTTATCAATGCAGCGTGTGATTTTTCGTTTCTTTGCTATCTTTTGTTTTGGAATGATATTCTAAGAGAAATAATATCTGTGCTCAGATTGGATTGCAAAGCACGGGCTTGAATATTGATCAATTAGATACAAAAATAGAGTCAATTCATAACGAAGTCTCATTGTAGAAGAGGCAATAGATCTTGCTGCGAAAAAATCGGAGGACTATGACATTCCAATGGACAGCCGAATTCGTCATAAAAACGCAAAAAAACGAACGGGTGGTGAGTTTGCACCTAATGTTGGACTGACACTGAGAGCTCAACTTAAAAAGGACATGTTGGAATGTCTTGACCGATTCAGTGTTGAACTCCGAACTAGACTGAAGTCAGTTCAAGATTTAGCTTCATTGTTCGAGGTTGTGCAGACCAAACACTTAGCTTTTGGCTAACAGTGAAGAGTTAAAATTATCGGTATCAAAATTTACTGGTTTTTATGATGCGGTATTGGCAACAGAACCCCTCATAGAGATACAAAGGGTGAGGAGGCATTTAAAAGCGGCCAATGTTACAGTTTCTAACTGGGTGTACCTAGACTTTTTGAAATTCATCGTAGAATGGGATTTTTTAGAATTTCTTCCGAATCTTACGGTCGCACTAAAGTTATTTATGACTATTTGCGTATTAGTGGCTTCGTGTGAGAGCAGTTTCAGCAAATTAAAATTAGTTAAAAATTACTTGCGGGCTTATAATAATAATGCTCATTTGTATTAATTAAAAAAAATTATAAATTACGTTTATCGGCTTTTTTATTATTAT
>OY856187.1:223991366-224084846 GCA_963693315.1 Diogma glabrata | reverse complement strand
AACAATATAACAATTCATTATAAACTACAACAATTTTTATGTGTGCTCAATTATATAAGTACATATAACCATTGTGTAATATGGCAGAAACAAATAGTTATCTTAAAAAAATAATTCAATCAAACAAACGTGTCAACTCCTTAAACATTCACCTCAAGTTTTATGTTTGAAAAGTATGTGATGAGATAATTTTAACCAAAACATAAAAAATTCTCCAAAAGCATATTGTTTTTGCTTTCGTTTTAATATCATGATCTCCACAAACACAACAAACTTTGCACGACTTTCTAGCACATGTGCTTTTTTCTCAGAACATAAATTATAATTATTCTATTTCCAAGAAAATAAAATAAAATAACAACAAAATGTGCTATTAATTATACCAACAATAAAAATTATAATTACAGCTTTGTTCTTCTATTTCCAGCTATAATCATCTTAAAAGTTATGTTCATAAGTGAAAAAGAAGAAAAAATGCTCAGGTACACAACAAAGCTCGTAAATAAGAAATTTCAACTTAGAAAACAAAAATTTAAAACTTTTCGTAAGTAAAATTGAAAACATTAAGAAACCGAACAGAGATCCTATTATTTAAATTAAGTATAATATTGTTATGTCATATATTTTCGGATCTTTTCTCGTTTTCATTTAGTAATATTTGTTGTTGTTTGTTGTTGTTGTGCTATTTGTTAGCTTGAACGATGCGGTTCGTTTTATTACAGAGCCACTAATGTTTCGGTATTTAAAAAGTAACAAAATAAATTAAAAACATTAAGATTTATAATTTCAGTTGGTTTTAAGCATATTTGAGTTGTAATAAAAAGATTGTGGTGGCATTTGTATGAGATTTGGGAATTAAGAACATCAAGTAGAAAATAATAAAATTCAAATCACAAACATGTCGATTATCATATATATTTTAAATTCAATATTCACAATATTTATTCTCTATTGTCATCACCATTAAGCTCATCGTCATTAGAAGCTCCCTAATGTTTACGAAAAACAATTTAAATATAAAATATTTTTCCATTTTCCATATACATTTTTTTACACGCAAAAAATGGATTATCAATAATAACTCCATGACCTGAAGAGAATTTTTTTAATGTAAGAAATATTAGACAGAACAAACAGTGTGGTCCACTTAAGATATTGAAATCAAAAGATACAAAAATCACATAATGCAAGGGGAAATAAAAATGCATGGTTTATAAAATTTGCAACCTAACAAATTTATCTGAAACCTTATATACGATTTTGGTATCAAAAGTTGGTTTAGAAGTTAGGTTCTGTTTCTATACCAGTGGACTACACTGTATAGGAAATAGGAATATACGATATCGGGTTTGGTGTTTCTTTCCCCTGCATTAATGTACAATATATTAAAAAAGTAAGCGATGCGATAGAATTCTTTTAACGAAAGTTTACATTGTTGCTTTGTTATATACTAAAGAATTATGATATGATAAAAAGCCAATTAGCCGTACATAAGTTAAAGAGAGATACACAAATAAGTTTTTAGAGGCTTAATAGTTTTTTTTATAAAAACGAAGCTCATTATTTTCGACGAACGGGCATGTAGACAATTTTAATATTTACTCACCCAGAAAGGAGAAGGTGTGGAAAGCTCTCAAAAAGATATTAAACGCTCTTGACTTTTTCCATTTTTTTTTGTAAGGCGTTCATGCTCCATTTAGGAGCGTGCCCAGGCTAATCAGCTTTGAATATTCACCACGGTCATTCGCAACAGCGACATAATTAACATGGCAGCCGATTTTTTTAAGATCGTTTATTACGTCTCGTCTCCCATTGTAGTCGTGGTCTACCTCGCGGTCGCCACTCCCTGGGGTACAAACGTACATTTTTCTAATCATTCCAGACTGTGAATCGGCTCGTAGAACATGCCCAAACCAAGCAATCCTATTAGAACGGATACAACCTATTATATCAGGACCCTCAAGAAGGTCTCTGATCTCAAAGTTATATCGGGCTCTATACTCTCCATCGTCTGTCTTAAGGGGACCAAAAATGTAGTGCAGGATCTTACGCTCAAATACAGATAAATGCGTTTCGTCATTTTGTGTAAGGGTCCACGTTTGTGACCCATACATCACAACCGGTCTAATCAATGTATTGTATAACTTGAGCTTGGTGTTAGTTGATACATACGGTGACCCAAGGAGAGGTTTAATTGAGTAGAAAGTTCGATTACCTACAGCGATTCGAGCTTTTATATCTGTAAGTATGTAATGGCGGACTATTTAAGACTTTACTCTGAAATAATAATTTTCAAACTCAATTATAATTTTATTAATTTGCTTAAATTACAGTAAGCGTTTTTCTGTACTACTATTGATGGTTTAGTTACGTAATCAATTTCAATCAATATAAGATTTTTATTATTGCTGGAGGGGGTCTTAAGCCGGAGTCAACTTTAAAAAACTTTGATATTTCGTTCTCTACTCGTACACAGAATTGAGAGTTCTGTACGGTCATTTTGCATAATGATACCAGTTTACCAGGAATTCCCATTGATACCAGAGCAGACCACAGAGTGTCTCGTTCGAGAGAGTCGTAGGCCTGCCTGAAATCAATAAAGAGTTGGTGCACATGTGTATTGAACTCTTGGCACTTTTCCAAAATCATCCTTATCGAGAAAAGTGCATCGGAAGTAACCCGGTCCCGCCGGAAACCACACTGATATTCTCCAAACAGTTGTTCAGCAAAAGGATTGATTTTAGATAGCCAAATGTAGGAAAAGATCTTATATTTTGTTCAAAGGAGAGTGATTCCTCTGTAGTTTGCACATTATAGGCGACATTGTAGTCCCCTTTTTATGGATTGGTATCAGCATAGCTGTGTTCCAGTCTGTGGCATGGTTTCAGTCCTCCAGATCATTTGAACAAGTTCAAACAATCTTAAGGATAGAGTTTCGCCACCATGTACAATCATTTTGGATGTTATATCGTCGATACCGGGTGCTTTCTTGCGTAAGCGGCCCAAGTATCTAAAATATTTTTAAGGTCTACTTGTAGCTTTTCGTTTTTAATAGCAGTCGATTTAGTTTGAGGGCCCTTCCTTAAGGTTTTAGCCTGTTGAAAGAAGTTACGCGATTGATGTTCCTTATTGAAGCTTTCAATCTCCTCACACTGTCTCTTCTACCATTCTCTGCGTTCGTCTACATAGCTTTGTAACGGCTTGTCTTGCCAGTTTATAGTTCTCCTTCGTAGACCTGGTATTGCGTCCTTGTAGACACTTTAGATAGCAATCTCTTTTGTATTGAATAGCGTTAAGGCATGCTTGATCCATCCATGGCGTCTGGGACTGGTTATGTGGTCGTCCAAGTATTCCCTCAGCAGCGCTTAAAACAGCATCTTTGACCAAATACCATGACTTATCGAAGTCTTCATTAATGGTTTCTGATTTATCCAATGTTTCGGCAATATGGATTTGATATCTCTCTCTATTTCAGCATTCTTCAATGATGAGATGTTAAAACGTTTCCGTTGATTGAATTTTGGAATGCCTAGATCTGGGAAGTGGAACCTTATCGTTGCACATACAAGGAAGTGGTCACTTTTAATGTATGCACCTCTAAAAGATCGCACATCCAGAACGCTCGAAAAGAAAAGTGCTGTTACTAGAACGTGATCAATTTGATTTCGAGTGTTTCCATTCAGTGAGACCCAAGTCTGCTTATGAATCGATCGATGCGGAGAGAACGTACTGGCAATTCAAAAATTATTTGATAATGCAAACTCAGTCATTCTCTCACCATTATCCTTCGAATTCAAATGCAAGCTGTTGGGACCCACCACATTTCCATAAGAGATATCTCTTCCAACCTGTCCATTAAAGTCACCAAGAACCATAATGAAGTCGCGTGTTGGTGTTTGTTTCATAACCTCTTCCAGTGCTATGTAGAAATTATCCTTCTCGTCGACGGTCTTAGCTTCAGTAGGTGCATGCACGGCAGTAAAAGAAATATTGTTATATGTACCGCGTACACGTAGGTAGCACCACTCACTGACCGGGATGAATTTCATCACGGTTTCTTGTATGCGGGCACCAACAAGAAAGCCAGTTCCAAATTCTCTCCGAGAAGGATTACCACTACAGTATAGAGAGTGACAATCCAAATCTTGTTTTCTGATTATCGGCTGTCTAATTTCTTGTAGAGCAATAATATCTATCCTATACCTCTCAGCCTCTGTTTCTAGACTTATAAGAGCATTAGGAGCACTCAGGTTGCGCACGTTCCACGTTCTGATTTGGTATTCTGGTCCTTTTTCACGTTCAGGTAAAATTCTGTTGTTGGGTCCGGGTCTGTTTTTCTCTTTCTGATAACCAAATTTAACGTATTAGTTTTTTTCCGGGGTTATGGTGTTAACTTTAAGCCCAACCCAAATTGTAGTGAATGGGTCCGTTCTGCATATTTAGATCACTAAAAACAACCTTTTATGTACGTTTATATAGCGAACCGCTTGATTCAAGACAGACGCCCGCTCCAAGCCGCCCCTGACATGGAGAACAGACGCTTGAGTCGCATTGATTGTAAGGCACCAATTCGCCATGATGTAGCGTCATTGACTAAGCAATTTTTACTCTGCTTGTCTCCAATACACCAACCTAATTCTGTCAGCATTACCCAGGCAGCACGGCGTGGACGTCGATTTTTGGATTTCGCTACCCTACTTTTAGGGTAAGGATTTCGCTACCCTACTTTCGCTACGCTACTTTTTCCATATTATACACCAAAAAATTATTGTACTTTCTTGCGTGTTTACGTTTACGTCATACATATTAGTTTTAATTTAACATCTTTTAATCATGTAAACATGTATACAAAATATGCATGGAACTTTCGGGGATAAATACAAAAAATGTTTTATGCATGACTTTTATGAGCATATATTACCTTTTTATACGTTATGAATATAACCTAGACTGACATTTTTGGCAACTTCATTACGATAAAGTTAAGACTGCGGTCGTATTTTTAAGTTGTAAATTGAAAATGTATATGTGTGATTGCATTCGTAAATGATTCGTCCATTTTTTAACGATACTATTTAAATGAAGAAATCAGAATTAAAAAAATTTAAACATTTGTTTCAAAATAATAGAGAAGAAATTCATACGTTAAACAATAAGGGAGGAGGTCGCCCAAGATCTCCCGCACACCTGTAAAATTTGATCTTCATTAGCTTCTAGCTATGGCTTTCAATCTTATTGAGTCTTTGTATATAAGGTTCTAATTCTGTTTCCAATATTTCTGTATATAAATGTAGTGCGATGCGTGCCAGAGGGTTTTATATGAACACTTATAAATCTTTATTTAATTATAACACTGATATTTTAGCATTTATTAACATACCTTTATTTATTTTAGCATATTTAGGTACAACTTTATTTTAAACCAACTAGGTTGTTGGATAAATTAATACTTTTAATTGTTTTGTGTATTTTTATATGACCAACTTGCGTGTTGGATTTAGTAATAATAAATAATTAATCTCGTGGTCGTGTTTAACATAAAATTTGCCTTTAAAGCCATTTAAAGATATGTCTCTTTTTCTTTTATTGAAAATAACCGGCATTCAGATATCTGGATTTAGTGATAAAAGCCAATTTTAAGTTTGCAAGGGTGTTCAACACCTTTCCCCTACTCACGAAAAATCTTATTTTTCTAAGAGAAATCTATTATAGATAAAAAACGTGTTTTAGACATAGTTGTGAAAACTTGACCATTTTTAATTTTCCTGAAAATTGGCATATAAGTAGTATGGACAAAATAAAAAATACTACTTATTTTTAAATTTTTTTAAAGTGCATAGTTTGAGCATAGGGGGCACCCCAACATGCTTGAAAAATGAAAATTCTGCCAATCCGATGTAACTTTGAAATAGAACTGCCCAAGAACGGCTTTACCGATTTCATCAAACTTTTTTTGTTTGATAGATGATTAGTTATTCGTTTGAAAAAAAATTAATTTATTATTTTTATAATTAATTTTTAAATACATATATTAAAAAACTTTTTTAAAGATGGCGCTAGGGTCGAAGATCATTTGGAATTTAATTAATTTTTTTCCTGAAAATATTTCTATCCTTTCTCTAAATACGTTAATTCTTGCTATTGAGATATTTACTTTAAAAAAAATAAATAATGAATAATTAGAATTTTAGACGGACTAAAAATCTTTAAAATTAACTATTTCAAGAACAAGAATTAACGTATCTTTGTAAATTTGATATATTTTAGAGTAAAAATAGAAATATTTTCAGGAAAAAAACTAATTAAACTCTAATTGATATTCGACCCTTGCGCCATATTTAAAAAAGTTTTTTAATATATGTATTTAAAAATTAATTATAAAAATAATTAAGTAATTTTTTTTCAAACGACTAACTATTCATCTATCAAACAAAAAGTTTAATGAAATCGGTATAGTCGTTCTTGAGCAATTTAATTTCAAAGTTACATCGGATTGGCAGAATTTTCGTTTTTCATGCATGTTGGGGTGCCCCCTTTGCTCAAACTATGCGCTTTAAAAAAATTTTAAAATAAGTCGTATTTTTTATTTTGTCCATACTACTTATATTCCAAATTTTCCGGAAAATCAAAAATGGTCAAGTTCAAATCTCGACTTTTCACCTGCGTAGATCACATTTTTCATCAATACTGAATTCTTAACTAATGAAATTATTAACAACTAAGATTTTTAACAGGTATCAAACAAAAAAAATACGTAATACGGAAAATTAATCTAGCAATCAAAGCAATTAGACGTGTTTTTTGTTATTTTTTTTCATTTTTCTATTTTAAATTTAATAAAATTATTAAATTTATATACTATAATTTAGTTATCGTTAAATAATTTCAAAATATATTATTCTGCATTAAACAATCAAAACTCAGGGTTTGAAATGGGTGTATGTCCAAATGTAAGAGCACAATCAAACAAAATGATGATGTGTGTTGCAAATTGTGTCAGGTTACATGGCATATCAATTGTGCTGGTGTTACTAGAAACCAATTACAACAAATCAAACAAAATGATTGTTGGTCTTGCATTGGTTGCCTTAGGAAAACATCAGATGGAAGACAACTAACACCAATAATTTTAAAAAGCAATTCAACAGACGAAAATTATGGTGAATCGATGGAGAAGAAAATTGATCAAATTATAGAATCGCAGCAGTTTATCTCTAATCAACTGGATGATATGAACCGAAAATTTGCCGAAGTTGTTGCTGAAAATAAAGCTCTTCGCAAAGATGTTAATTGCGCACAACAAGAAATTTGTTTACTTCAAAATCGAGTTTACTATTTGGAAGATATTGTTATGGCAAACGAACAAGAAAAATACAACAGTTTTGTTTCTATTTCTGGAATTCCTGTATCTAAAAATGAGCAAAAAGACAATTTGAAGGATACAGTTACAAAATTTGGGGAACTAATTAATGCAGAATTTAAAAGGGAAGATATTCAAGATGTTTATCAAATTGTTAATAAAGTAAATAAAACAACCAACATTGTGGTAAAGTTTACAAATATCAAGCTCAAAATTGATCTTTTAAAAAAAAATAATCCAAAATCAAAGGAAAACTTTAAAAATAAATCTCTGCCGATCATCGCTCAGCAAGTTGGTTACCTAACGGAGCCAACAAATTTAAATAGGATATTTGTAAATAATTATTACACGAAATTTTATTATGAGCTATTTACATCTGCTAAATCTATAAAAACGGAGAAAAAATTTAAATTTCTTTGGTTTGATTCAAACGCAAATCATTTTTATATACAAAAGGATGAAACCAGCAATAAAATAAAACTAAAAAATTTCAATGACTTGATGAAATTGTAAGTCAACTTTTTAAATTCATTTATTTAAATTTATAATATCCTCGATATACTGAATTTATTAGATAGTATTAAAAATAATTACTTTAAAAATAAATATTCAATTGAAACCAAAAATAATATTAATATTCTTTACATGAATATTAATTCCTTGAGAAATAAATTTGATGATTTAAAAGAACTAATTGAAACATTGCAATGTGTGATACATATTATTATCATAGTTGAAACTTATCTGTATAACCATGAAGTACATTTATTCCAAATAGTAAATTATACGTCATATTTTTCAAATCGCAACAAAGATGAATTTCGAGGTGGAGGTGCAGCAATATATATAAGAAATGAACTAATCTCAAATGAAATATTAAATATTTATACCGAAAGAACAAATATAATTTTAATTAATTTGCTTGAATACGATTTCAATGTTATGGCTATATATAAACCACCAAAATCATCTTCAGATGATAAACTTTTTTTAATCAAATTAAATGAACTATTGTGCACCTACAAAAATATTGTCATTGTTGGAGATTTTAATTTTGATTTACTTAAAACAAATTCGCAATTAATCTTAAATTATCAAAATATAGTTAACTCTAATGGATTTCTTGTATTAAATAAAATTAGTAAAAAATATGGAACGAGAGTCAGAAGTGAAACAAATACAATTATAGATCACGTTATCACAGATGTTTTTACATATGAATATTTTTTGTCTATTATGGATAATCAAATAAGTGACCATAACTACATAGTACTTGGCATCAATGGCATTTCTTCTCCACAGCTACAAACATGTAGTAAAAAAGTTATTTTAAATTATGATGAAATAGATAAAAATGAATTTTCAGAACAAATATTAAAATGTGATTCAACTTTAAAGTTAACTAACTTGTGCTCCTTAGAAATTGAAAAACACAAAAAAGTAATTAAATATTTTAAAAAATCAAAAACTCCATGGATAACAAATGAAATATTACAAAAAATTAAATGTAGAGATAGGTTATATAAATTACATAAAAGCAATGAAAATAATATATATATTTATGGCTTGTTCCAAGTTTATAAAAAACAAATAGAAAATTTGAAAAAAATTGAGAAAAAAAAATATTTTGAAAAAGAAATAGGGAAAAGTGATTCTAAATTTTTATGGAAAACAATTAATGAATATATTTTCAATCATGTTAGGACAGCCAACAAAATAATACTTAAAAATAACAACCAATTAATTAAAGATGAACAAATAGTATGCGATGAACTAAATAGCTACTTTGTAAATAACGTCCAAAACATCATTCCGCATAATTCTTGCTTGTGCAAACTACAAGACTCTGGTCCTTATTTTATTAATGGTTTTAATTTCGCTCCTGTTGATTTAATTTCTATTATAAATGTTATGAACAATTTAAATTTAAACGCGGCAGTTGGATACGATAAAATATCGTTAAAGTTTTGTTTAAACTTTGGAATCGAAATTGCTATAAAATTTGTTGATTTTATTAACGCATCGTTTCAAAACGGTTGCTTTCCAGATGATTTAAAAGTGGCAAAAGTTATTCCAATATTTAAAAGTGGAAACAGAGAACTTACATCTAACTATAGGCCAATTTCAATTTTAAATACTTTCTCAAAAATTTATGAATCAATTATTTTCAACCAACTTACAACTTATTGTGAAGCAAATAATGTTATTAATACAAACCAATTTGGATTTTGTAAAAGCTCATCCACTTTATCTGCGGTATCAGAAGTTATAACAGATATACAAATAGGTTTGGATGATAAACAAATAGTGTCGTGCATGTTTGTCGACTTGAAAAACGCTTTTGACTCGGTTTGTCACAAGCTTTTTACTTACAAATTGAAAAATTTTGACTGTTCCGAAAACTCAGTGAAGCTAATAAAATCATATTTAGATAATAGAAAACAGTTCGTTGTAATTAATGATAAATCAAGTACACAAAAAACGATTGAATTTGGCGTACCTCAAGGCTCCATTTTGAGCCCTCTACTTTTTAATATATATTGTGAAGACATTTTTGCAATAGGATCAAAGGGGAAACTTGTAATGTATGCTGATGACATGGTTATAATATACAAACACACAAATATTGATTTATTAAATCAAAACATGCAATTTGATCTCGATCTACTAAATTCATTTTTATCTTCAAACCATTTGAAATTAAATGGTTGGGTAGTGAAATCCGAAATTCTACGTCCACGCCGTGCTACCTGGGTAATGCTAACAGAATTAGGTTGGTGTAGTTGAGAGGGGCAGAGTAAATACTGCTTATACTCAATGATTCTGCACCATGGCGAGTCATTGGCGCCATAAAACCAATGCAACTCAAGCGTCTGTTCTCCATGTTAGGGGCGGCTTGGAGCGGGCGTCTGTCTTGGATCAAGCGGCTCGCTATATAAACGTGTAGCAAGCGTCTGTTCTCCATGTTAGGGGCGGTTTGTAGCGGGCGTCTGTCTTGGATCAAGCGGCTCGCTATATAAACATGTAAAAAGGTTGTTTCTGGTGACCTAAAGATGCAGAACGAACCCATTCACGAAAATTTGGGTTGGGCGAAGGGCTAACACCCCATTTCCGTAAAAAACTACTTGTCATGAATTCTGTACACAGGCCTCGGATTATCTCGGATTCACTATTAGAACGACCTCGGAAACTGTACCCGGACTACGATTTAAAAATGGGAACCTGGAACGTGCTAAGCCTTAGAAGACCAGGAGATCTACTGAAACTTACAAACCAAATCAATAGCTATACACTGGATATAGTGGCGTTACAAGAACTAAGATGGCCAGGGAGTGGAATCCACGAAACAGCCAAAGGATACACTCTCTACTATTGCGGTCATGAAAACGGAGGAGAATTTGGAGTTGGCTTTCTCACACATCGTCGCGTGAATCAACATGTTATCGACTTTCGCCCAATTAATATGCGGATATGCACAATGAGAATCCGCACGCAAAAATTTAATGTAACGATCATCAATGTTCATGCACCTACTGAAGACAAAGCAGATGACATTAAAGACCTGTTCTTCCTAGAACTCGAAGAAGTCATCAATAACATCCCGCGGCACGATATAAAAATCGTGGTAGGTGACTTCAATGCGCAAATTGGTAGAAGTGCAGAACTTAAAACACATGTCGGCCCTAACAGCTTGCATCATGCTAGTAACAATAACGGCTTTCGCACAGCTGAACTGGCTATGATGTATGATCTAGTAATTTCTAGCACTTTCTTTCCTCATAAGAGAATCCACAAAGCAACGTGGAAATCAAATGATGGAAGAACTGAAAATCAAATCGATCACGTCATGATTTCTAAGAGACACTCTACAAGTGTAACTGACGTTCGATCATACAGAGGTGCTGATATGGACACCGATCATATGCTTGTCATCTTTAAGTATAAGTGCAAATTATCATCTACATTTAATAGGCAAGCAAAAAAGACCGTGCGCTGGAATGTCGAAGCATTTAAACACCTGGAAACACTGAATAGATATCAGGAAATTGTAACGCAAAACATAGAAGAGCATGACATCCCATCTGAGATGCCATTAAACATACAAGAAGAATGGCAAACGCTTCAATCAACCATCATATCCGCAGCACAAACTACAATCGGAAAACGACCACCGAAATCACGTAACGAATGGTTTGATGACGAGTGCCGCGAAAGCATTGAGTACAAACAAAAACTGCGAGAAAAATGGTTAACAAGAAATACCCGAAGCTCCCAAACTGATTATCTATGCGCCAGAAAAGCCTCAGCAAAACTCCTACGGAAAAAGAAACAGGAACACATGAAGAGCTGTATCGAAAACATCAACCAACATGCGGCTAATGGAAATTCGAAAGAGTGTTTTGCCAATGCGCGGAATCTGACCAAAGATTTCCACCCAAGATCTACAGCCATCAAAAATGGAAACAACGAGCTTACAACAAGTGAACGTGATGTGCTGGAAGTATGGCGATCCCACTTTCAAGACCTACTGAATAGGACGAACGAAGTTCATCCTATTCGAGCAATTGCTCCGTCAAGTGAGGAGATTTTTGTCCCTTACCCAACAATAGAAGAAGTGGAAGCTGCCATCAAAAAATTAAAAAATGGCAAATCACCAGGTATCGATGGAATCCCTGCAGAACTACTTAAGAATGGAGGAGCAGCTCTGGTCTCACGTATATATGATCTGATTCTTGCAATCTGGGACCAAGAAGAACTACCTGCTGAATGGAAAACAGCTCTCATTGTTCCGCTACATAAAAAAGGTGACCGCCTAAAGTGTGCAAATTATCGTGGAATCGCACTGTTGAACACTGCATATAAAATACTAGCTAATGTCGTACTCGCTCGGCTCATCCCGTTTGCCGAATCTATCATCGGCGACTATCAGTGTGGTTTTCGTCCCAACCGTTCAACCACAGATCAATGTTTTACCTTAAGGATGATTCTGGAAAAATGTTGGGAGTACAACATCAGTATTCACCAGCTCTACGTTGATTTCAAGCAAGCATATGATAGCATCATCCGCGACAACCTCTGGTCTGCACTCATATGCCTTGGTATTCCAGAGAAACTTGTTTCTCTGTGCAAACTCACAACATCGGGATCAAACTGTAGAATAGTAATCGAAGGGTCAGTTTCTGACTCTTTTGATATAACATCAGGTGTTCGACAAGGTGATGCACTCGCACCCGTACTATTTAATTTGGCGCTTGAGTACGCGATAAGAAAAAGCCGCATTGAGACACAAAACTGTATATTTAACAAATCTAGTCAAATTCTTGGCTATGCAGATGATATTGTGCTTCTCGGACGTAGAACAAGCGATATCAAGGATAGTCTCTCTCGGCTTGAAAGAAATGCTAAACGACTTGGATTATGCATTAACACCGGCAAGACTAAACTATTAACAACCTCCAGGAATAAACCTCCCGGCAATCTGAATACTGGCGACTATGAAGTGGAACGTGTGGAAAACTTCAAATACCTCGGGTCTGTAATAACATCGTCAAATGACATGCAGGCAGATATTAAAGCTCGTGTCTCAGCCGCATACAGAGTTTTCTACGCATACTCAAAACTTTTGCGATCTTAACATCTTTCGCAGTCGTGCAAACTCACACTTTACAAAGCATTAATTCGACCTGTGCTTACCTTTGGAAGCGAAAGCTGGACACTGACTTCCTCCGATTGTAGAATTTTATCAACATTCGAGAGGAAAGTCATACGAACAATTTATGGTCCATGTAAAGTTGCTGAAAATCAGTATAGAATCCGAATGAATCATGAAATCAGACAGCTTCTTGGAGGCTGCGATGTAATCGGATTCATTAAATCTAACCGGATTAGATGGTTTGGTCATGTAGAAAGGGCACCATTAGATAGAATGATTAAAAAAGCGTCCCAACAACAACCAGCTGGTGTTCGTCGAAGAGGAAGACCTAGACAACGCTGGCGTGATGACATCATCCAAGACCTTCGTGATATAGGATGTCGAAACTGGGGTCAACTGGTCATGGAACGAGACGATTGGAAGCTGATTGCACAGACGGCAAAATCCCTCCATGGGATGTAAACGCCAGAGAGAGAGAGAGAAATTTGAAATTAAATGAGAAAAAAACAAAATTTATAATATTTGAAAAAAAAAATTTTTTCTTGGATGACTCTAGATTTCATTTGATATATAATAATTATGCTATTGAAAGAGTGTATGAATATACTTATTTAGGTGTTGTAATAGATTGCAAACTCACTTGGAGCAGCCATATAGCAAATTTAAAAAATAATATCAATGTTATTTGTTTTGTTTTAAGTAAAATGACAAGTTTTTTTCCTCAAAAAATTATGTATATGATACTGAATGCTCATGTCATCAACAAATTGCGGTATCTTGCAATAATCTGGGGTACAGCATCTAAAAAATTAATAAACGAATTGCAAATTCTATTAAACAGAGCAATAAAAATTATCAAAAAAACACCCATGTTAACACCAACCATTTATTTGTATTCTTCGAACTTATTACCAGTTTCAAAACTAATAAAATATGAAACTATTTTATTTATATATAAACTAAAAAACAACCTCATTAAGCATAACTTCTCTCTCAATAATGTTAGCAATAGACATAGCTATCACACAAGGAATACCAATGATTTTAGTATTGACTTTCGCAGAACTGTAGCTGGTCAGAAATCGGTTATTTATATTGGCTTGGAATATTTTAACAATTTACCTAATGAAATAAAGCAGGAACGCAAGATTCATATTTTTAAAGAAAGTTTGAAATGCATTTTATTTAATGAATTTAAAGCTGAATATTTAAATTTAGCTTAAAACATTATCTTATTATAATATAATCTTCTTAGTTTTTTCAATTTGAATTCTGAAAAAAATTTTTTTTTTAAAGGATGATTTTAAATAACATAATCTTAACTGTTAATTGGTTCTTAGACAAGTTTTTGTAAACTTTTTAGAACCTGCTAGATTAAAATACTTTGTAAAATTATATATAAAAATGTAAATATTTAATAAAATCATCATAATAATGTAAAAAAAAAAAAAAAAAAAAAAAATATATAAAAGTAATTATAATTATTATTTTTAAAGGCATAATATGTATGATTGATTTTAATGTATTTTCTTTTTATTAGGACTAGATATATTTGTTAACATTGTTTTATTTTCTTAAAAATTCTTATTCTTTATATGTTCATTATTATTTTAAATGTTCATTTATTTGATTTCACATTTTACTTATAATTGTTTACTTATATATGTTTCTATGTAAGTAATTACAGATTATTTTTTTTTTTAAACTTTAGGAATGTTTTTACCCAAATATGTTATTTATTAATTTTATTACACTTAATGTTTGTTTTATTTAATTCAACTTGAAAAAGAGAAAAAGTGCTTTAGTCGATTATAGTGTACAGTTTTGTTCGTTTTTCTAACTTGATTTGTACTATTGACGTCAGAGATTATTTCTTTTACCTGATAAAGGTGCTTGTAAACAAACAACTTTTTACAGCAAAGTGTGGCCGGGCAATATTGCCCAAATTCAAAAACATTCCCGGCAATATTTTCGTATTGCCCTGCAGTATATTTGCATAGATTGGCCATATCGCCGGTATTGCAACTAATGGCTGTTGATTTTTTTGATCGATCAAAAATACTAAACATTGCCTAGCAACTTTTTCGATTTCTGTTGTTGTTTTTTTATTGAAATTGAGAATTTAGTTCGTTTTGAAGATTTGTATATGTGCAAACAAAATTATTTTCATATAAAAATTTGGTTAAAATAAAAGGTATGAATGGGTATTGTTTTTGGTGTTTTAAAATAAGAAAAAAAAGGAATTTATTTTTATTCAGATATTATGGTTGTTATATAGACTGAAGTATGATGACGTAGTGCAGCACAGTTACAGATCCATGTAGTTTCTATTTCCTCACATATCGCAATTTTACATATCACGCGTAGTTCATAACAATTTCTCATTCATCCATAATCTATAGTCATATTTTCATATAGTTTCCGTTACATATATTTATTCTTAGCATAAAACAATTAACAATAATCTTTTCTTTACAATATCCGATTATTGGCTCACACTGCGTTTCCACCAACATTGCATCGTCATACGGCAGGATTTTGAATTCTCCGGACCTCTAATCATAACTGCTCTGAATATTTTCAAGCCTCAAATAGCTGTCTGTGCATGTTTGTCAATTCGTCTTATTATCAAAAAATTATTACCCTACAATTAGCTTTGAAATTGTCTTCAAAACGTATTATATTTGTATCAATCCTTCTTTCCACTATATGTATGGATTCTACTGTAAAACGGTTGTAATTTACTATTTCGTAGTATGAAATCATCATAAAATCGGTAGCACATACGTTTTTATCCATTCTAATATCGCATAAATTACTATTTCCTTCAAACGCGTTGTAAATGGTATATTTCGTTAAATTATCTTTCAATTTTGATTGTTACAAAATAACAGCCAGTATTTGTTTTGTTACGGAAAATGTACTAACAATAATTTGTAAAATTTAAAACTTTCGAAAAAATGTTTTGCTCAATTTTCGATATTAATTGCCTATATAAGAGATGAAAACATCTGGTCTCTCTCTCTCAGTCTCGTAGGAATTTTAATTTGACATATGACTTTTCTTAGAAGTTGTCATTTATCGATGCATAATTCTTTTATCTATTTGGAAACTAAAAGAGCAGAAACGGAATTATCCAGTGGAGAGGGGTTATGGATTGTAATATCCAGTCGATTGAAAAGTTCTAAGTGCTGTGAAAAGAAGGAAAAACAACCAAATATATCACAAATTAGGAAAAAAGATATTTCTATGTGTCAGGTATGGTCCATTAGTTTGATATTACGACTAGTGATTTACTATTCTAAGTGTAAGTGACTGTGTAGCTGATTTTAGTGGTGTTAGGTCGCACGGAAATCAATATAGTAAGCTAAAATCCATGTGGTTGCACCATTTCGAAAGAAGTGTCAACAAACAAAAAACAATATCATTCAAAAACCAGTTTCGTCAGTTTTGTTTTTGTGAAGGGCGGTGGTAAAGTCACTGACAACTGGGAAAAATTTTTGTTAGATTGTAGACTGGTATGTGTCAGAAAAAAATAGTAACTTATTGTATGTTTTGTGACATTTAATTTATTAATTTAGAACCAATTAAAACCAAAAAAATAGTAACTCAATGTATATTTGGTGATATTTAATTTATTAATTTCGAACCAATTAAGAAGAAAGATAGTTACTTAATTCATGTTTTGTGATATTTAATTTAGTAATTTAGAACCGATTAAAACAAAAAAAAAATAGTAAATCTTTGTATGTTTTGTGACATTTAATTTATTAATTTAGAATCAATTAACACAAAAAGATAGTAACTCAATTCATGTTTTGTGATATTTAATTTATTAATTTAGAACCAATTAAAACAAAAAAATAGTAACTCAATGTATATTTTGTGATATTTAATTTATTAATTTAGAACCAATTAAAACAAAAAAAATAGTAACTTAATAACCAATTAAAACAAAAAATAGTAACTTTATGTATGTTTTGTGATGTTTAATTTATTAAATCAGAAGCAATTTCTTTAAGTATGTCAAGGTGCTTACTGAAATCAAAAATAGTTTGGTTATTACTATTACAATAATAAATTTACATAACCATTAGTAATCTCGTAATTTGTGTTTTGTGACGTCTAATTTATGAACTTAAAATCTAAATTTTATACACAAATACGTGTCGAATAATGTATTTATGGTTGATTAAAATGATAACTGAATAGAACCAAAATTAAATTAACTAAAACAAACAGGATTTTGTGATTGGGGTTGCGTAAAACCAAAACGCCCTACAGCTGTCGTGTATTCCGGGACCGATATTGTCACCATCACAGCACTATTCCGGTCGTATTTCGTAGCTTGTGGATTGTACGATTAGCGCCCAGGTATTTTGTGCTGTGTCATCTATTACAGTATTCAACGGAGGATTAGGATTGGCCAATTCCATGAGGGCAATTTGTCAGCAATCACTCTATTTTGTTGTGCAACGTTTTTATATCCCTGCACAATTTATGAGTAATCGCCTGGTATTTGTGGCGCAACATTTTGTTATTGTCTCTGCAACTTATTAGTGATCGCCTAGTGTTGGTGGCCCAACCTTTTGCTTTTAATTATACCACTTATCACTACAAGTTATCAACAATCGCCTAGTGTTTGTGGTGCAACAATTTTTAGATTAATTCATTTACATATTATCACTACAATTTATCAACAATCGCCTTAGTTATTGCGGCGCTACATATCAATATTGTTATACAATTTACCAGCAATCGCCTTATTTATTGCGGCGCAACAGATAATTATTATCATACAATTTATCAGCGAGCGCCTTAGTTATAGGGGCGCAACCTTCTATGAATATTATACAACTATTCATCTTATAATACTTTACATGCTGGAATATTCACCGCTGAAATTGAGGCCTGTCGGATATAATCATGGGGTGAGCGATTTTTAATTCTTTTTGTTATTTTTTTTTTAAATAAAGGTATGAATGTGCGTGAATGAGTGTATGTATGGATGAATGTGGGCGTGATTGTCGAGGCGCGTGCGTGAATGCATGGGGTGAATATATGCGAGACACTACGATTTGAATTAAAGACGATTATAATTAAAATAAATTTTTTTGTGTAATATGTTATTGTGGAATTATTGCTTAAGTCCTACTCAATTGTATGCTACCTGTAACTGGCTTGTAAGGAAATCATTCATGCCGTCATAATCGCCACCGACGTAATTTATCACTGCTAGCCCACTGTAAAAGAAATAGCCTATAACTTCTAGGTCTCAAGCAGAACAACAACTGCTATTCGCTTGGGATTATGATCGGAAATGGCGATGTGCATACAGTTATTCAATTTATTTGAAATATAGCGTGTGAAGCTTTCTTGTAACCTACTATTTGATGGTCAGTTTGCAAGTGATGGTATTGTGGTGTGAACTTGACCCGAATGATCAAATGCCAGTAATAAAAAAATTGTTTCAATTGCCACTATTTACTACGAATACCAAATTTCTTTAAACTTCATCGTCTTGCCTTGCTGTATTGGTGTGTATGTGGATATGGGTGTTTGAATGTAAGTGTGGATGGGTAGGAGGATGTGAGCGTGCATGAAGCGTGAGAGTGTGGGCGTATGGGAGTGAATGTGGGGGTTGAACGTGGTGATCGCGGGTCTTTTGCAAAAGGGGTCGCCAGAGTCTCATTTTCTCATTTGTAATCTTTCCATTTCCGTATAATCTCGTAATTTGCGTACATGTCTGTATTTGTATTGGAGTAGCAGGATTTACCAATCGAACTCCATACTGTGACTAGCCCGGAGCATCCAAATAACCAAATCTAGCTACGCGACCTGCTATGCCGCTTCATTGGTTCGCCAATGAAAAAGCTCTTCATTACATGGTTAATTAATGATTGATGAAAGGTGGGTCAATAATACTTTTTGTTGTTGTTATGATTGTATTTTTGTTTTGAGAATGAGTGAACTTATTTTTGTTTATAAATCGTTTAGTTTTAGTATTTTGAATGGAGAATAAATTTGATGGTTTTTTAGTAAATTTGTAACCTTCTACAATGATCTGAAAATCATTTCAGTTTGATCACTGCATATTTAATGTATAAAAACCCCAAAGTTTTAATTTGGAGTGGTTTTTTGTGACAATAAAGCTTAAGTACATATTGGAAATCACTTGAATTTTGCAATTCGAAATCATTTTTCATTTTTATCTTGGAAAAACTCCTTTAGAAAAATGTGTGTTTCGTGCCGTTATTCGATCTCACACTCAACAGAGACACCTGTTCAAAGCCTGTGTGTCTTACACACTAAGCCACAGCAGCGATGACGAACCATATTTTAATTTTCATGTTCAGATGGTTTCTAAATGACACGAGAGGATTTGCAACTCTAAAATTAGCTCAAAAAGTTTCCTTGAGTTGGTAAGGAAATTAAGAAAATGACAAATTAAAGGACTTTTGATGATGAAGGACTACGCTTTCAAAAACAATCTAGAGCCTGTCAAGTGCGTTACCTTAAAAATTCGAGTCTCGTTTAGGCCAGGGCAAGAGAAAAGTAGGTGGGTTCGAAAGTTTCTTATATTAAGTGGTTCTTCTTATGAAAATTTAGTATTTTCATGATTTATAGACTAAAAAGGTTTAAAATGAATAAAACCTGTGTTCTTCGAGTTTTACATCTTTGCCTTGAAGTTAGCCTCACCGCCCTACCATTTAAGTTTGTTTAACAAATAACATGGGGGTTTGGGTATTGAATGATCCAGTAGGTACCGTGATGAATGTAAAACTTTGTTGGGAACCAAATATCAGAGAAAGAGCAAAAAAGCTACGGTACCATTATATACTCGTGTAAAGAAATCATGTGAGAAAAAGGGGTCTTACTCTGCACTTTTCCCAATGACTTTACATATCTGTGATTAGATCGATCTTAATATACGGTGTGATCATATGGTGAACTGCACTGTCCAATGCTTCAAAACCAATTCAAACGATCAAGTTTATTCTACATTTTCTACCCCTTAGTGTGCTAAAACAAGCCTTTGACTCAGCTAATTGGGAATAAGAAGAACTGGTTCTGGATTTATTCATTCCAAGTACCTGATAAATTTCTTGAAATATTGTAGATTTAAAATCCCTTGCTTGATCTGTATGAATCTCTATCGGTACTACGATAACAACTCATCCAATTGCTTACTACTGTTCCAGCGATGGTTCTTGCTTTCTAATTTGATATAGGACACACCTCATGCCTCTTGCTAAAATTATCCAATATGACTAGCACATATTTATTGTTACTATCGGCACAACAAGTCGGGAATGGTCCAGCTACATCCATCTCAATTCTCTAAAATTTCTTTCTGGCTTGGACAGTTTCTTCGAGTAATAAGCTACTACTTTGTCTTTCCTATCACTTTCTTCAGATAACACTCCTACTATACTATCATTGCTAGCTTAGTGTCAAGTTAAAATTGAACTTCAAACCCAAAATAGTCGCTAAACTTTTAAAGGGGTTATACATCAACAAAGCCTCAGGAATGGATAATATTCCACCCATTATTTTAAAAACCTTTTCCAAAGAACTTGCACCAACTTTAACTAAAATATTCTACCAATCCTATAAATCTGGTATATTTCCCTCGTGCTGGAAGTTGGCAAATGTCCAGCCCGTCCCCAAAAAAGGGATTAAAATCCGATATCTCAAATTATAGGCCAATAGCTTTACTATCGGTCCTATCCAAAGTGTACGAGCATTATATTAATACACACATTTCAAAATTTCTGGAAGAAAATCATTAATATCCGACAGCCAATACGGTTTTCGAAACAAAAGATCAACTACCGATCTATTAAACTATGTAGCGCATTGTTGATGTAGCGCATTGATAAAGGTGGTGAAACATACGTTATCGCTTTAGACATCTCCACGGCATTCGATCGAGTCTGGCATGCCAACCTAATCAACAAGCTCGTTGCGTACGGTTTTCATCCCGATGTTGTGAAGCTGATTCAAAATTTTCTATCCAACCGATACATTTCGGTCTCCTTAGACGGATTTTCTTCTGAATCTAAACTAATTAACGCTGGTGTACCTCAAGGCTCAGTATTGTCCCCAACCCTATTTTTGATTTATATCAACGAATTGTGGAAAATCAGCAGCAACCCAATAAATAGTTTTGCAGATGATAGTACTCTGCACAAGTCGTTCGAGCCCCTTCCTTCAACAGGTAAAATGCACGAACGAATTAATCTCGCCCGGAGAGACGCTGCCATAAACGTGAATAAAGACCTAAAAAAAGTCAACGATTGGGGTGACCAAAACCTGGTCAATTTCAACTCTACCAAAACACAGCTGTTGATTGTTTTCAGATTAAAGACCGAGTTCCCTAAAGATATTTCATTCAGTATGTGTGATGAACCAATAGGTGAATGTAAAAACATTCGTTTATTGGGTGTCACAGTATCAAATAACCTACTCTGGAACGATCATGTAATGGCGATGGCAAAAAGCGCGTCTAAAAACTCGGCCTCCTAAATAGATGCAAAAAGTTTTTCACTCCATACCAATTGTTCCATGTTTATAAGTCCTATATTCGTCCCTGTATGGAGTACTGTTGTCAATTTTGGGGTGCTGCTTCTGTTTCCATCTAGGCCCTCTTGGACTCTGTTTAAAAGCGGGCTATACGAATTGTGGGTGATAGAGCTTTGACATCAAAACTTGATTCCCTACAACATCGTCGCACTGTTGCTGACCTCGTTGTTTTTTACAAATATCGTCATCAACAGTGCTCATATGAAATCAGCGGCATCATGCCTCAAACTTATTCTTACCCCTGTTCCACTCGGCAATCGGCTACCGCAACCAGTGAAACGGTAAAGATCCCGCGCTGTCATACTGGCAGATCACAGAAAGACTTCTTTGTCCGAACTGCATACAAATGGAATAGTTTGCCAGAACCCTTAGTCTCAGGTGGCTTCAACCACCTTCACTTTAGAACGCCAGTTGTTGTGGGACCCAGGTCTAGACCTAGGTCTTTAAAGGTATATTTATGTGTTGTTGTGACACATATTCTAAACCCTATTACATAACACATTTTATTAAAAAAAAAAATTTGGTAAGCTAGAACTGGTGCCGAGCTCAATCTTTTTAGAAGTTCACCTAATGCATCTTCTTTCTTTTTCATTAATACAAATGCTTATGGAGACTTTTTGTAATATTCGCAAATGCTGATACAATACATTGGTAGTAAATGCACAATCCTGAACAACTGCAAAGTTCATGTAAATTCTTGGGTCTTTTCCATTCTTGTACTGCTGTGATATTTTCAGGATGTATGTGTTTACCATTTGTTGTCACTTTACGCCCCAAGTTTGTTACTTTCTCTCTAAACAGTATACATTTCTTTGGACTTAATATGAATCTTGTCCTTACATTCCTTTTGACATAATATAAGTCCATGACCCTTAAAATTATCTTGTCCAATTACACAAGACACATTTTGAATTGAATAGCAAAACCTCAAATTCCCATAATCCATCTACCCATACTAAACGCTGTCAATTATCGGTCCTCTTCCTGCACTTCTACTGTGACTAACCACTTTGCAGATCTACTGTTGAGCAGCTGCAAATGTTTCCAGGGTATCATCAATTCGAGGTAATGGGTAATTAATTTTTTAATACTGCATTCAATTTTCTGTAGTCGAGGCAGAAATTAATAGTTCCATATCCTTCTTACCGACTAAAACCACAGGTGAACTCTATGAACTATCCGATTTTAATATAAAGTGTTGTGTTATATAGGAATAACAATATGTGCCAGAATAACACATACATTGATACCTTTAATAGTGTAATACATTGATACCTAAGTCGCACAACAACATGCGTTCTGAGGTTTTAATGAACGCATTTTTATTTTTGTGTGGATTGAACGTCCTCAAAACTATCGCTTCGGGCAAAGCATTCCATTTGTACGATGTACGAGCAAAGAAGTACCTTTGCATTTTGTAACTACAACGGTGAGTGATCTCCACAGTTTGACTGTTTGTACAATCCGATTGACGATCGAAACGGCGAAAATAACAAAATAATGGTCAGATAATGCAGTTACGTTGACCTCGCTCGTAAAACGACAAGAAAATGTTGGGGAATTTCCGTGATGACGCATATTAATTACAAAAATAAAATTTTTATATAAAATCTACCTCAAAAACAAAACCCAATGAAGATCATTGACTATTTTTCCAAACATCTGTTTAAATAAAAACAACGATAAATCAACCAATACCAACAACCAAACCATCAATTTTCACTTTGAAAAAATAAAAATGTAAAAAAATTTAATTTAGGCCTCTTAATCCTCTAATCCTCTTTTAATTTTTTTCTAGTTTTTGCATCCCTTATAAAAAAAATGAAAACAATAGTAAAATAGTAAGTACACACATACATGTAATTAGAAAATCGAAAATACATATTAGGCGAGGAAATAATGAATAAAATAAGCCAAACCTAAGCAAATTGGCAGAGTAAGATGGATCGAAATGCGGTTTTGTGCATTCGATTCAGGAAGCCATCAGGAAAGTTTGTGAACATAGCCACTTTTCGGCAAAAAAGCTCTTGAGACCTAGGAGCCAGGACGTGTTATATACACCTCATCTCTTTGAACTTTCCATAAGTTCAGCTCGAAATTGATCGACGCTCGTTGATCGGGGGTTTTGGGGTCGCTGAATACGAAAATGATGTCGGCGATGACCCTCGGAGTACCTAGGGCCCAGGGCGGGTATGATGTCTGCGATGACCTTCAGAGTACCAAGGGGCCAGGCGAGTTATATACACCTCATATCCTGGAACTTTCCATAAATACAGCTCGAAATTGATCGAAGCTTGTTACTCGGGGGTTTTCGAGGTCGTTGAACACGAATATGATGTCGTCGATGACCCTCGGAGTACCTAGGGCCCAGGGCGGGTATGTCTAACTCATCTCAAGGAACTTTACATTAATTCAGCTAGAAATTGATCGAAGCTCGTAACTGGGAGTTTTTGGGGCTGCTGGAAACGAATATGATGTCTGCGATGGCCTTCGGAGTAGTAAGGGGCCAGGGCGAGTTATATACACCCCATCTTCTGCAACTTTCCATAAACACAGCTCAAAATTGATCGAAAGCTTGTTACTTGGGAGTTTTCGGGGTCGCGGAACATGGATATGATGTCGTCGATAACCCTCGGAGTACCTAGGACCCAGGGCGGGTATGTCCAACTTATCTCCTGGAACTTTCCATTAGTTCAACTCGAAATTGATCGAAGCTCGTTACTCGAGGGTTTTTGGGGTCGCTTAGCACGAATTTGATGTCGGCAATGACCTTCGGATTACCTAGGGCCCAGGGAGGGTATGTCTAACTCATCTCTTAGAACTTTCCATAAAGTCAGCTCGAACTTGATCGAAGCTTGTTACTGGGGGAGTTTGGGGCCGCTGAACATGAATATGATGTCTGTGATGACCCTCGGAGTACCTAGGGGCCAAGGAGGGTTATATACACCTCATATCCTGGAACTTTCCATAAATACAGCTCGAAATTGATCGAAGCTCGTTCATCGGCAGTTTTTGGGGTCGCTGAACACGAATACCATGTCGACGATGACCTCCGAAGTGCCTGGGTCCCAGGGCGGGCATATTAACTCATATCCTGAAAATTTCCATAATTAAAACTCGATTATTTTATTTAATCGATTATTTTATTTTTTTATTATATTATTTTATTTTATTAATGGAAAGTTACAGGTGATGAGTTAGACATACCCGCCTTGGACCCTAGGTACTCCGAGGGTCATCGCCGACACCATATTCGGGCTCAGCGCGACCCCAAAAACCCCCCAATAACAAGCTTCGATCAATTTAAAGCTGTATTTATGGAAAGATCCAGGAGATGAGGTGTATATAAGCCGCCCTGGACCCTAGGTACTCTGAAGCTTATCGCAGACATCATATTTGTGTTCAGCAGTCCCAAAAACCCCCGAGTAACGAGCTTCGATCAATTTCGAGCTGAATTTTTGGAAAGTTCCAGGAGATGAGTGAGACATACCTGCCCTGGGTCCTAGGTACTCCGAGGGTCATCGCCGACGTCAAATTCGTGTTCAGCGACCCCAAAAACCCCCGAGTAACGAGCTGCGATCAATTTTGAGCTGAATTAATGGAAAGTTCCAGAAGATGATTAAGACATACCCACCTTGGGCCATAGCTACTTCGAGGGTTGTCGCTGACATCATATTCGTGTTCAGCAACCCAAAAAACGACCGAGTAACGAGCTCCGATCAATTTCGAGCTGTATTTATGGAAAGTTCCAGGAGATGAGGTGTATTTAACCCGCCTTGGCCACTTGGTACTCCGAAGGTTATTTCAGACATCATATTCGTGTTCAGCGGCCTTAAAACCCCCCAGTAACGAGCTTCGATCAATTTCTAGCTGAATTAATTTAAAGTTCCAGGAGATGAGTTAGACATACCCGCCCTGGGCCCTAGATACTCCGAGGGTCATCGACGACATCATATTCGTGTTCAGCGATCCCATAACCTCCGAGTAACGAGCTTCCATCAATTTCGAGCTGAATTTATGGAAAGTTCAAGGAGATGAGGTGTATATAACTCGCATTGGCCCCTAAGTACTCCAGAGCTTTTTTGCCGAAAAGTGGCTATGTTCACAAACTTTCCTGACGGCTTCCTGAATCGAATGCAAAAAACCGCATCTTGATCCATCTTGCTCTGCCAGTTTGCTTTGGTTTAGTGTTTTATTTCCTCGTCTAATATATAAATATCAATGCAAAAAAAAATGTATGAATAAACGTTAAAAACTCATATTTAACTATTCATTTCATTTCTTCACAAATAACCGAAATCAATTGGTTCACGACCGAATTTATTAATCGCAATCATTACTTTAACCCATAAGCTGTTTAATTATGTATGTTTATGAATTAAATTAATAATAAAAAATTGTATATAGAAGAAATGATTTTCTCTTCAAATCTAATTTTTCAGCCCATAATTAATTCAAATTTAACTGGGACCACCTATATTTGTTACGCTGATAGTATCAATTTTTGTAATATCTGGTCGTCACGGGCATGTTTTTACCTACGTCCAGATTTTCTGAAGATTGTGATTCCGTAAATTTTTCCATGTTCGTGCAATGTAAATCGATTGTAATTGTGAAAATCGAAATAAATAAAACATTTGTATTATAAAGACTTTACGGCTTTTTCCCTTTATTATATTCGTCGAATAAATAAGATATAAATAAATAAGACTGCAACAAACAGATGGAAACTCTTTATTCCAGGATTTTTAAGGTCACTAAAGTTCGAGCCCTAGCCACTCCGGGGGTCATCACCAACATCATATTTGTGTTCGGCGGTCCCGAAAACCACCCAAGTAACGAGCTTTAATCAATTTCTTGCTGTATTTATGGAAATTTCCACGAGATAAGATGTACATAGCAAGCCCTGGCCCCTAGGTACTCCGAAGGTCATCGCAGACATCATATTCGTGTTCAGCGACCCCAAAAACCCCCGAGTAACGACCTTCGATCAATTTCGAGCTGAATTAGGAGAAAGTTGCAGGAGATAAGTTAGACATACCCACCCTGGCCCCTTGGTACTCCGAGGGTCATCGTCGACATCATATTCATGCTCAGCGAGCCCAAAAACCCCCAAGCAATGAGCTTCGATCAATTTCGAGCTGCATTTATGGAAAGTTCCAGGAGTTGAGGTGTATATAATCCGTCCTGACCACTAGGTACTCCGAAGGTTATCGCAGAATTAATGTAAAGTTCCAAGAGATGATTAAGACATAACCGTCCTGGGCCGTAGGTACTTCGAGGGTACTCACCGACATCATATTCGTGTTCAGCGACCCCAAAAACCCCCAATAACGAGTTTCGATCTATTTCGAGCTGAATTTATGGAAAGTTCCAGGAGTTGAGGTGTATATAATCCGTCCTGACCACTAGGTACTCCGAGGGTTATCGCAGACAACATATTTGTGTTCAGCGGCCCCAAAACTCCCGAGTAACGAGCTTCGATTAATTTCGAGCTGAATTAATGTAAAGTTCCAGGAGATGATTATGACATAACCGCCCTGGGCCGTAGGTACTTCGAGGGTACTCACCGACATCATATTCGTGTTCAGCGACCCCAAAGACCCCCAATAACGAGTTTCGATCTATTTCGAGCTGAATTTATGGAAAGTTCAAGGAGATGAGGTGTATATAACCCGCACTGGCCCCTAGGTACTCCAGAGCTTTTTTGCCGAAAAGTGGCTATGTTCACAAACTTTTCTGACGGCTTCCTGAATCGAATGCAAAAATCCGCATCTCGATCCATCTTACTCTGCCAATTTGCTTAGGTTTGGCCTATTTTTGTGCTTTATTTCCTCGCCTATATATGATGTTTCGTAAATTAATTATTTTCCAATCCAAACTTAGTTTGTTTTTTCTTAAAAAAGAATTATTCAGGTTTTGTTTATGTAAACAAATGTTTTGTTTTTGACTATTTTGATCAAAAGATTTGTTTTGATATAATTAATTTTTAATTACCAAGCAAGCTGCTTATAAGTTTTGTGCATAATATTACGGTCGTGCAATTTTTAGGGTTCCGTTTTTTATACGGAACACTATTGGTGAGAGTACAACGTGTTTTTCACATTATTTCGATTATCTCGTGAGCCATTAATCCGATGAACTTAAAATTTGAGGTGCTTATAAAACTAACCTATCCACACAAGATGGCGGGTTAAAAAATAAATAAAGTTGTGTTCGTTTGTTTTAAGGAGGTACGATGTAAAGCCTTTGAAAACATACATTTTTTTAGCGAGACGAGTAGGGTATCATATGAAAGGGCTTCATTTCAGCATTTTTAAAAAAATATTTTGGAATTTTACACCTCACCATTTTTTGTATAATTTTGAAAAATGACGTTTTCGGGATGTTTTATTGCCCCGATTAACTCCGACCCTACTTCATCGAAAATCTTGAAATATATTTGGAATGATAGAAAATTGAGGAGGTTTTTAATGAAAAATATAGAAAAGTGGCAGACACTCATAACTATATTTATTAAAGGGGTGGGAATGTTAAGGGGTAAAAACATCATTTAAAACCAGGTCATGTGGGGTGTCATTTGAAAGAACACTTGATTTTAGAAATATTGCCATTTTTTTTAGAATTTTGCAATGCATGGTTTTTGAATTATTATCAATAAAGTGACACAAAAAGTTGGTCCCCCCCCTTGCATTTCGAGCCTAATTAACAGAAGAATTTGAAAAAATTCACAGAGACAGGAAGTTTGATAAACTCTGAACGAAAAATATAGCGAACCCTCAAATAAATATATTTTTGTATTTTTAAGGGATTGGGGTGGGGAAGGGTGAAAAAAAACTTTTTTGACCCAAGCGAGTGGGGTGTCATTTGAAAGAAGACCGAATTTCAGACACTTTGCAATTTTTTTTAGAATTTTGTGGTACACAGTTTTTGAGTTATTCTAAAAAATGTGCAAATTCCAGACCGTTCCCCCCCCCTACGTTTCGACACTGATTGACAGAAAAAATTGAAAAAATTCATAGAGACAGGAAATTGGCTATATTTTGAGCGAAAATTATAGCGAACTCTCAAATAATTATATTTCTGTTTATTTAGGGGATGGGTGTAAGGAGGGTAAAAAAAAATTGTAAGGAGGGTAAAACCCAAGCGAGTGGGGTATCATTTGAAAGAACACCAAATTTCCAACACGTTGCAATTTTTTTTAGAATTTTGCGGTACACCGTTTTTGAGTTATTCTAAAAAATGTGCAAATTCATAGAGACAGGAAATTTTTTTTCATTCAAAAATTCATAGAGACAGGAAATTTGCTATATTTTGAACGAAAATTATAGCGAACTCTCAAATAATTATATTTCTGTGTGTTTAGGGGACGGGTGTAAAGAGGGTAAAAAAAAACTTTTTTTGACCTAAGCGAGTGGGGTGTCATTTGAAAGAACACCAAATTTCCAAAACATTGCAATTTTTTTTAGAATTTTCCGGTACACCGTTTTTGAGTTATTCTAAAAAATGTTCAAGTTCCAGACCGTTCCCCCCCCCCCCCCCTACGTTTCGACACTGATTGACAGAAAAAATTGAAAAAATTCATAGAGACAGGAAATTAGCTATATTTTGAACGAAAATTATAGCGAACTCTCAAATAATTATATTTCTGTGTGTTTAGGGGACGGGTGTAAGGGGGGTAAAAAAAACTTTTTTTGACCCAAACGAGTGGGGTATCATTTGAAAGAGCACCAAATTTCCAAAATATTGCAATTTTTTTTAGAATTTTGCGGTACACAGTTTTGGAGTTATTCTAAGAAATGTGCAAATTCCAGACCTCCCCCCCTACGTTTCGACACTGATTGACAGGAAAAATTGAAAAAAATTCATGGAGACAGGAAGTTTGCTATATTTTGAACGAAAATTATAGCGAACTCTCAAATAATTATATTTCTGTGTGTTTAGGGGATGGGTGTGGGGAGTGCAAAAAAACTTTTTTTGGAACCACCATGGGGTGTCATTTGAAAGAACACTTAATTTAAGAAACATTGCAACATTTTTTAGAATTCTGCGATGCACAGTTTTTTAGTTATTGATGAAAAAAAGTTATTTTAAGTGTATGTATACCACCCTATATTTCGACGCTAATTTATACAGTACCTGATCATTGAATTGTACTCACGATAAAATTTTTAAACAAATGTAAATTACATACCCGTATAAACAATTTTGATACCAAATGTTGGTTTATCCTAAAATTGATTATAATATGTGTGAATCACCTTGTTAGCTGTCAAAACTTATGCAGTTCAGATGATAGTAAAAAGGTAAATTAAAAAAAGATTGAAAAATACGGAGTGAATGATTTTAATATTTTATGCAATTTTGTCTATAAATTAGTGAAAATACTGACATATATTTAAGTTTTATAATTTTTTGGTAAGTCTATAATCTTTTACAATACATATGACAAATAATAAGAATTAATTAGGGCGCCAATTTCATGCAATTAGCGGAAAATTTAAACGCTGTTATGGGTACCGGAAAAACAATTTCCGTGGCAGTCAAACTGCAAATTAAAGTGTTACCAGAAGAAACTAATATGAGCCAACGCGAAATTGCAAAAAAATTCAATGTCTCCCAATCATTAGTAAAAAATATTAGTAAAAAAGTAAAAAACGGCGAAAGTTTGGAGCCACAGTATAAGGGATCACAAAGGAAAACCACCTCAAGGGAGGATAGAAAAATAGTACACTGTGCTGAAAATCTTCGACGAAAACCTCTTCGAGTAATCCATCAAAATATTTTAACTGCCGGAGTTCAGGTTTCAGAAATGACTGTCAGAAGACGGTTGAAAGAAGCAAACCTTATAGGTCGTCGTCCAGCAAAAAAACAAAAACTGACTCCGAGTATGATTAAGAAGCGTCTGATGTGGGCAAAGAGATATAGACATTATACTGAGTCAGCTTGGATGAAAGTAAGTTCAAAAAGATATTAAACTGCAGTTGTAAGTTGATAAATTTTAAATTCTTTTAATATATTTTATATCCATAGGTTTGCTTCTCTGATGAATCTATGATACAGATCACAGATGAGCGAAATATTTTTGTACGTTGCCGTCCAAATGAAAAGTTTTTGCCCCAGTGTGTTACTCAAACTGTTAAACATCCAACACAAGTCATGATTTGGAGTATGATTTCTGCCAAAGGGGTTGGAGAAATTCATTTTGTTGATGGTAGTATGAATACTCAACAGTATCTAACTGTAATGCAAACAAGTTTACGACCCCAGCTTCGATCTTGGTTTCGTCGAACGGAGCATTTTGAGTTTATGCAAGATGGAGCACCCTGTCATCGCTCAAAAACAATCTCTGATTATTTAAAATCAGAAAAAATCAAGGTTTTCGAGTGGCCGGGCAACTCTCCCGACATGAACCCTATTGAAAATGTCTGGGCAGCTCTAAAAAAAAAATTGAGTGAAGAACAATTGACGAATAAGTCTGATTTAATTGAAAAAATTATTTTCGAGTGGCCGGGCAACTCTCCCGACATGAACCCTATTGAAAATGTCTGGGCAGCTCTAAAAAAAAAATTGAGTGAAGAACAATTGACGAATAAGTCTGATTTAATTGAAAAAATAAAATATATTTGGAAAAATGACGGTGACATTAAGAAAACAGCAATCAATGGCATTAAAAGTATGCCAAAAAGAATAAAGCAATTGTTAAAAAATAAGGGCAAGTGGACAAAATATTAATTTTTTTAACCAACATTAATTATTCTTGATTTGTTTTTATGTAAGTGGATGTTCTAATAATTAATAAATTGAATTATACCATTTTATGGTTCTATAAAAACTAAAATCTTTGTTTTTTATATAATATTGTTAAAAATTTGAGTGAGTACAATTCATTGATCAGGTACTGTAGAACAAATATTCCCAATTTAGACCGTTAAAATACTGGTTAAATCTTTCTTTAGCTAACATAAACAGCTATGGATAAGATTTAACCTCAAGTAACATTTTTGATCAATGTAGATGTGATTGACATTTACTATAGACGTTTACGATTAAACATTTATTCTGTTATGCGTCCATAGTCTGGCGATATAGTTACAACATAACTTTATGTCATTTATTTTTGATATTGTGTTCTTTTACATTCACGGAACCCTTGGCGAGCGAATTTTATTCGCACTTGTCCGACTTTTTTACTTTTTAAAGTGTTTTTTCCGTTTTATTTTAATTAATATACAATAATACAAGTACATAGTTATTAAAGTACATATAATATCTCACTCTCTCTTTTAGAGAGACTTTAGAAATATCATATTGATATAATTATAGATTAATTTAATGTAACTGAGCTAGTTAGTTGTTGTCGAGATATTAATTAATAAACATTAAAATATAATTTATACGCATGGAGGGATCAGTTTTTATTAATTTGTTTCTATTTTTTGATCCACGGGTGTGACAACCCCGCGTACTCCAGTCCCTGCTATTGGCATACGAGTTAACGTGAGATATCACATACCACTGGCAAAAGCAGTGACATATCACTAGCCAAGGTGATATCTTAGGGGTGCTGGCGGATGAACTGTATTCAGTCAACGGTAGCACTCTCAATCTTAGCTAATGAATATTCCTTGATGCTGGAACGCTGCGCTGTTGCTAGCTCGAAGAAACGAGCCTTCATATAACTATATATCTGAGCTTTAATCATTGGAAAATATACTGCGTCCCATAATCAAGGATTATGCCATTAGCTGGACTATTGGCAAACCAATTTTAGTTTTGTTCCTGCAAATTCTTAAAACAAATTTGCTTTTTATCTCTTATTTTATTTTTATTTTCCCTATCCTATCACGAAATATTGGGCTATGTCATATTTTATATGTGATAGGATTTATGGTTTAGTTATCCATTATTTAACAAAAAAATATTAAAAAAAAACAAAAATAAACAGATTTGCGTCCATTAACATCCTTAGAACGCATGTTGTTGTGGGACCTTGGTCTTAAAAGGTTTTTATATGTTGTTGTGACACATATTATAATGCCTACTACACATCACATTTTAAATTAAAAAAAAAATCGGGACATGTGTGTAATTCATACGTGGTAGAAGTGAAACCTTCAAAAATTTCGACTTCAAGATAATGAGACGAATGTAAAATTTCGGGAAGAGGATAATTGCAGGTTTTAGTCATGATCATAGTGATACAAAGTGTGATAATTATTTTACATTTTATTCGTATATATTACATAAATTTATTCAGACTCAGAGCTTACATTTTCCATAAATGATACAAGAGGCTTATGGTAACTAAAGTATGAAATAAATTATAATAAGTATTATTTTATATATTTTTCTAAAGTTTTTGAAAAATATATAAATTTTAATTTAATGAGCTTCTTAGAGTTTTCCAAATTACTTAATGAAAGACAATACGGCTTTCGAAAAGAAGAGCAACGGAAGATTTGCTTTCGTTTGTTACTCATCTTTGGAACAAATCCCTTGAAAACTTTGGTGAGACTTTCGGTGTTGCTCTTGATATTTCCAAAGCATTTGACAAAGTTTGGTACAAAAATCTTATATGCAAATTGAGATGTTATGGTTTAGATGAGCCACTAGTTTCTTGGATGCAAAGTTTTATATCTGGGCGAAAATTTCAACTCAATATTGACGGTGTTTCATCGGATGTATTTTCGACTAATGCAGGAGTTCCTCAAGGTTCCGCTTTATCCCCAACTCTTTTTCTTATCTATATTAATGACTTGTTGGTTTCAACAATTAATCCAATCCAAAGTTTTGCTGATGATAGCACTCTTCATGCATCTCATGCTGCACCTAGATTATATTCACCATTAGCGCTTAATAACTGTAGATCAATTTTGATAGATTCATTAAACGTTGATTTTCAAACTATTTTTGATTAGGGTGTTGCTAACAGTGTTGAATTCAATACGTCCAAAACTCAAGTTTGCCATTTTTCAAGATTGTCAACACCTAACCCTTTTCCATTGAAGTTTGATTCCAATGATCTGATGGAGAAAGAGTCCGTGAAACTTCTAGGAGTTGAGATTGAAAATAATATGAAATGGACCTCCCATATTTTAGCCTAGCGAAGAGCGCTGTTCAAAAACTGGGGTTTTTAGGACGGTGTCGTAAGTTTTTCAATAGTGAACAGCTTCTTTTATTATACAAATCTTTTATACGTCCCTGCATGGAATATTGTTCTCATATATGGGGTAGAGCATACTTATGTAGTTTGAAGTATCTTGATTCTATACAGTGGAGAGCAGTTAAATTAATTGGTAACTCAAATCTTACTAATGACCTTGATTCCTTGCAGCATAGAAGAAATGTTGCTGATTTGACGATTTTCTACAAACATGTCATAGATGAACGGGCTTCTGAAGAAATCAAATCGATTTTACCTAAGTCTGCAAACCTATCGCGTCATACCAGAGCATCTGTAGCGGCCCATCCTTTTACGGTTCAACTAATTAGATGTAGAACTGTAGCCTTCCAGCGCGACTTTTACAACAGAGTCTCTCATCTCTGGAATTCGTTACCTTCGTGGTTTTTTCCTGATTACTTTAATCCGCAAAAGTTCAAAGTCGCCGTTCATAAATTTCTGAAAGAAACTTAATTCTCAATCGATTCTAATCTCTAGTTGGCATGGTATCTTCGGATATTCAGAGACGCTAATATATAATTAATTATATTAACACTAAACATGCCCAACTTTCAATAAAAAAAAAATACTTTGGTCTTAATATAGTCAATATATCTTTATCACTGTATCAACAACAAGATCAAAAACAGTAATTGACGCAGTATTCCAAAGATATATTGACCATATTAAGACCAAAGTATTTATTTCATACTTTAGTTACCATAAGCCTCTTGCATCATTTATCGAAATCGTAAGCTCTGAGTTTGAATAAATCTATGTAATATATACGAATAAAATGTAAAATAATTATCACACTTTGTATCACTATGATCATGACTAAAACCTGTAATTATCCTCTTCCTGAAATTTTACATTCGCCTTATTATCTTGAAGCCAAAATTTTTGAAGGTCTCACTTCTACCACGTGTGAATTGTTTTTCCTGTTCCTGCATTTTAATCATCAAAAACAATTTCATTTTTGTAAAAATTTATTTTCATAATTAATAATCTATTTAACATAAAATCGATATTAATCCATTTCCTTATTAGACTACATACGGTTACACCGAAATTGCGTAAAATTTATAATATAAATAAAATTCTTACAAAAAAACATAAAATATTTTATCTACGACTACTAAAGAATATATACTTTCCATGCGTATATCTTTAATTGTAATTGTATTCATTCCTTTCTATATGTCAAATTCTTTTTTATTTATTTCATTCCATTTTATTTACTTAAAATTCCACTAACAAATGAAAAGCTTGATTTGTTGGTATAGTAATATAAACAAAATAAAACAAGAACAATACATATAAAATAAGCAAACATGTTTTGTTTTGTTTTATATTTCATAGATTTATTTCAATATGGCGATATAAACTTTTACAGGAAAACTTGAATGAAATTATTTGAAATATTTGTAGTCGTGGATAAAATAGTATCTTGTATTCGCTTAGGATGAAGGCAATTCTTCACTCGGATGATTCCCTCCACTCGCTACGCTCGTTCCGGGAGACTTCATCCTCGTGAAGAATTGCCTTCATTCTAAGCTCATACAAGAATCTACTTACATTCTAAGCTCATACAAGAATCTCTTACTTACCTTATCAACTAATTACGTTTTTTTGTTGTTTACGTTTTATTTTTATTATGTTTTTTTTATTTTTTTTTCAACACAATAACATACATAATACAATACCACCAAAATAATAAGTAAAAAAAGGAAAATATTAAAAAATACTCACTGTCTCTTTTTACTGTTAAAATTTCGTTTCATCCAGTTTAAAATCACAACGATACTAAAGAAGTTTTCACTTAAAAAAAAAACAGGGATAACAGCCCTTCAACCCTTATTGTTTTTAATTTTTATAATAAATTATCAAAAATTGTAGATTTAATTATTTTTACCAAGAAGGGCTGACTTTACCTTTAAAACAAACAAAATGTTTTAAAATCGGTCAAGTAGTTCTTGAGATACATTTAATTGAACCTATTCGTAATGTGAAACCGAAAGTTGAAGCCCTTACTTTAAATATACAAATAATGTTTCGAATTTATTGAAACAGAAAAACCATAAACATATTGCCTACCTCTTACTTTGTTTATTTAATTATTAATTAATACTAACAGAAACCAAATATAAATATTAATTACTAAATGTTTTTGTATTTAATTACACGTTCAACAAAGCATAATTAAATAAAATGTTTAGACATTACGGTCATAATTGTTTTTTGTGTCTTATATGCTTACATTATTTCTGTAAACCGTCAGTCTATAAGTTCACCAACAACTCAAACTCGAAACATGATAACCAAAAAATATGTGGTATTAAGACTTCCAAAAACTAATGTTTTTGAAGCAAACTATTTATCGTATTTCGTCTTAAAAGCATTTGGTTATGCATGCTATACTGTTACGCCCAATTATAATCATCCAATAGAATTCAGTCTTGTAAATACAAAACCCTATACAACTTTCATTGATTTTTCGATTTTCATTTTTTATATAGCTGCTAATCTAATATCGTTACTTTACAGCATTAAGTTCGATGCTCCAAATCATCAACATATGTCTGTGGTAACATTATTTGGCGAGAAAGCGTCGCTTATTATTTCACTGATTAACTCCCTCATTGGGATTACAATAGCTTTTCTTTATCGAAAAAATATTTGGTTCATATACCTAAATTTTTATCGTGTAGATACTATACTGAAAAAATATAATTTTGAGCCGAATCACACGCGTGAGTTTTGGGTTTCATTGATATACGGCACTTTTGTTTTTATTGGATTTGGAATTGGAATGTTCTGTCATATATTCATTTCTGAATTTACGCTCAATCGTTTCGTTTGTCATACATTTCCTAATGCCAATATGTTTTTATTATTTGGGGCATTGACAATATTTTTAAGAAGTGTTCAAACCAGATTACATGCGATTAGCAAATGTTTTAGGTATGTATTCCATTGCCGATTTCTAGCACTGTCTTACCAGTATATTTTTAGGCAAATTTTTTTGAAACATAGCAAAGATATATTGAAACAACTACCAAAGAATGTTGATTCTTTGGAATTTTCAGACATAAACCCAGAAATAGTTTCAGAATTTGGACAAATGTATGAAATTTTAATAGAAGTAATACAGCAAATAGAATACTGTTATTCGTTTCAGGTAAAAAGCTTTTGATGTTTATTATAACATATGATAATACATTTTATAAAAAATTTTTCAGACAATGTTATGTTTTGCAATGGAATATGCATACATAAATTTTGCATGCTTCTCAGTCTATCGCATTGTCATAAATAAAATAATTGAACTGTATCCTCACGTTATTCTTTACTATGTTTGGATGGGGTTATATATATTAACATCATACACAATCATTTATTATGGCTCAAATTTAAAAAATGAAAGCTTACGTTTAAAAACTAACATCAACTTGGCTGTAAATTTAACAGAAAATAACCATTTGAAGGAAAATGTATAAAATTTATTATATTTCTATGAAAATAATACAATTTTTTTCATTTCAGCTTTTGATTTTCTCTAATCAACTGGAACATTGTCCATGCGAAGTTTCATGTATTTTCTTTAAATTTGATTTGGAGCTACTGTTTATGGTAAACTTATTTTACACAAAATAATTATACTTGTATGTAATATTATTTTCAAATTACAGATAATGGCATCTTCTGCTGTTTATCTTACAATTTTGGTTCAATTTGAAAATTCAATCGCCAGTTTTAGACCTCAATAAAGAATCTAGAAATTTGCTCACGGTAATTTCTATGTACGGTTTGAAGTTTTTTTTTGAAAAAAGTGTTAGTATTTTTATGAAAAAATAATATAAAATAAATAAAAAACCAGATCCTTCTCTATAAAATTTTGAAACTCTTCAATTTTATTCTGTATATCCAAGTGTCATAATCTTATGTACCTATAAGCAATCAAAATAGTTAACCATTACACCATTACCATTGATTTTCGATTCAGGGTACTGTTTAAAATGTATTTATTTCAAATTAAATTTTCTTTTACATCTTGACAACCTCGCATTGAAATCTAAAAATATATGTGTGTTTCTGCGAATGCGTTTGAAACTGAGCCCGAAAAATTAAGTTTCACATACTGAAAAACCATGTTCCATTTCCAATGAAAATGCAGCTTTCTCAACTTCATCGTGCGAGCAGATATGGCGAATAGAACTACGAATTTTTTTCAACAACTGTAAAGTTATAGAACGATGTAGTTGAGACAATCATACGTAATATTTATGTGAAAATAAAATAAAGTTCCATTAATCTCAAACACTGTTACATTGGATATAACATTTAATATTTAAAATAAACCTCATTCTTTTGTCAGGAAAACGTTAACGTGTAGTTGTCCCAATCACGGTAAAATTGTTTGCAAATAATTTTTTTTGTTTGAATAATAAACTGCCAACTTCGAGATGAGGTTGTCATTACTTTGACGTTTTGAAACAAAAACTTTGTATTCAGGTCAGTTATTTTGTTGCAGTTATTTTGTTGCAGTTATTTATTATAGTTTTTGTATATTGTAGTGAACAGGGGCGCACACAAGGGGGTCCCCGGGATTGGACCTCCTCCCCCCGGACGATCATTTTACAGCATTTTTTTAATTTATAGTTATTCATTGTTTGGTGTTAACCATAATATAGAGATGCTAGTTAGAGAACTAAGGTTTGTGAGTATTGATGAATTTTCTTTGAGAATTCTTTGAACGGTAACGGTTAAACTTTTGAGGCTTGATTATCAGGGAATATCAGGGAAGACCTACACCTCTAGGGATTACAGAGAGAGATGCCAGACTCTGTTAAAAAAGTCACTTTGAAAAGCGACACTTCTTGATTTTGTCACTCGAACCGTAAAAATATGGACTGCTATTGATACTCTGGTGTGAAGTTTTCAGGTTCAGGTATAATCGATTTGATCCAGGCAGACAACTGTTCATCCATAATATTCAATGGAGGGACAATTAAATGACATATATATTAAAAGAAGCTGTTTACTATTCAAAACCCTACGATAACAACCCAAAAATATTAATTTTTGAACAACGTTCTTATATAGTTAGGCTAAAAATATGAGCATTCCACTTCATATTATTTTCAATCTAAACTCCTAAAAGTCAAACAAATTCTTTTTCTTCAAGATCAGTTTTTCTTCAAGACTCAAACTTTAATGAAAACAGATAGGTGTTGATTACCTAGAATAGGGGTGGCGAACCTTTTTCAGTACACGTGCTAAAAAAATTCTATCTATTTTCATAAAATTGCTCACGTGCCAAGCTAATTTTAATATTAAAAAATACAATTATAATAAATAAATATAAAAACAAACGATTGCAGTATTCTATTAACAAAAATTAAATTCTGTCATAAAATTCTTAAAGATTAAATCGAAATATAAATATTAATATTAAGTACACATATAAATTCAATACAAGTATTATTAATACAAGTAACATATTAATTCAATATGTAATCATAGATGAAAAATTCAACTTAAGTACATATGAAAAATGATGAAGTTTCAATTTAGAAATTATCTGAACATCAAAATTAAGATATGTTTCGTCATCGCCGCTTTGGCTAAGTTGTGTAAGACACACGGAATTTGAACAATGTGTCTCTGATGAATGTAGTTCGAATTCTGACACGAAACACAACAAAAATTTTTTCTAAAGGAATTTTAGAGAAAATGAAAAGTTATTTCGAATTGCAAAATTCAAGTGATTTCCAATATGTACTTAAGCTTAATTGTTCACAAAAACCAATCCGAAATTAATATTAAGTTTAAGTTAATTAATGCAATTTTTGTCGCTGTATTTTGGGTGACAAATATTAATTGTAGGGTTCGTAATTTGTCGTTTTTTACAGAATGCAAGGCGAGTTAGACTTATCAGTCATTCTATTTCTCAAACTGTCCTACATAAATTGATTATGGCTATGATGCCCAAATACTGCAATTTATAGTTGAATAAATAATACATAAATGGCTGCAAAACTGGGTAAAATATTTCCAATTTTTTTGATAAAATTCATTTGAAAATTTCAAAATGCATCAAAAACATCTAGACCAGGATAGAAGCCTTTAAAAATAATAAAAAGTGAAATAAATAATAGTAGGATGAAACGCATTAGAAAAGGAGGAGAATATTATAATAATGAAAGGAAAAATAATTTACGGGCGGTCTGAGGTCGGGAAGGGGAAGGAAGGGGTGAATTTTTAAGGGTAAAAAACGGTTTATCTCGATTGCCGGCAAAACTAAAATTCCTATGGAAAAAAGTTATATAGCAAAGTTGTAGGTAATGATCTAAAACTTTTGTTTCAACACTTTTTTCACATAACCTCAAAATTTATGTGAAAAATTCGAAAAACCAGGTTTTTGGTTTTTTATTTTTATCTTTTACAAAAAAATTTTTTTTTTTACACGAAATTTGGTGAAAACTTACCTTTTTATGTCCCAAATACGCTGTTATTTATTTGATTTGAAATATCTATTTTTTAACTTATTTTGAATTAATATCGAAAAAGCACCCTAATTTTCAATCGAAAATTCAATTCATTTTTTGCATATTCTGAGAAGATTTTTTTTTTCACCATCGGAAAGTAGAGATTTTAACAAACAGAAAGTATACCAACTTTTTGAAAAAAGCTGATATTTTGAAGGGTGAATTTTCAATTGAAAATTAGGGTGCTTGTTAATAGAGTTAATATGGAATATGAAAACATTGAAGTGTCTTGATTCTGTTTAGCGTGGAGCTGTTTGATTGGCAACTGGGCTCTTAATTATGAGATTGATTCCTTGCAGCACAGACGAAGTGTTGCTGATCTGACAATTTTCTACGAACACATTATGGATGAACGAACTTCCATAGAGATAAAATCAATTTTACCTGAACCAGCAAACTTATCTTACACCAGAGCAAGTGTGGTGGCTCATATTGAACTCGCTTGAAAAATAATCAATTATGCATTTGAGTTTCATTTAAATTTAAAATTTTCTAAATTAAGAATATCCATGTTAATATGTTGATGGTGTCTTTTCAATTAATGCAGGAGTTCCTTAAGGATCCGTTTTGTCACCACCTGCCTTTCTTATTTATATAAATAATTTGCTAGATTCATCTGTTAAACCTATCCAAAACTTTGCTAATGATAGCACACGCCATGTGTCATATGAAATATCCAATCTAGATTCACCTTCTGCGCATAATAACTCTAGATCGAATTTGAAAAATTACTAAAATGTCGATCTCATGGGAATCATGGATTGGGGTTTCGTTAACATTGCTGAATTTAATACGAGCAAAACGCAGATTTATCTAATCTGTTTCCATTAAAGATTGACTCCAAAGATTGTTGTGGAGAAAGAATCTGTAAGACTTCTACTATAGTAGGAGTTGAAAGCAATATGAAATGTATGTAGCAAAATGATAATGTTATCCTTATATTTTTAGCCTAGCTAAAACACTGTTAAAAAATTAGGCTTTTTGGGCCGATGCCGTAAGTTTTTAATGGCGAACAATTTTTTTTAATTTACAAATCATTTATTCGTCCCTGCATTGAATATTATTCTCACATATGGAGTAGAACAAATTTTAGTAGTTTAAAGTGTCTTGATTCTGTTCAGGGTAGAGCTGTTAAACTGATTGGCAACTCAACTATTACTAACGAACTTGATTCCTTGAAGCACAGTGGAAATGTTGCTGATCTGACAATTTTCTACAAATACATTATGGATGAACGAACTGCCGCAGAGATATAATCAATTTTACCTAAACAAGCAAACCTATCGCGTTACACCAGAGCAAGTGTTGTGGCCCATTCATATACGGCTCAAACAAAAATTTGTTTAAAACTGTCGCCTTTCAACGCAATTTTTTTCAACAGAGTCCCTCACCTCTGGAATTCCTTACCTTTTTGGGTTTTCCCCGATAGTTGCAATCCTCAAAATTTTAAAGTTAATGTTAGTAAATTTCTTAAAGAAACTTAATTTATGTCAACATAATCTTAATCCCTAGTTGACATGGTATCTTCAGATATTCAGAGACGTTAATTTGTAATGTATTATAATTAACACTAAACACGCCTACCTTTGAAAAAAAAAATCTGGTGATGTTGTATTTGGATTTAAAATAAATTATAAGGTTTCTACAAATTGTTTGAATTATGTAAATCTTGAGGAAAATCCTCAATAACTGACTGAATAATTGCAGAAAACTCATGTGTTAAACTAACTTGACTCAGTTTTTCATGGGATTCTACATCTGCATTGAACTTCTTTTTAGATTTGGAAAATATTTAAATCTTTGGATATAAGGTCGCGATTAAATTTTTTTAACTTGGTTTCAAATGCTGGGATTAAATTAACATAACAATGACAGTGTTGTTTATATCTTGCAGTTCAACATTTAATTTATTTAAATGTACACAATAGCCACGCAAATGCGTCGCAAAGTTTGACAGCTAGTTTCTCGTGTTTTTAACTTTTGTATTCTATTCTAACCCTATTTTTTAGTTTAATATAAATTTTTAGTCAGTGTAGAGTCATGTTAAACTTAAAGTACGATACAAAAATAGGTTTATAAACATATTTAAATAATAAAAATGACCGGTCGTCCTTTTCATTTATTGTGGAGGAATTAAAATTTATTTCTATTAAACAAAGTAATAGAAATGATGCTTTGTGTGAGTTTTGTAGAAATATCATAAAAAATACAGCCATTAAAAGATGAATAGCTACAGGTGATTTATTGAGTTTTTAGCTAATTTATTACAACTCTATATAACTAATTAAAATTTTGTTTATTTAAATGTGTTACAGAAATATATGCACAAAAAAAATCAAAACCATTGATGACAATGGCAAAAACTTTAGACAAACACCAATGGAGTTACAATTAGAAACGGATTGTGAAGAGATTGAAGAACAAAATATTGAGTTCGAAATTATTGATGAATACATATTTTGTTATTTTATTTACATTTTATTTGTGAATTTTTGTTACTCTTAACTCTTAAGGAAAGAATTTAGGTCTGTTTTATTTTTATTACAATATTATTTTATGATTGTATAATTAAAAAACTAAATAATACAAATGAAGTCCCTATTTTATAAAACATATGTGAAATTATTTGACAATAAAAATATAACAGGTCGTTCAATAAGTCCCTAGGATTAGTAAGAAAAAAACAACATTTTGACAAAACTCGATTTTTTTATTCAACATAGTTGCCTTCGAGGGCGATACAACGAGTATAGCGATTTTCCAACTTTTCTATAAAACTTTTATAGTACGATTTCTCTTTCTCGTCAAAATAGGCCTCAGTTTCAGCGATTACTTCATCATTGGACTTAAATTTCTTTCCAGCAAGCATTCTCTTGAGATCTGAAAACAGGAAAAAGTCGCTAGGGGCTAAATCTGGAGAATATGGTGGGTGGGTAAGCAATTCAAAGCCCAATTCATTCAATTTTGCCATCGTTTTCATCGATCTGTGACACGGTGCATTATCTTGGTGAAACAACACTTTTTTCTTTTGCAAATGTGGCCGTTTCCTTGCGATTTCAGCCTTCAATCGATCCAGAAGTTCACAGTAATAGTCGCTGTTGATGGTGGTTCCTTTTTGGAGATAGTCGATGAATATTATTCCGTTCGTATCCCAAAATACAGACGCCATCACCTTACCGGCCGACTGTTGCGTCTTTGCTCGCTTTGGATTCGGTTCGTCGACTGCTGTCCACTCAGCTGACTGTCTTTTGGATTCTGGTGTGTAATTGTGAAGCCATGTCTCATCCATTGTCACATATCTACGATAGAATTCCATTTTATTGCAGTTTAACAGTGCCATAGACTCCTCCGAAGCATCGATTCGTTGTTGTTTTTGGTCGACTGTGAGCTCACGCGGCACCCAATTTGCACAGAGCTTTCACATACCCAAATGTTCATGTAAAATGGTAAAAACACTACCATCTGCTACCTTTACAATGTCAGCTATTTCGTGCACCTTCAATTTGCGATCGTTTATAACCAATTTGTGGATTTTTTTTATGTTTTCTGGAATAACAGCCTCATTTGGGCGTCCACTGCGCTCTGAATCTTTTGTGCTGGTACGACCACATTTAAATTCAGCCATCCACTTCTCTACCATTTGTCTCGATGGAGCAGAGTTTGGATAATGTTTATCAAGCCATTGTTTGGTTTCCACTGTATTTTTTTTCATCAAAAAGCAATGCTTTATTAAAATTTGAAATTCACTTTTTTCCATTTTTTTTTCCAAAACAAAAGTTGCTTCACACAAAATGCTATAACTCACGAATAAATAGTCAGATTGCTGTCAAATTTATACACGTATCGTTTGAAGGTTAGTACTAAATAAAAATCATATGGAAAAAATTCTAGTAACGCCATCTATGTGTCATCCTACGAACTTATTGAATGACCTAGTATATTTAAATAAAGCTGTTTTATTTTTAAATTTAAAATTTAAATACTAACAAAGTAAATTATAAAATATACATGAAAAAATAACAACGTCGCAAACGTAACAAATGACGTCGCAAAAGCAGAGTAACAAATACGTTTGCGACGCGTCGAAAACGTAATTTGCGACTTTACGTTTGCGACTTACCCATCTCTGGTTTTTTTTCAATGATTTTCTATTTATCCAAAAAAAAGTCTATCTTCATCTAAACACTTTCCAAATCTTTGTCAAACTTAGCTACGGCTTAACCATTAGACATTGTTGTACATGAGCAATCCACTGTACACTGAGTTTACCTCATTTAACAGTTCTAAAAAATTTCGTTCATTTAAAGCCCGAGGAGATATGACTATTTTTTGATAAGGTTCATAATATCTTCCGGTGATATAAAACTAGCCTTTGCACATTAATCTGGTGGTGCGTACAATGGAATGGAACGCCAGAGTTACTGGTACTATCATACTAAAATCACCGTCACCAGTTACTAATACAATATTGGAAATATCTACTTCTATAATAACGAAAAAAAAATGCTATGTGAGTTGATGTCGTTACTCTCATCACGGCAGATAAAAATTAAACTTTCTTTATTTTCAAAATCTTCGAAAAGAACTGATGCGGATTTGAACCCAGCTTCCTTCACATATTCCCTGTGCTGTCTCCATGTTTTCTTTTTCTGAGGGCATAATACGCTCGCATGCATCTGCAAACGTAAACGCTGCACCAGAAAATTTTCACGTGCACGGAAAATTTTCATACGTTTTATACATTTCCACCTCTGTCACGCATGCCATAGGCCTCGCCGCCCCTGAGTTCAAGAATAATAGAAAACTTGAGTTTTGTTCAAGATGAATTCAATATCGTTAGCAATACTCGTATCCATAACTATTTTTAAATCAATGTTTAATGACTCTATCAAATTTGGCCTAGTGATATAGATTATTTGTTTCATGAGAAGCATAAATCGTGCTATCATCAGCAAAACTATAAATTTGATGAATCGTTTAATTTAACAAGTCAATATTATAGGTAAGAAAATGAGGCTTAGAAATAAAGCTCTTAAACCAGGAATAAAGTTGTTCGTCTTAGTCATAGCATCTCAATTTGCATTTGAGATTGTTGTTCTACACTTTGTCGAATGCTGTGGCTAGATCAAATGCAGCACTGAAAGTCTCACCATGGTTTTCAAGTGACTTGTTGCAGATATGTGTGACAAAGATATTAAGTCTCCCATCGTTCACTAAATCTCCCATTGCCTTTCATGAAGTATTTTTAACGACTTAAGAATCTCATAAAATTAATGTATTTCTTAAATATTTTAGCAACAACCGACAAGATTGATGTGGTCCTTTAATTTGTTGGATCCGTTTTGTAACCTTTTTAGGAACTGACTGTGCACTAGCCGTTTTCTAAAAAATTTCATCTTAAGTTTCTCCACCATTGTGTTTCAGCAAGAATTCACACCCCAAACCTTCACATATTACAGATACACACCAGAGGTCTATGGCCCATTACCTCCTACACAGATTAGTGGATTGTTTTCTACTGGAAAATATTCCAATACCAGATGGGATTAGAATGTTGTTTTCACAGGTTGATAGCCTGGAAGTAGGAAAATTAGCTTATCAAATTGGAGTTCTGAATCGCATATTCTTCCCCGACTAATAAAACCCTATTTCTCGTCACCTTCATTTATTTTTTGTTGATCGCGCTTCCGAGTGTTTTGGGTGATACAATCGCCGGACCCAACAGCTTCGTTATCCTGAAGTTTGTAAAAATTTACGCGTAGAGTTCAAGGATTGTCATGCTGACGATGAAATTCGAGAACTCATGAAATTTCGTAAACCACGAGCAAGTGAAACATTTAACAACTTTCTGCACGGTAGGTTTAACGGACAGCTCAGTGACAGAGACCTTTTGCCTTTCTTGAAGAATAATCTCAATGGTGACATTCGTAAGGCCTTGATGTTCGTACAAGTGTACTGCGTCGAACACTAGCAAGAGCTTTATCGTGATCGAGAGTAGTTACTTGCAGACGTAAACTCACGGTACAGAACATGTCTTTTCAGGCCACCTCGTCAAAATTCTGAATTACCCCACGAGAACAATGATCTTCAAAAAGCACCTGAAGTATGTGCACTTAAGCCTTAGCCATTGCCAAACTTTTTGTAAAATGGCGCAGCTGCAGACGAGAAGGTCATATTCATCAAAACTGTACCGAAAATCGACGAAATGTTTCGGCTGTTGAAAAGATGACATATATCTTCCCAACTACCGTCTATGTCATGGCATTTATCGAGGAAGTGGGCACCAAACCCACTTTCTCACACCCTTAGACCATACCCACGATTTGAACAAACCCCTCTTCTTCTGTGAAATTAGTCACTGTTAACCCTTCGAAGAACTCATGCCGAAACCAACCCGCCAATAACCATTTTCAAACTAGATTCAAGTAACGTCATAACTCTACAGCCATCTAGATAAATAAAACTTCATATAAAAAAATTCAAAAATCAAAACCGCTAATCCAATTTTATGCATATAGCAATATTCATTATTTTTTTTAATATGACGTCAATGAATTGGGCTTGAAGAATATAGGAGGTTTTGATTCCTTTTGATTTTTACATAAAGTTGTAGAGAATTTTAGTGATCTTGACATAATTGTCGATCGAGAGATATGCGTTCGGGAATAGGGTGAGAGTATCGCTTTAAAGTCTCTAATTTAGTTAATTATTAAAATTAAAATAAACAATTGTCATTATCGAGAGTAAATATTTTTTAATGATTCTTTAAAGTTTTGTTACCAATATTTTATGCTTTTAGAAGAACAAATGATTGAAGGTTTGTACAATTGTACAAACAGTTATATAATTTTATTTAAAGAATTGGGCGTTAAATTAATTCCAGAAATTAGAATATCTACAATTTCTACATCTTTCTAATATATATATATATATATATATATATATATATATATATATATATATATATATATATATATATATATATATATATATATATATATATATATATATATATATATATATATATATATATATATATATATATATATATATATATATATATATATATATATATATATATATATATATATATATATATATATATATATATATATCTTTCCACGGCTATACATATTTGTAAATTAACTTTCATTAAAGTCATAAACAAAAAAAAGTTGACTTAATACAAACTGCTTATCGACCATCGACCCTGTATATCTGTATATGTCTGTAAATCTGTATATATTTTCTATAAATGCATCCACAGTTGTTTTGTGTAAACTGTTGCTTCGCGGCTTCATAAAAGATTCAGATAAGTGGAGAGGGGATCTATTAAAATTTTCAATTATAAAACCAAAGTTTTCGTATGTTTTTTCTGGCACAACAATAATAAATTAATTTGAGGTGGTTTATGTTGAATTTCCCTTTCTTTTCGTTAATGATCCAAAATGTTTTCAAGTTATGATTAATTACAATGAAAAGAAAAAATTTTATGATTAATATCTGAATTAGTTCATTGTGAAATATGAGAAAGAAAATATTGATAACGTTATGATTATTAAAGTAGATTATAGATGGTAAGTACACAAAATTTTATTATTAATCATAATATCGTAAAAGAGTTGTAGCATTAAGCATCTTGTAAATATAATGAATTATATTTTTCCCACTCCACAATTTAATCTCTACAAAAAGTACTTCTTCCGCTATTGTGCTGTATTATTTTTTTGTAGCCAAGCAAACAGAAAAAAAAATTGTACAACATTACCATGAATGAAGATAAACCACTTTGTTTCGCGGTTTTTATTCATTTGTTTATCTTTGGTCAAAACATTCATTTTCATTTATAGCGTTATTTGCTTTTGCAGAAATTTGAATTTTTATAATATATACCACTATAACTTATAATCCGGAACTTTAAAATTTTAAAAGTTTTGGGAGCTTATTTATTTAAATTAAAAATATACATTTATGGGGTGGTTTAATAAATATACCAATTTAGAATGTGGTTTAATTTTCTTTGTTCTATTATGAAAAATATTGTTTGTTAAATTTAACTTTGAGGTATGTTCAGATATTTCTCTTGTTTGTGTTCTGTTCTGAATACAAATATTCTTATGGTTTCGGTATTAAATTTAATCTAATTCTTTCAAAATGTTGATGTAGTGTATTGTGCATTTATTCTGATACAAAAGAGATTGCTTCATTTGATTTTAAAGTATGTGGGAGGTAAACTACACATTTTTTTCAAAATACGTTTTTTATACTGTTAGAATCGCACTGAATCCTAACTAGTGTAGTTTTCGAGATAAAACAATTGTAAATGACACCAAGTCCAAAGCCCTCAAAGGTAAGGAACGTCAAGTGAACAAATTTTGACACCAAGTCCAAATGCTTAAGAGGTAAAGAAAATCAAGTGTACCTAGTTCTGTTTATGACTAAATAGTGTTGTAGACGACAACAATGTATTTAGAGGTAAATAACACCAAGTCCACTTAGTCAATGTGTCTTTAGGTTTTAACGTTTTTCTTTTAGTTTCTTAAAAAATGTAAACAATTTTAAACGTTTTTTAACGTTAAACTTACATTGTTAATAATATATTTTGAAGTAAAGTTTATAAAAAAGCCTTTAACATAATTTTTGGAAACACCTTTTATGTACCATTGTCTTGGACTTGGTGCTGTATGTTTCAAGGGACTTGGGAATACTAAGGTCCATCATTGTGAAGTAAAGCACACCAAGTCCTTTTTAACAAATAACTGTTACATAATATGACGTAATTTAATTAAGGATATCATGGAAATTAAAAAAAAATTACAAAGTAAAAAAAATTTCGGGGTAAGGAAAGCAAGTAACAAAGATATAGCAGGGTTTGTGATTTTCAAACAGTTTTTTGGGTTTTCTGTAAAATTTTAAAAATGTGACTTGGAGTAGTTTACCTCCCACCTACAGATATATATATATATATATATATATATATATATATATATATATATATATATATATATATATATATATATATATATATATATATATATATATATATATTTATATATATATATATATATATATATATATATATATATATATATATATATATATATATATATATATATATATATATATATATATATATATATATATATATATATATATACTGAAAAAAAATTGAAGTTCATGACAACCTCATCTCGAAGTTGGCAGTTGATTATTCATGCAAAGAAAAATTATTTGCAAACAATTTCACTGTGATTGGGACAACTACACGATAAGATTTTCATAACAACAGAATGAGGTTTATTTCAAATATAAAGTGTTATATCCAATATAACAGTAGTTGAATAAAGATAATAACTATTTCCCTGAAAACATATTTCTTTGGCCTTATATCATGAATTTTTCATTTTAAAGTTTAAGTATTTGAGATTAATTGAACTATATTTTATTTTCACATAAATATTTCGTGTGATTGTCTCAACTTCATCGATTTATAATTGTAGAGTTGTTGAAGCAATTTCGTAGTTTGATTCGCCATATGTGACCGCACGGTGAGGTTGAGACAATTGCATTTCGATTGGAAATAGGACATGTTTTTTTCAGTGTATATATATATAATAAATATATATATATATATATATATATATATATATATATATATATATATATATATATATATATATATATATATATATATATATATACATATATATATATATATATATATATATATATATATATATATATATATATATATATATATATATATATATATATATATATATATATATATAACAGGTCGTTCAATAAGTCCGTAGGATAAGTAAGAAAAAAACAACATTTTGACAAAACTCGATTTTTTTATTCAACATAGTTGCCTTCAAGGGCGATACAACGAGTATAGCGATTTTCCAACTTTTCTATACCACTTTTATAGTACGATTTCTCTTTCTCGTCAAAATAGGCCTCAGTTTCAGCGATTACTTCATCATTGGACTTAAATTTCTTTCCAGCAAGCATTCTCTTGAGATCTGAAAACAGGAAAAAGTCGCTGGGGGCTAAATCTGGAGAATATGGTGGGTGGGTAAGCAATTCAAAGCCCAATTCATTCAATTTTGCCATCGTTTTCATCGATCTGTGACACGGTGCATTATCTTGGTGAAACAACACTTTTTTCTTTTGCAAATGTGGCCGTTTCTTTGCGATTTCAGCCTTCAAACGATCCAAAAGTTCACAGTAATACTCGCTGTTGATGTTGGTTCCTTTTTGGAGATAGTCGATGAATATTATTCCGTTCGTATCCCAAAATACAGACGCCATCACCTTACCGGCCGACTGTTGCGTCTTTGCTCGCTTTGGATTCGGTTCGTCGACTGCTGTCCACTCAGCTGACTGTCTTTTGGATTCTGGTGTGTAATTGTGAAGCCATTTCTCATTCATTGTCAAATATCTACGATAGAATTCCCTTTTATTGCGGTTTAACAGTGCCAAAGACTCCTCCGAAGCATCGATTCGTTGTTGTTTTTGGTCGACTGTGAGCTCACGCGGCACCCAATTTGCACAGAGCTTTCGCATACCCAAATGTTCATGTAAAATGGTAAAAACACTACCATCTGCTACCTTTACAATGTCAGCTATTTCGTGCACCTTCAATTTGCGATCGTTCATAACCAATTTGTGGATTTTTTTTATGTTTTCTGGAATAACAGCCTCATTTGGGCGTCCACTGCGCTCTGCATCTTTTATGCTGGTACGACCACATTTAAATTCAGCCATCCACTTCTCTACCACTTGTCTCGATGGAGCACAGTTTGGATAATGTTTATCAAGCCATTGTTTGGTTTCCACTGTATTTTTTTTCATCAAAAAGCAATGCTTTATTAAAATTCGAAATTCACTTTTTTCCATTTTTTTTCAAAAACAAAAGTTGCTTCACACAAAATGCTATAACTCATAAATAAATAGTCAGATTGCTGTCAAATTTATACACGTATCGTTTGAAGGTTAGTACTAAATAAAAATTGGTAAAAATATGGAAAAAATTCTAGTAACGCCATCTATGTGCCATCCTACGGACTTATTGAATGACCTAGTATATATATATATATATATATATATATATATATATATATATATATATATATATATATATATATATATATATATATATATATATATATATATATATATATATATATATATATATATATATATATATATATATATATATATATATATATATATATATATATATATATATATATATATATATATATATATATATATATACGCAAATTTGGTGAAATTGGCGGCATTTTGTAGCCGCCATGTTGAAAATTTTTGTACTAATCTTATTAATTTCTAAAGACAGTGCTTTTGCAATCATTTTAAAATTAACAATTAGTTTTTAAAAGTAATAGTACTTGTTAGTAATTAGTTTCCCCGTTCTATGCTAAAAAATTTCTGAATTAACGCTCCATTTTGAAGGCGCCATTTTGAAAAATTATAAAACGCAATGTTTCAATGCAAAGAGAAAATTATAACAAAAATTTTGAGCCATCACACGTTTTCTTAAACCTCTCCAAATTTTGGTCGCAGAGGTAGTCAGGTGAAAAAAGTCAAATTTTACAAAATTCGATCAAAGAAGACGCCATTTTGAATAACTATCGAAATTATTTGAGAAATCGATGTTTCAACTATTTGAAATTTATAATGTAATATTTATGCTGTAGAATTGTAAAATAAGCACTTTTGCCTGAAAAAACGCAAATTTGGTGAAATTGGCGCCATTTTGTAGCCGCCATGTTGAAAATTTTTGTACTAATCATATTAATTTTTAAAGACAGTGTTTCTGCAATCACTTTAAAATTAACAATCAATTTTTTAAAAGTAATAGTACTTGTTAGTAATTAGTTTCCCCGTTCGATGCTAAAAAATTTCGGAATAAACGCTCCATTTTGAAGGCGCCATTTTGAAAAATTTTAAAACGCCACGTTTCATTGCAAAGAGAAAATTATAGCAAAAATTTTGAGCCATCACACGTTTTCTTAAACCTCTCCAAATTTGGGTCGCAGCGGTGGCCCGTTTGACGTGGATCGTCCCATATATATATGAACCGTTTTTTTTAAAGTGGTGTAAGTCCATTTTTCTATATTGAGATATTTAAGGATTTGTGTTTGCATTAATATAAAAATATAGGCAAATGTAACTAAAATTTTGTAATATTTTTCACACTTTATACCAATTTAATTTTATGATGCAATAATAGTTATTTAAAATTAAAATGAAAATAATTGATTTTTTGGCTCCAAATGGACTTATACCACTTTCAATAATAACATATTCTAAAAAATAAGAACAAGAGACTTGGTATAAGTCTCATGTAAATGGGTCATTCTTTTTTGATTTGGCTGAAATTTTTTTATGCGTTTTATATCGAAAGAAAAGATATGGGTGTTTGAGGATTTTTTTTGTTTTTGGAAAATATAGCGGTTCTAAATTTCTTGATGAGTTATTTTTAAAAATTCATAACTTCCGTTCTATTAAAGATAGAAACTTCTGTTTTGTTTTATTTTAAAGTTAAAAGATGTTAGTTTAAAAAAAAATAAATTAACAAAAGTTATTCACAAAGTTCTATTGATATAAACAAATAAAATGTTGAATGCGATCTTTAGCCATTTCTCCACCCACGCTCCACCCCGAATCGGGCTCTATTGAAGGTATGATTATATATATAGAAAGAGCTCATCATTATCTTTCTAAAACTACCACTAGCTCAATTTTTTCAAAAATGGACTTATACCACTTAAAAAAAAACGGTTCATATGCTGAAGGATTCAGAGCTGAATTTTTGATGAAAAACAAATTTTTGCTTGAGATTTTCTATTATCTTCAATCTTTTGTCAGAAACGCCATAAATCTTTATGAAACATAGCGTCATACTAGAATTTAGAAGTTTATTACCAAGAAAATTTCGAAGCTGTTTGACAAACAATACACGATATATCAAAAATTATAAATAACATGAGATTGGAGATCAAAATAAAGCTAAAGTGGTGGTATTTGCTATCAAACAAACAATATTTAATACATTAAAATTCAAATGAAAAAAAAATGTTATTCTAAAGACATTTGGTTTGGATATACGGAAACTAAAATCATTATAAACATAATTTAACTCATATTGTCAATCTGGATTCCATTACTGCTGACTATTTGGACGTTTTATTTAATGAATACGATTATTACGTAAGCAGCTATATGCAAATAGTAATACAACATATGTTTCGATTACGAAGAAACGTAATGTTTCTAACTCCTGCTAGATATGAGTTACGTGAAAGCAAACCTTATTAACAGGTTGGCATTTCCATTAAAGGGCTGAACCGCGGGGCCAACTTGAGGTATTAGAATATCCAGAAGTCATCACCTGCAGCATTTAATTCACGATTGCTAAGTGAGGCGTGGAAAATTTGATAATGCCTATTCCAGATCAAGAAAACTGCACTGAAAAGGCTGAAGACGGTCTTCACATTTGGATTACCCCCGCTCATCTAATCATTGTTATAAATAAATTACACAAACATATTTTTGTAATAAATTGTACTTAACATATTTAGTTATATTAAAGTTAGCATAATAACTTCGGTCTGAAAGACCTAAGCATTACATTTTCGAGCCAAAAGTTAAATTCTTACCCCCACCTTTTTGGCATTCCTCGACCTTGTAGGACCTACTGATTCTAAAAAAGGAAAAAAAATGTATATCTGTCTGCCGGCTGTCCGTCATTACGTACGAAATCTAGAAAACCGCTGGAGGCATTTAAAACATTTTTTTTTCTAAAAATAAGTACATATACTCAATGGGCAGGTAGGACGATGTGTTCGATAAATGTACCGGAAGGGTGTCAAAAAAATCGTCAAGTGTGTCAAAACAATGAAATTAAAAAACATTCAATTTATGTGATTACGCGTAAGAACATTGAATTTGGATGTGAAAAAAATCTATAGATTATTGCATTATAGGTTTGTCAAAAAAATTTTGTCAAGTGTGTCAAAAGAGTTTTCATTTATTTTTTATTCAATTTTTTGGAAGTTTAATAAAATTAATTATTTGTATGACATGAAATGTAATTGAATATGAAATTGGACATGAAAATTTTTGAATTGGTTATAACTTTTGGAATATTTTTAGAATTTTGGAAAAATTGGAAATTGTGCATTTTTGCAACATTTGCATTTTTAGAATTTTGGAAAAAGTTTTAATTTTTGATTTTGTAAGAATTTTCGGAATATTTTTAGAATTTTGAAAAAGTTTAAATTTTTGTTTTTATTATAATTTTTGAAATATTTTAAGTATTACAAAAAAATTTGGCATTTTTGATTTTGTTAAAATTTTTGCAATATTTGCATTTGTGAATTTGGAATTTTATGTATACTTTTAGAATTTTGAAAAGAGTTTAAATTTTTGATTTAACAATAAGTATTTTTGGAATATATTTAGAATTTTGAAAAAATTTACATTTTTGATTTTACAATATTTTTGGTATTCTGAAAAAAGTTTCAATTTATTATATTGTTATAATTTTTGCAATATTTTTAGAATTTTGGAAAAAGTTTGAATATTGAGTTTTTACAATATTTTTAGAATTTTTAGAAAAGTTTCAATTTTTGATTTTGTTATAATTTTTGGAATATTTTTATAATTTTGAAAAAAGTTTAAATTTTTGATTTTATTTAATTTTTACAACATTTTTGGAATTTTTAAAGATATGTGAATTTTTGATTTTGTAATACTTTCTCAAACCGAATGAAGAGGTTTTTGAGTAGTTTGCTGACTGTTTCATCTTTTCACTAAACTATGTTAATTTATGATCTGTTATAATTTCCGGGCAACGTATTGATGTTAACAGAACACAGATAAAAAAATACATGTACTATCACAAAGAGTTTTATGTTAGATATACATCGCTGCCCAAAACTAAAAACAATGTCCTCATAAAAGTTTTTCGCTGAAAATTATATCAAAATCCTTAACCAAGACCGAAGTATTGATATTCCAGAGCTTCAGATTTCAGCCACTCCATATTTTCAAAGTTACAATACTAAAAAAATTATATGTATATGTTTAAAATATGTACGGTAATCATTACACAAACTTCTATTTCTTCTTATAAACATTACTTATTTGTTGCAATAAGAACTCCTTTACCGCTGGTAGGATGATTTTTGGCACGCAGAGCTCGCCGTTTCCAAAAAGAAATCCAAAAAAAGAATTAAATATTGTTTTTTTTCACACATGCGCGTGCAATACACTCTGACTATTAGGTTATAATAAATAAATATATACAAACATATACACTGCTGGTGTATGCTTTTAATATGTAAACAAATATTTAATATTAAATGTATCAGCTTACACAACTAGTAGAAACGCCAACCCATATTCCAAATATTTCTAGCAGTTATGGAAAACATTATTAATTATAAACTAATGGCTTATCTCGAAAATAACAATCTTCTCCAAGACCCCCAATATGGATTTCGTAATACACGGTCTACTGGTGACATCATGTTAGTCCTCACGGAGAAATGGTGTAAAACCATTCATGACTTTGGTGAGTCTCATATTGTTTCCCTTGACATATCCAAAGCATTTGACAGAGTTTAGCATCGAGCTCTTAACAATAAATTAATTTGATTTGGAGTCTGTAAGACCCCGATCTGTTGGTTAGAAGATTTTTTTATCCCAAAGAGCTATCAGAGTAGTGCTGAATGGTGCCATGTCGGATAAATTTCCGATTCAAGCCGGTGCTCCCCATGGTTCGATTCTATCACCAACCCTTTTTCTGAACTTCATCAACGATTTGTTGTCTATCACCACAAACCCAATATATAGTTTTGCCGACGACAGTACTATCTTCCATTCCTATTCTTTCAAAAAACAGCCATCTAGTTTGTTTAGAATAAAATAAGACTTACCTTAATTATTGTCTTCTGTTACATAAATTTAAATATGCATTTAATATGCATTCAATATTTGAGTCAAAAACCAATTATAGAGCTAAAAATAGAAAACAAATTTTTATATTTATATTATAATTAATTATCATATACATACTTATCTTGTTGTTGGTCATTTGCTGATTTGACAATTGACAAGTGTCAAATCAATTAATTAGAATTACCACTATATGCCTGAAATCAGTTTTATTAGGGATATTTTTGAATTTAAAACAAAAGATGTGCTAGAATTAATATTAGGATAAACTAATAAGTTGTATGCTTGTATAAAAAATCTCTTTATTGTATTAGTGAAATATTTAGTATGTAAGTCGGGTACTTTTGTATCCAGTTCATTACAAATTGTGATTTACTCGTGAAACAATAAATACAATTAATTAAAAAGTTTAAAAACAAGTTTATTAATTACTTCGGTCTGAAAGACCTAAGTATTACATTCATGAGGTCAAAGTGAAATTCTTACCCCCACTTTTTTTGGCATTTCTCGACGTTTTAGAACCTACTGATTCTAAAAGAGCAAAAAAAAAATGTATGTCTGTCTGTCGGCCGTCCGTCCGGCCGTCCGTCACAACCGACGAAATCTAGAAAACCGCAGGACGGATTTCAAAATTTATTTTTTCTAAAAATAGGTTTACTCAATGGAAAGAGCCGAAAGGACGATGTGTTTGATAACTGTACCGGAAGTGTGTCGAAAAAATCGTCAAGTGTGTCAAAACAAGGAAATATGCATATTTTTTGCTTAAAACCGTTCATTTTAAGTGATTACGAGTAGAAACATTGAACTTGGAGAAATCTTGATGGTCGGGATTGGTATGTGAGACCAAAATCTAGATTATTGCATAATAAGTTTGTCAAAAAAATGTTGTCAAGTGTGTCACAAGAAAGATTTTACTTCGGTCTGAAAGACCTAAGTATTACATTCATGAGCTCAAAGTGAAATTCTTACTCCCACTTTTTTTGGCATTTCTCGACGTTTTAGGACCTACTGATTCAAAAAAAGAAAAAATATGTATGTCTGTCTGTAGGCCGTCTGGCCATCACAACCTACGAAATCTAGAAAACCGCTGGACGGATTTCAAAAATTTTTTTTCTAAAAATTGGATTACTCAATGGGAAGAGCCGAAAGGACGATGTGTTCGATAACTGTACCGGAAGTGTGTCAAAAAAATCGTCAAGTGTGTCAAAACAAGGATATTTGCATATTTTTTGCTTAAAAAATGTTCATTTTAAGTGATTACGAGCAGGAACATTAAATTTGGAGGAATCTTGATGGTCGGGACTGGTATGTGAGACCAAAATCTAGATTAGTGCATTATAAGTTTGTCAAAAAAATGTTGTCAAGTGTGTCAAAAGAAAGATTTTTATTTATTTTTTTACCCAATTTTTTGGAAAAAAACTAAATTAAAATTTTGAAAAAAGATGTAGCTGTTTATTTGACATAAATGTAATTGAAAATGAAATTGGACATGGAAATTTTTGAATTTGTTATAGTTTTTGAAATATTTTTGGAATTTGGAAAAAAGTTTGTATTATTGATTTTGTAATAATTTTTGCAATATTTTTAGAATTTTGGAAAATTTTAATTTTGTAAGAATTTTTGGAATTTTGAAAAATTTAAAATTTTTCATTTTATTATAATTTTTGGAATTTTGAAAAAAGTTTCAATTTTTGATTTTGTAATAATTTTTGAAATATCTTTAGAATGTTGATAAAAGTTTGATTTTATTATAATTTTTGGAATTTTGAAAGAAATATGAATTTGTGATTTTGTAATATTTTCTCGAATCGCTAAATTGAAGGTTTTTGAATAGTTTGCTGAAAATGTAAATGAAAATGAAATTGGACATGGACATTTTTGAATTTGTTATAGTTTTTGAATATTTTTGGAATTTTGAAAAAGTTTCAATTTTTGATTTTGTAAGAATTTTTGGAATATTTTTAGAATTTTGAAAAATTTTAAACTATTGATTTTATTACAATTTTTATTATTTTGAAAAAAGTTTTAATTTTTGATATTGTTATAATTTTTGCAATATTTTTAGAGTCATGGAAAATGTCTTTGTTTACAAACTTTGTGTCTTTGTTTACAAACATTGTGTCTTTGCATTTACAAAATATATTGTGTCTTAATATTATTTACAAACATTGTGATTTAAGCCTAAACAATAAAAATAATTAAAACGTCTAATAAAAGTTTTATTAAATTAAATCTATAAGTGAGATTTCAGAAATAAACAAATAGAAGCAAGTGATAAATTAGCTTCCCAATAGGATTATAATTTGGTTTCTATTATTATTATTAACAACATTATCATTATTAACAACATTAACAACATGCTGTTGGGCACTAATATCAATCACTAGCTAAAATGGCATCATCATACTCTTTCCGTGGAAAAATTGGGATCCTAATGACTTGGCTTCCTGCGGAATCTTTTTCTCTTCATCTTAAATTGCAACAATCTATAAGGCATATATACGACCGAACCTTGAATTCGACTCTTATTTATAGGGTGCAGCGCCAGATTCCACTTTAAATTTTGTTGACAGAGTTCACAGACGTGCTTTGAAACTGATTGATAATCCAATGATAACATCGGGTATGAATTCCCTGCATCATAGAAGAGTGGTTGGAGCTCTTACACTATTCTCCAGATACTACTACGGTAAATGCTCTAAAGAAATATAAGAAACTAGCAGGAACCGGCGTGCTTTGCTACGCTTATAAATAAAGTTTGTGCACAGACATTTTGTTGACGTAGTAGCAATGATTTCAAAAAGTGGGAATGAGAAATGATAGCGTAATTTATAATTTTTCTTTTTAAAAATATAAATGAAAAATAATCAGTACTCTCTAGCTGATCAGTTCGATATATGAAAAATTGGCGATCAAATAAGTTTTCGAGTAAACTATAAAAAAATTTAAATGGCTTGTTGAATTAGTAGAGGTGTGTCATCACTCATCCCTATATAGAACATTATACAGAACAAAAGTAGATAAATGTTCACAGTGCTCCTGCATTGCATTTGCAGCCGACACCAAACACACAAAAACTGTTTTAAAGAAGTTTTTCTGAGAGAAAATGAAAAATGCTGTCAAATTGCAAAATTCAAGTGAATTACATTAATTACTTTGATCTTAATCACTCACAAAATCTCTCAAAATTTTATTTTTTACACCAAATAGCGTAAAAGTTTTGTTTATTTAACATTGGTCGCATATTGCCGGATTCTCCAAATCTAGTCCACATACTTGCAGTAACTGTCCGTGTGCTTTGTTGATGGTAATTGCAAAAGCGATTTGCACTGGAAACCAAACGTTTGAATCTGTTGGGACCATTGAAATATGTGGCATATCTGTTGTGGCAACACTACATCTTCCTCTTTGAATTTTCCACTCAAAATTGTAGCTTCAATGACATTGTTCATCATCTTTTTCACCGAAGTTCAAAAAAGTTTGTGCAATTTCAAAATATGTGACATATTTGGAATTACAATATGTGTCACAACAACACATAAAAACCTTTTAAGACCTAGGTTCTACAACATAATGCTTTTTAAGACGTTGATGGACGCAATTTTTTTTATATTCTTTTTAAAGAATGGAAAGCTTAATAATAAATCCCTTCACATAATAATGTACGACATGGGGCAATATTTCATGATAGGATGGAGGAAGTAAAAACAATATACTTTTTTTTTCAAATTAAAGCTAAAATTAGGTTCCTAATTATCCTAGTGCTAGAAGCATATATCAAGATCATGTAACGCATTGTTTACTTCAAGCCAGCATATATAATAGTTATATGAAAGATCATTTGTTTGAGCAATCAAAAAGTTCATTCTTTTAAAAAATAAAAGAATTACGTCCATCAACACCTTAAAAAGCATGTTGTTATGGGACATTTTTCTTAAAAGGTTCTTATGTGTTGTTGTGACACACATTGTAATTCCTACTACCCAACACATTTTATTTAAAAAAAAAGAGCGTTATCGTCAAAGAATATTCCATAACTAGGACTAAGGGTATTATCGTTGATTGAAAAAAAACATCCGCCAGCACCCCTAAAATATCACTTATCCCCTTAATATAAGTGATATCTTACTGCCATTGTCAGTAGTATACGATATCTCACGTTAACTGATTAGCCAATAGCAGGTACTAAAGTACGTAGCTTTTTCACATCCATAGATCCAAAATTTTAAATATTACATATGTTCCTGTGGGCGGGCAGATATTATAGATTCATTGGTATTAGTGCATTTTAACTGTTTGCAAATCACTATTGCTAACGTGTTGCCGGCTAAGGGCCACATGTTTAATTAGTTTGTTTATCATAATTGCTATCCATGTTTGATTATACATAAACTATGCTTTTTGTATAGTATTTGTGTGAATTCCATTTCGTAATTTTGAGCTTTTAATCGTTGTTATCAACTATCTTGCTTAGTTGAAGAAACATGTATTACATACAATTGCAAACCAATAACATATTTAGTGTAGATGATAAAATATGTAACATCATTATGTGTTTAATTCAAATACATATAGTTTTGATATACAAATGTAACTGTTTCAGATTATACTTTCATTTTTCAATTTCATTAAATTATGTTCAACAAAAAAAATTGATCAAAGGAATCTAACCGTATAAAACGATATTTAAAGAAAAATCAAATTAAATTTTTATCAACATTTAGGCAGAACCCCTTAAGATAATTATAATGGCCCTGGGGTTCCATTCAAAAAAATTTGCCTGTTACCCATGCGCAAGTGTACACAACAATTTCCCAAAGTTTCATGATGATCGGATGAATGGTTTATTAATGCATAAACGACAAACACACATACTATCAATTATATATATATAGATGTAAGATAGATTCAAAATTTAATTTGATTTTTATGTTTTTAGGGTTCTGTTTTTATACGGAATACTGCTGGTAAGACTTCAATGTGTTTTTGTAATAAAATCGGTTACCTCATAAACTATAAATCCTCTCTCTCTCTCTCTGGCGTTTACATCCCATGAAGGGATTTTGCCGTCTGTGCCACCAGCTTCCAATCATCTCGTTCCATGACCAGTTGACCCCAGTTTCGACATCCTATATCACGAAGGTCTTGGATGATGTCATCACGCCAGCGTTGTCTAGGTCTTCCTCTTCGACGAACACCAGCTGGTTGTTGTTGGGACGCTTTTTTTATCATTCTTTCCAATGGAGCCCTTTCTACATGACCAAACCATCTAATCCGGTTGGATTTAATGAATCCGATTACATCGCAGCCTCCAAGAAGCTGTCTGATTTCATGATTCATTCGGATTCTATACTGATTTTCAGCAACTTTACATAGACCATAAATTGTTCGTATGACTTTCCTCTCGAATGTTGATACAATTCTACAATCGGAGGAAGTCAGTGTCCAGCTTTCACTTCCAAATGTAAGCACAGGTCGTATCAATGCTTTGTAAAGTGTGAGTTTACACGACCGCGAAAGATGTTTTGATCGCAGAAGTTTTGAGTATGCGTAGAAAACTCTGTATGCGGCAGAGACACGGGCTTTGATATCTGCCTGCATGTCATTTGACGATGTTATTACAGACCCGAGGTATTTGAAGTTTTCCACGCGTTCCACTTCATAGTCGCCAGTATCCAGATTTCCGGGAGGTATGTTCTTAGATGTTGTTAACACTTTAGTTTTGCTGGTGTTGATGCATAATCCAAGCCGTTTAGCATTTCTTTCAAGCTGAGAGAGACTATCCTTAATATCGCTTGTTCTACGTCCAAGAAGCACAATATCATCTGCGTAGCCAAGAACTTGACTAGATTTGTTATATATGCAGTTTTGTGTCTCAATTCGGCTTTTTCTTATCGCGTACTCCAGCGCCAAATTAAATAGTACGGGCGCGAGTGCATCACCTTGTCGAACACCTGATGTTATATCGAAAGGATCAGAAACTGACCCTTCGATTACTATTCTACAATTTGATCCCGATGTTGTGAGTTTACACAGAGAAACAAGTTTCTCTGGGATACCAAGGCATATGAGTGCGGACCAGAGGTTGTCGCGGATGATACTATCATATGCTTGCCTGAAATCAACGTAGAGCTGGTGAATGCTGATGTTGTACTCCCAACATTTTTCTAGAATCATCCTTAATGTAAAACATTGATCTGTGGTTGAGCGGTTGGGACGAAAACCACACTGATAGTCACCGATGATAGATTCGGCGAACGGGATGAGTCGAGCAAGTACAACATTAGCTAGTATTTTATATGCAGTGTTCAACAGTGCGATGCCACGATAATTTTCACACTTTAAACGGTCACCTTTCTTATGTAGCGGAACAATGAGAGCTGTTTTCCATTCATCAGGTAGTTCTTCTTGGTCCCAGATTGCAAGAATCAGATCGTATATACGTGAGACCAGAGCTGCTCCTCCATTTTTCAGAAGTTCTGCGGGAATTCCATCGAAACCTGGTGATTTGCCATTTTTCAGTTTTTTAATGGCAGCTTCCACTTCTTCTATTGCTGGGTAAGGGACAAAAATCTCTTCAGTTGATGGAGCAATTGCTCGAATAGGATGAACTTCGTTCGTCCTATTCAGTAGGTCTTGAAAGTGGGATCGCCACACTGCCAGCACATCACGTTCACTTGTTGTAAGTTCATTATTTACATTTTTGATGGCTGTAGATCTTGGGTGGAAATCTTTGGTCAGATTTCGTGCATTGGCAAAGCACTCTTTTGAATTTCCGTTGGCCGCATGTTGGTTGATGCTTTCGATGCAGCTCTTCATGTGTTCGCGTTTCTTTTTACGTAGAAGTTTTGCTGAGGCTTTCCTGGCGCATAGATAATCAGCTTGGGAGCTTCGGGTGTTCCTTGTTAACCATTTTTCTCGCAGTTTTTGTTTATTTTCAACGGATTGGCGGCACTCGTCGTCGAACCATTCGTTGTGTGATTTCGGTGGTCGTTTTCCGATTGTAGTTTGTGCTGCGGCTATAATGGTTGATTGAAGCGTTTGCCATTCTTCTTGTATGTTTAATGGCATCTCAGAAGAGATGTCATGCTCTTCTATGTTTTGTGTTATTATTTCCTGATATCTATTCAGCGTTTCCGGATGTTTAAATGCTTCGACATTCCAGCGCACGGTCTTTTTTGCTTGTCTGTTAAATGTGGATGACAACTTGCACTTGTACTTAAAGATGACAAGCATATGATCGGTGTCCATATCAGCACCTCTGTATGATCGAACGTCAGTTATACCTGTAGAGTGTCTCTTAGAGATCATGACGTGATCGATTTGATTTTCCGTTCTTCCGTCATTTGATTTCCACGTTGCCTTGTGAATTCTCTTGTGAGGGAAGAAAGTGCTGGAAATTACTAGATCATACATCATAGCCAGCTCGGCTGCGCGAAAACCGTTATTGTTGCTGGTATGATGCAAGCTGTTAGGGCCGATATGTGTTTTAAGTTCTGCAATCCTACCGATTTGAGCATTAAAGTCACCTACCACGATTTTTATATCGTGCCGCGGGATGTTATTGATGACTTCCTCGAGTTCTAGGAAGAACAGGTCTTTAATATCATCTGCTTTATCTTCAGTAGGTGCATGAACATTGACGATCGTTACATTGAATTTTTGCGTGCGGATTCTCAGTGTGCATAACCGCATATTAATTGGGCAGAGGTCGATAACATGCTGATTCACGCGACGGTGTATAAGAAAGCCAACTCCAAATTCTCCTCCGTTTTGATGACCGCAATAATACAGAGTGTATCCTTTCGCTGTTTCATGGATTCCACTGCCTGGCCATCTTAGTTCTTGTAATGCCACTATATCCAGTGTGTAGCTCTCGACTTGTTGAGTGAGTTTTAGGAGATCTCCTGGTCTTCTGAGGCTAAGCACGTTCCAGGTTCCCATTTTTAAATCGTAGTCCGGGTACAGTTTCCGAGGTCGTTCCAATAATGAATCCGAGATATTCCGAGGCCTGTGTACAGAATTCATGACAATAATTTTTTTTACGGAAATGGGGTGTTAGCCCTTCGCCCAACCCAAATTTTCGTGAATGGGTTCGTTCTGCATCTTAAGGTCACCAGAAACAACCTTTTTACACGTTTATATAGCGAGCCGCTTGATCCAAGACAGACGCCCGCTGAAAACCGCCCCTTACATGGAGAACAGACGCTTTCTACACATTTATATAGCGAGCCGCTTGATCCAAGACAGACGCCCGCTCCAAGCCGCCCCTAACATGGAGAACAGACGCTTGAGTTGCATTGGTTTTATGGCGCCAATGACTCGCCATGGTGCAGAATCATTGAGTATAAGCAGTATTTACTCTGCCCCTCTCAACTACACCAACCTAATTCTGTTAGCGTTACCCAGGTAGCACGGCGTGGACGTAGAATTTCGGATTTTCGCTACCCAATATATTTCGCTACCCCTACTATAAATCCTATGGACCTGAAATTTTAGATGATTATAAAACTTACCTGTTTCCTGAAGATGACAGATACAAAAAAAATAAAGTTGTTTCCGTTTGTTTTATGGGGCTGTTATCTAAGGGCTTTAGGAAAATACTTTTTTACCAAGTCACTCAGTTTATTAAATAAAATTGAATAGTGGCGTTTTGCCTATTTAATAAAAAAAACTTGAAATGTCTTAGGAAATATAGAAAAAGTGGTAACTTTTGAAAAATAAAGCGAAGTGTCAAATACTCATAATCGTATTTATTAAGGGGGTAGGAATTAGAAGAGGAAAAACACCATTTAAACCCAGCCTATGTGAGATATCATATGAACGAGCAATTAATTCAATAAACATTGTAATTATTTTTAGAATTTTGCGATGCACGATTTTTTAATTATTGTCAAGCAAGTGCAACAAAAGGAGGGTCCCACCCCTTGGGTTTCAAGCTTAATTGACAGAAAAATTTGAAAAAATTCACAGAAGAAGGAAGTTTGATAAATTCTAAACGAAAACTATTGCAAAGGGTCACATAATTATTTTTCTGTATTTTGAGGGGGTGAGATTGAGGAAGAGTGAAAAATCACTTTTGATCACAACAAGTGGGGTGTCATAGGAAAGGGCACTTTATTTAAGAAACATGGTAAGTTTTTTTTAGAATTTTGCGGTGCACAGCTTTTGAATTATTGATAATTATTATTGAATTGTTATTTGAATTAATAATGTATATTTTCCTATTTAAACCATTTACAAGTTGGTGTAATTGCATCTCTCCTTAGTAACCCTAAATGCTAATGCTAATATTTAACGAAATTTAATATTTTGTGTATAATTTGGATAAATTTTTGATAAACATTGCTATTGACATTTACGAGGAAAAACTCATTTTATACACCTATGGTCTGGCGATATAAAAATCCTACAACACAACTTTATCTAAATTATTTTTGTCAGTTTGTTCTTCTAGGAGTGAATCCTAGAAGAACCCACGGAACCCTGGGTGAGCAAATTTTATTCGCACTTAACCGACCTTTTTTGTATTTAAAAGGTTTAAAAATAAATTAAAAGATCAGTATTTAACATTATTTAACACAATCGGTATGTAAATATAATATAAATTTATGATTATGGATTATAAATCAAATTGAATTCAAAATTAAATAATATGTACATACACAAAATAACTACTGTTATTATGAAATAAGGGATCTGATAGACAATTATATTTTAATTAAAGTAAATTGAAATGTAAATTCCATGTAAGTGTATATTAGAATAATTTTTTAACCGATTTGATGCAACATGGGGGAGGGTTCGAACCCCAGCAACCTTCTTCCACTGCGTAAGCCACTGTATTATTATCCTATCTACATACACGATCCTTTTTCGTATAACCTTGATTACTTTAATTGTACATGTCTGTACAGAAGCTACCCAACATAACACAGGCAGCAATCAACTATTTTGCATACGATGATCCGCTTCCTTAGTATGCCATACAACACATACGCCTTTATTTGCAGTAGTTTACAACTTATATTAAACAGGTTAAATAAATTTATTGGTGCGTAACCGTGCGAGGACCTACCATCGAGTGTCTCACCATCTGGGACTATATGGACTCTTCACATACGTATGTCTTTGCCATGGTACGTTACCAGTTATTTTCGTTATACGCAACATTTACGACCTTTGCAGTTATTACAGCATATTTAGGTGCTAACTTTGCAGTAAGTTGTTTAAAGTCTACAATTTTGGTATGCGTTGCTTGGTCCGAATATTATTTTTTTTTCACACTTCATTTTTTATATATATATATGCATTTTTAAGGTGTTTTAGCAGATTTTGATGAACCCCATCTAAATAAGTTGAGCTACTGTTTACGCTGATTTCCTTTTCTGGATCACACTTTATAGCCGTCGCAGCTGGTAGTCCGACGCATGAGTAATCTTATGTTGTGCATAAACTAAATAATGCGGGGAAAATGTGGTTGATGGATGAACCACATTTTTAAGAGGAGAAGCAACTTGATATAAGTCAACATCGCAGTTGGTGTGGTTTTCACCTATGTAAGATCAAATTGTCTGCAATATGGTTCGTTTCGTTTTATCAGAAGCATTACTTTAGGAAGAATGCAACGGTGTTTTTACATGTTTGATCTCATATTTATTTAGTAAGCCATTAAATTGACAAACAATCCAATTGACATTGACTTCTCTTCCTCTTTTTGTTGATAGAGATATACCTATTATTGACCCAATAGAAGAAGCTAATATGCTTGTACATTTTTATTTTATTAATACTACATTAGTCGAACCCAATTTCCAACCTAGACATATCCCTAAAAATATATAACAACAAATTATGTAGAAGATATTCAGCAATGACGTTATCAAAGTTGAACTATGAGCAACAGTATCAGCAGCGATGTATTAATGAAATTCACGATTAAATGTACAACAAAGATTTATGTACAAAATATCAGTAATGATGTCTCAATGTTGAAATATATATTAGTAAGATTCTGCGTAATTATTCAGCAACTACATTTTAATGCAATAAATTTTGTACAAAAAACTATCAGTAACGACGATCGATGTACTTTAATACATAGCAATAAATTATGTAGAAGATATTCAGCAACGACGTTATCAAAGTTGAATTATGAGCAACTGTATCAGCGTATTGATACAATTCACGATTAAATGTATAACAACGATTTACATACAAATATCAGAAATGATGTCTCAATGTTGAAATATATAATAGAAAAATTATGCGAAATTAATCAGCAACGACGTTTCAATGATTGCATTATATGCAACAGTATCAACAGCGACGTATTGATGTAACTCACAGTGAATTTATATACTAACACTTTAGATACCAACTATCAGCCATGATGATTCAATGTTGAAATATTCAATAGCAAATTATGCATAAATAATTATGTACAAAACTATCAGCATCATGGGACAATGTACTTCAAGGTCTGTCTCACAAGCGGTATGAAAAATTGAAAAGAACACATGTTGTGTTTAATAAATTTTATTATATCGATTTTTTAACATTCTTACGGACATGCCTTTTTTAATTTAAATAATTATTACCACAAGTCGAACTGGATCAAATATTTTCTCCAAATTTCAAATTAAATTTATTTTCACAAAAAAATGACTTAAGTTAAACTAACTAAACCTAAAAATGAAAAATCATAATAACACTGATTTCACTGACAAACTAAACCACAGTGGATGTCACCTATGCGAAGATAATGACGAGAGAGCGTAAACAAAACAACCCGTCTATATATAGTTGATATTTATATATGTTAGAACCAATGGAAATTGATTTCTTAGGTCTAAATACACGATCAATGTTATTTTGATTGACATTATTTAAGGCACTCAATAATATTACTTGCCAGTTTATATTATACTTTGTTGTAAGCTAAAACATTACTAATTCAATGACAAGCATCATACACAACATAACTGAAATATAAGTAAATTTTGAATACAGAATTTCAATGTTTTCTTACATGTTGGTTTTTTTTCGTTAACAAAAAAGACAGTTACATTAGATTAAATATCTCCGGTAATGCTGATGGCGTTACCAAAGTTGTTTGAAAATTAGAAAATTAGATTTTAGTCGTACTAAAAATCTTTAAAATTAAATATCTCAAGAACATGAATTAACGCCTCTCTGTATAAATTTGATATATTTAAGAGTAAAGATAGAACTATTTAAAAAAAAAATTAAGCAAAATTGGTCATCTTTAAAAAAGTTTTTTTTTAATTTAAAATTAATAACCAAAACGTTTAATGATTTTTTTTTTTTGTAAAGATTAACTAATTACATATCACAGAAAAAACAGTTTGTTGAAATCAGTGTAGCCGTTCTTGAGCAATCTAATTTCAAAGTTACATCGGATTGAGAAAAGTTCCATTAATGCTTAAACTATGCACTTTAAAAAAATTATAAAATAAGATTTATTTTTTATTTTGTCCATACTACTTAAATGCCAAGTTTTAATAAAATCAAAAATGAACAAGTTTGTACAACTCGGTCTAGAACACGTTTTTCTTTCAAAGGTATAGTAAATATTTGATAATAGCTCGGGATATACTTGCTCGGTCCCAAAAAAGTAATTCTCATTAAAATTTGCCTAAAATCCAAAAGTGTTGAAATAAAAACCAAAAATATGTTATGATTATATTCTGCATTTATTCATTCCTTAATCAATGCTGATTTTAAATGAAACTCGAACCATAATATTATTTATATCTTAGCTTTTCCTTATTTTCCTTTGCATGTGAACATTGTTTTCGTTTTCCTTGATTTCAGTACGTTGTATTTACAAAAGAACAAAATGGTATCAAATGACGATATGATAGGATTTTAATGAAAGAAAAAATTATATAGTTGTCTATGACAACAGAAGGTTGATTATGGAACATGATCCTGGAATTGAACTAATATAATTAAGTACGTAGCGGATGCTGCAATCATCTGAAAAAAATTAAGGTATTTAACATAATTCAAATGATTACAAAATTTTTGATTCATTTTCTTGTTTGTTTTAAATTAGTTCTAAGCCAAACGCTATGCAGGGTCCTTGATCAACGGTAAAATCCTATTTTTGTAACACTCTTGCTTACCGAATAAAATAACGTCCAATTGAAATCAAATAAACCACATGTTACAACGGGTGTTCGCTGACAAGCTTGTTGTGAAAAAACCGACAGCTTAAATCAAATTTTTATTTAATAGTTTTATAATTTTGGTAAGCTGATAAAATAATTACTCTTTCAATTATTTCGCCATAGCTTATTGTATTAATGACTTTATGTATAATTTTAACGGTGTTTCTTCCCTGGATGTATAAAATTTGACATTAAAAATGATCAATATTTGTTTAACGATAGATTGAAATCACACATATGTGTTATGCATTATAATACTTGATATGTATTATACTAACTTTAAGAAAAAGTTTCTTACCTCATTTTCAATCAAACTGCCAAGCGCCACAATAGCAAAAATATACTTAAAGTACAAAACGTTCCAAAAAATGTAGCTTGTTAGAATCATATTCAGATTTGCATCATAATTAATAAGTAAGCGATATGTTGTGAACAGAGTTAGGATTGTGTACGCAAAAAATACACCTACGCAGAGCATTTCCTAAGTACAATTTTAACACAAAATAGATAACGTTTATTCATTTACGATATAGCCGTACCTGTATAGAAAAGCAAAAATTTACTAAGTCAACTGCTTCACATAGAACCTCGTGACACCGTCCAATCCTAGATATATAATCAACGGCATATTTTGCTTGAACTATTTTAGGTACCGATTTGCTTTTTAAAAATGTATCACTAGAAACAAAACAAATCACCATGAGCTTGTTTTCTATTGTTTTTAATTATTCTACTAAGCTACCATAGACAATCATTTAAAATCTTAAACCTTGAATAAATTGAGTATTCAAATAGAACAAATATTCCCATAATTATCACATAATTTGTATTCGATAAAGAAAAGAAAATTAATATTAATCCTGATAAGTTTCCATTCTGCACTGATATTGGAATACACGTAACAATTAAACATAATGTAAAAAAGGCGTAGGATGAAAATATTTTGAAATCCTTCTTATGATTTACTGTAACACCAAAGAAAGCTATCTAAAAATAGAAATTATATAAAACCGCTATCATTCTTTTAGACTTTTATACCTGATTATCAAAGTTATAGCATCTTTTCAATATCCTCCAAATACGATGCCTAAACACAAACGACATCGTCGATGCAAATAAAACAATAACCATCGAGAACCATAAAACAATTTTGCCACCAAAATCCAAAATGTTTGATTCTGAAAATTTAAAATCCAATGTAAGACTTAAGTACACAATACATAAATTAAAACCGATATAAAAAGCAAACAAAATTCGATCAGTTGCAGTTGTATGAATTTTGCCATCCGTTAAATTTCCTTCAATTGAAAAACTAGCATAACCCATCATTTTCAATACATAAAAAAAAGGACGAATCAATTCGAAAAAATTAGATGTTTTCATTTTTATTACAAATTTATTTTCACAAATATTTCCTGAAAATTAATTTCCTTTTCGTAATAGTTTTCGAGCGACTGAATATGAAAAATAGTGAAAACCCCCAAAAGAAAAATAGTTTTTCATTTCGCCATAAATTACTTTTTCTGTTTATTTTTCCTGCTTTTTATTATTTAGAATTCCAGATGGAATTTCGTTTAAATATTTTTCAATTTTCCATAATTATTTATTTAAAATGATAAAAAATAAATCTGTTCCAAATCGAATTCTTTTGCTGGAAAATAATTAGTTTTTGTGGTTTATTGGAGCTGTTTGTTTAGGTTGATGAAATTGATAAATTTTGTTTGTTTAATAAAGTTTTGTGGTGAAGCTTTACTGTTAGGTTATGCATTGTCATACTTGTTTTTTTATTGTTTGTTACCATTATAGATGTCTGCGAGATTTTTATTTCTAATGCCAGAGATTTTTATTGATGGATTGCTTATCAATAAAAATCGATACAACAGTTGTGTTAAAATAACAGTAAAATCAAACAGATTAGACTACTGTAGCATCGCAAAATCATTGCATTTTTGATATTTTTTGTGTTTAAAAAATATAAGTGAGACAAACAACGATTAGATATCAATGAATTATTTAAATTTACAAAAAAATTCTATCATTAAATTTTGTTGCAAAACGATATAGACTAAGAGCCCGTGACGGCGTACCCCCCACTGAGGTAGGAACGATTATCGAAATATGAAGTTTGGATCATGGTGGCTTTGGCAGGGAGCAGGTAACAGAGGGGCTTCCAAAGTTTCGTGAAAGTATAAAAGGTAATTTTTTTATATATTCTTCGGGGTAGTATTAGAAGTCACGTCATCCATTGCCGGACACTTACTATCGTGGTAACCCCTTGCTAGATGCCCTTAAACATTATCAATTTATTAAAGTTTAAGGGTGTCTGGCAGGGGGTTACCACGATAGTAAGTGTCTGGCAATGGGTGACGTGACTTCTAATACTATCCCGAAGAATATATAAAAAAATTACCTTTTATACTTTCACGAAACTTTGGTGGCCTCTTTGTTACCTGCTCCCTGCCAAAGCCACCATGATCCAAACTTCATATGTCGCGTATCGTTCCTACCTGAGTAGGGGGTATACGCAGAAAAACTTTGAGCTTTTATAAAATAACGAAGGTCTGGCCGTCGCGGGCTCTCGGTCTAGTAGTGCCATTCTCACGTCAGATCGAATTTTTTTAGAAATATCGATTGATTTTGTAGAATCACCGATTACCGATTTTTTAAAAAAATTGACGGTCACAAATTTGAAATTTTAGGTTGATTGACAAACATCTTCATTTTGTAGGCATTTTAATGCGTATACAAATTTTTTAAAAAATATTAATTCGTTAGCAATTTTCCATTAGAATTAGAGTTTCCATCCCGGGATTGCCCGGGCGGGAGTTTTCGGGAAATTTGCCATTTTATCTAATCCTAATTCCAGGGATTTTCATTAATTTCCTGGGAAATCCCATATAGTTTTATTATAAATAAATAAAAGGGATTTATAAAGTTTGGCGTATAATCAATTATTTTTTCCGGTCCAGTTTGACGTAATATGTAAAATATCGTGATATTTTTGGTCATATTGAGGGAAAGGTTGTATGTAACATATTTCATAATAAATCAGGTAGCAAAAGCTTTCGATCATTGCTTAATTCAAAAGGCCAAACAATCAATAGTTTGGATATATTAAATATGCACAACAAAAATATAAAATAAATATATAAATATCGTTTAAGTAACTTCGTATTTAGTATCGATGTATCAAGTAAAATTATATCGTTTCCTTGGTAAATATCGATACTTTTTTCAAAAACCATAGATATATTGATATAGCAATTCTCTTTCCTTTCAATCTTTCAGAAGAACAAATTTCTATCAATTTCATCAAGAATTCAAACTAGTTTTCGAGCTTCTGATAGACATCCAAAACACAAAATAGCGCCATTTTAATACACAAGATCGCTCAATTTGAATTTAAATTATTAAATATGATTTGCAGACTTTGTTTAAAGGATACATTTATTTATGCTTGGCTGCAAATGGAACGCAGTCTCAGGTGTGAAATAAAACCAATATTTAAAAATAAGTACACAGAAAGAAAAAATCGCATTAACTTTAAAAAAAATAACCTTAAGATCAAAAAAAATGCGACACGATTTTTCGCCAAAAGGAATTATTTTTATTTTTAAAGATTTTTTATTTTTGATTCCAAAGTCATTTAAAAAATATTTGAATTTAAAAAACATTGTATTATAAATGAAAAACAAAATGTTTAATTTAAAATTCTAATTTTTATTAAAAAATCCACTTTTGTTCCTCAAAAAATTATATTTGAATTGAAATTGGAGAATTTTGATTTGAAAAAACAATTTTTTATTAAAACAAAATCCAAAATTTTATATTAAATGTTTCAATATTTTAGTCTAAAATTAAAACGGTATTTAAATTAAAAAATAATTTTATGGATTTAAAAATTTATTTTTTACTTTGAAAATTACAGTTTTTATTCTAATTCTAAAATTACAATGTTTATCGATCTATTTTCGAACCGATAAGAACTTTTTATTACACTTTAAAAACAGTATATCATTTTCATCAGGGCTAGCCGACTAGATACACTACCAAACTAATTAACGATGTATAAACCAAAATTGGTCTACTGCTCTAGCAAAGTATAAGAAAACAAAAACCATCTTTTTGGTAGTGTATCTAGTCGGCTTTTTAAAATTTTAAACATTGGTTTTGCATTTTAAAATTTTAAACATTGAAACCAAAAAGAAGTTTTAGTTCTAAAAGTACAAATTTTCATTACAACAAAAAATGATTTTGATTCAAAAATATTGTTTGATAAATCTAAAGAAATATATTTATTTTAAAAGCTTTAATGCAACTAAAAAAGTTTTTAATTTTAAAACATAGATTTTTTGATTTATTTACCTTTTTATTTAAATTTTAAAGGTTTTTTCAAAAATTTAACCATTAGAGTTAAAAAAATATTTAAAAATCATTTTCAAAAGACCAAAAAACTAATGTTTTTTAATTTAACATGGTTTTCATTTAAAGTTATATGGATTTTTTTTTATTTTGACCGTTTTTTAATTTAAGAATTCTTCTTTTTAAATTGAAAATTATTATTTCTTTCTGTGTATATTATTCGTAATCACTCACTGTACATTTTACACATAAAAGTAGATATTTCTTGTAAATTGTTTTCATATAGGCTTATGCACAAGTTTTGTTATTTGTTATCAATAAACGTGGCATTATTGTCTTCCTCCACTAAGGTCAAGGTAGTGGTTTGGACACGGCTGTTAAAATAGCAGTGGGAATAGTGTATCAAAACACATTTGCATGGTTTAGGCATGTTCGAATGTATACATCATCTTGAATGTACCGATACATATGTATTTTAATGGAAGTTGTGGCCTTTAAATTGAGAAAGTTATGTTACTGTGAAATGTGAATCATATATTTTCAACTAATTTTATTTAAATTAGGTGAAAATACGACTTTATTTTTGCCTGTGGAATTATGGAAATGCTTATTCATTATATGGACTTAGAAGTAAAAACCTAATTTGACTCGAATAAGAATTCTTGTCATTGTTTCCCTTTTCAAAGTCACAACAAAAGAATTCTTGTTTTATCTCTATTTGTTAAAAAACAACAACACGATTTCACTGTAACTTTTTTAATATAGAATTTTCTAGTTGCTTCCCTTTGTAAAGTCGCAACTGGAGTTTCTGTTTGACTTTTTCTACTTCAAAGTAGCAACAATAATGATACGTTGATGTTATGATGGACCGAGACGAATATACATTACATTGTAAACCGTATCTCTTCTGTTTTTACATCCATCTCTTAATCCGGCATATTAAAAATTTGAATGTTTAGCACATTTTTACCCGGTAGATGACTGACATTTTAATAGTTCAAGAGTTCAACAATGGAGACAAATCTCAATTCACCATAACTTCTGTCAACAAACGTCAAAAGTTGTTTATATTACAAAAAAGTGACAGCATTTTTTTTTCTTTATTTATTTCAATATAATCAATTATTATAAATACAATCACAGCACTAAAACTATATGTGGCTTACAAAATACAGAACTATTAACATGAATAAAAAATTTACAAGTGATAAACAACAACAGTAAGAAAAATTTTATAAAAAAGAAAAGAAAAAAAAAATCGAAAAACAATCAACAGCAAATCCTAAAGCAAATTATACACATAATCACTTAAACACGATTTAAATTTGTGCATAGAACTTTCATTTTTAATAGATGTAGGAAGTAAATTATATTTTTGCAACCCAATGCAGAGTAAATAGGTTTTGCCTACAGCAGTTTTATGCCTTATAATGTGAAAGTCATTTCTTCGTCTAGTGTGATATCCATGAATGTCCGAAACTTGAAGAAGCTGGTAAATGTGTTTTATATTGGACTTAACGATTTTATGGACGAAGAGCAGTAGTTCATAGTCACTTAACATTGACAGAGGTAGTGCTCGTGGTGAGTATAATACCACAGAATGCGTTTAGAATGGCAATTTTTTGATAATCTTAATAGCTCTATTTTGAAGTCTTGCTAAGGTATTAAGTAGAGCAGCCGAAGCATGACTCAAAATTGGATTAAGATATGTAAGATGGGGCATTATGTAAGCGTGATAAATTGACCATGCAAAAGATTCTGTGATTGCACCCCTAGATCGTTTCAAAGCAAAGATGAAAGGTGTTATCTTATTTTTGATTGAGTTAATATTTATGTTCCACTTGAGTTTACGGTCAATTTGTAAACCAAGATACTTTACAGAATACACACGTTCCAAAGAAATACCGCCAACAACTGTATCTAGGTCAACCGAAGTTCTATTTTCAAACACAATAAACGACGTTTTTTTTTAGTTAAGGGTTAGTTTTTTGGAATTCAAAAAATTTTTAACTGCAATTAAATCAACAACTATCATCCCCCTCAATTCTATACTTGATCTAGCCTTATATTGCAAGACAGCATCGTCGGCAAATATGACCAACTCACCAAACAGTTTCAAATAAAACATGTCATTAATATAAATATTGAAAAAGAGGGGACCCAAGATTTAGCCATGAAGGACACCTCTTTTCACAACTATGAACTCACTACTTATGTTATTCAGTGTAACAGACTGCTGTCTCCCAGATAAGTAAGATTTGAATAGATCCATACATTTTTCATAGATTTTGGGTAAGTTTTCTTTTCCGTAATTAAATGATAATTTTATACTGCACATTCAATGATTTTTATGCAAATTAGTGTAAAAACTTGCATATGAGTAAACAAATCATATAGAAAAAACCATTAAAAGATCAGTCCAAGCCTTTACATCTATTTGCAGATAATCAGTCACAATAAGGTGACTCTATTTTAATTAAGTTTTAGTTAGATCATCAAAAAAAAAAACTCTTCAACAGCTCAGACAATATCGGCTTAAGTAAAAAATTCCTTGGATTTGTCTACCAACAAAAAAAATTCAAGCTGGTGCACATAGAAAGATTAAGGTAAGTGTTTGTTTACAATTAAATATCAAATTTCTACGAATACCAATTTTATTTTATTTTCAAGAAAATGGTGATGCTGCATCTCAACTGTAACACCTTCCTCTTTAGTGCCTTGTTCGAATAGACAGAAACGCAATCGATTACGCCGTTAAGGCGATGACAATTTTGAAGCTAAAACTTCTTCATCACTTAATTATTTTACCTGAGTTAAATATTTTCACTGTCATTTTCCACTGTCCTTAATGTTGTCTAATATGAAACATATAGGACGAAAAAAGGCGAAGTTTCAACCATTGATTTCACACTGATTGGAAACAATCAATAATGATTGTACAATCGTGACTTAAGATGTTAATTAGAATAGAAATATTCAACATTCCATGAATTCACACAAAGTAAAGTCTAGAAATTTAATTCAAAAATTCCATAAAGTGTGTAAAAATGTTTTCATTAACAGCAATTTAAAGGTGGACGCTTTTGATATTTGATACCTTCGATTGTACTCAAATTTTCAAGATATATTAGCAGTTCTGTGATAAAAAAAAGTAAAGTTTACCCATTCTTGAATCTGACGCGTTTGACCTTGAATAGAAGTCAAAGTTTAGAGTCAAGGATAACTCGTATAAATTATATGAGCATTCTACTTCATAAAACCATGAGTAACCCATAACATTTTTTTAATATGGATTCTAATTGATACTAGGTTGATGTAAGTATAAACAATTTGATGGTTCACTCATGAGTTTGAACTCCAAGGTAATGCGAAAATGTTGTTTTCGTTGCTTTTTTGTTTGTTTCTGGTTAAATATCTGCAACACAACAATTACACAACATATAAAACTACTTAGGAAAATTTAGAACAGCATGGGTTTCTTTTGGCCTTAGTAACTTAGTAATTTTTCAAAAAAAAGGTCAAAGTTCAAGGTTCAATTACTTTATTGGTCCATTAGTTTGAGATGCAGCTGTAATTATACATCACATGGTGTAGTTTAAGGTTCAGGCTTAAACCCTATGGAGCAAGTATTGTTTTTTTTAATACAAGCTTTTTTATACCGTCCAATATGCATCCATTTTACCATTCAGACTATTTTTGATTTTTTAATGGTCATAAATCAATTTTTAACTAGGGCCGTAATATATTTAATAAATAATTACGAAACCTCAATTCCACAGGACAGGGGGAGTATACGGATTGACGTTCCACGCCAAACGGATCAAGACTGTGTCTAAAATTCGATCAGTCGTAAAAATTTGTTTATTGGCCAAATTAAAACTTAATTTATAGAGTTTCTGATGATATCCCGTTTTCCTAAAATTTGACATGGCGGAAAAACAAGGGGGCTGCAATCAATAACTCATCGTGAATGAATATTTTTACCGATGTTTCACTTGTAAAACTCATCAGATAATTTAATTGAAGACATTTTATGATGTATATTTGCTTATTAAATACGAATATAATGTTTTTTCTGAGCTAGGAGCCTCCTTTTTGTTCCTAACCTTTTCAAAAAAGTTGTTGTGTTTTGAAATAACGATCACTTATAGTAAAAATGTAGAAAATCGCACTTTGTATATGTATATATTCTCTGTATATACTATTCTTATTTTCTGAACACGACAACTTTTATGTATATAGACAAGCTATATACATAAAAGTTTCACACGTCTTACCAAATCTATACAAAACACCCAAAAAGCTTTTCTATTTTTAGAACAGACACCCCATTTATCGTAAAAGTGTTAAAAAAATAAGGCTTTTTAAAATAAGTCGATGTTGTTTGTTTTGCTGAGCATGAACCTCACCATGCTTTGTATTAAAAATTCAATTTTTCGCTCGTGATTCGTGATTATTAAAACTGTATTTTGAGCTCTACGATCCCAAGTTATTGCGAAGTTTGAAATCGTTTGCATCAGATTGACTCAAACAGAAAGGTAATATTCATTTATGACGCAAATTGAAGCTTAGTTTATAGAGTTTCTGATGCTTTTGGTATTTTCCTAAAGTTCAGAATGGTGGGCAAAAATGGCGGCTGCAAATCAACCACCTTAACATGAAAGAATAGTTTTTTTCGATGTTTCACTTGTATGCTTGAAATGTATCTTTGCTTGCTGAACACGAATATAACCTCACTGTTTCAGCCATATTTGTCCACCATTTTGAGTTTTCAAAAAGCTACAATTTTTAATTTAGTTTATTTAATTAATATCACCAAAAGTTTTATGTGACAAATGATTACCTAATACTAAAATTAATTAACAAATTCAAACATATTTAAAAGTAACAGAAAATAATTATCGAGTCAGTAAATACTAAACAAAAGAAAATACCAATAAAAAATAACAAGTTCTAAATTACAAATTCAAAAATAACAAATCGGTGAAATGGACAATGGACATATTAAGAAACCCGATCTTGTGCGCAATTGTCATTCAGGGGCACTTTTTTAAACCAGTTGTAGTAACTGAGGGGTATCTATGATGCTAGTTATGAAATCAATTGTAAAAAAAGCAGATGACTTGCTTCTTCTATTTTTTAGACCCGATATTCAATAACTGACAAGGACTTTTAAATGGAAGTAATTTGAATAATTTGAATATGAATACTGAGTTCGGACCGTGTATGGATCTTAAAAATTTCTTGAATTTCTGATGATAAACTCCAACAAGCTGTTAGCCTTAGCGACAATTCTATCAATATCATCAGAAAATGGTAAATTGTTGTTAAAAAGGATACTTTGATCTAAAATTGCGTTAACTTGAGGAAATTTTTCGTTATTTAGACTTTATTTTAATAACATTAATGATCTAGATGTGTGATGTCATAACTTTGCACTTAGATATGTCAAAAAAAGTTGGTTGTCATTGCTCTAGTTATGTAACCGATTCAATTTTTCCTGAAAAACATCAATATCCGTCTCCCTTTTAATAATATTATACAATTTAATATCGTCGGTGTATATTAAAGCTTTACATTTTTTGAAACAGTATATGACATTGTTTATACCCTGGCAAAAATTCTTGTAGGAATTTCTGTTATGATCTTCAAACAGCCTTAAAAGATCCTATGTGAAACTTGTATGATCTTGTAAACTACTTGTCTCAATTCTCTACAAGAAATGATCATGATCATGTAAGTTCCTACCTTGTCAAAAATTCTTGTAGGTATTTGTGTTAGGGTCTTGCATGAACTATAAAAGATTCTTTGTAAATCTTGTATGATCTTGTAAACTTCTTGTCCCAATTCTCTACAAGAAATGATCATGATCATGTAAGTTCCTATATAATTTTCCTACAAGAATTTCTGCCAGGGTATAAAAAATGAAAAATAACGGCCCAGGTTACTACCTTGTGAAACTTCTGAGGTAGCCACGAACTTGTTAGATTCAGAGGGATCGAATTAAACAAATTGTCTACGATTAACAAGACAAGAAGTAATCTAGGATACAGGTATAAATCTGCTACAAGATTATTTCAGTTTTTTATTTAAGATTCTGTGGTGAATTTGGTCAAAAAAGATTTGCGAAAATCAGTATATAGAGGCAATATCAATCTGTAAACCAGCTTCTAGTCAGTTATTAGAGGTCAAGATAGCTGAACTAGTTGAAGTGGATCAACTATGAATAAAAACCATGTTAGAGTAAGTGATTTTGTTACTGTAAAAAATATAATTTACACTGCTTGCCGTTGGCACTTGGCGTAAGTATTCAAATAACATTATGTATATATAGCAATTGTTACTTTATTATTCTTGCCTTATTATTTATATTTCTGCGCAAAGTAACAAGTGCTATATGCATAATATCATTTATAAAAAAAATATATGATTTTTCACAATACTTTCAAACAGTTTTGAGATGGATGACAACATTACAATTCCTCGATTGTGGTGAGTTTTTTACATTGTTTTTGCGGTTGGACTGGTGTTATGTGAGATTTTGAAGGAAAAGCAAAACTTAAGCTAACTAATTTTATTAATGGTTCAACAAGTGAACTAGAACAGGTTTTTTAACAGTAAAGAATAAATTTTATCCGGTCTTGAAGTTTTATTTGTGTCCAGATTGTTTAAAGCTGTGATTACAAATGCTGCAAATGATGACTTTCGGATAACTTGATAGTTCAGGATATGAGTCTAAAGACACATAGTTTGCGCTACAACCTTTCAAACAACAACAGCAATCTATACTAAAAAATTTAACTCAAACAGAAAATTTGCAAAAAATAACACATATAGTATACTGATGAAATTCTTGATCGACGCGACCGACGCTGAACCCGATCATTTTTGATCGACTGCAAATATTTCCAAGTATTGAAGGTAAAATAAGTACTAGGCGTTTTTTTAGAACATTTATAAAGTGTTTAGTTATGAGAATAGGGTGGTCCGAAACATTTATGGAAATCCAAACTCAAAGTAACTTTGAAATCAAGCCACAGGAGAACTGCTCACTTGATATCAACGGTTTTATGAAGCTAATTGAGTGGTCTATCGGTTTTTTACCAAATACACAGTAAACCTTTTGTTTACACTGTTACTAATAAAATACAAAAATTTTTTAGATTTTTTTCCGTGCACTGATGTTGCTTCCTGACCATATCTGCGTACTCTAAATCCTTCATTAGAAGCACCATCTAAACATAATTAACGTTTAAAGTGGCACAACCAAAATCAAAGACGAATCTTTTCGTTCTTATAAGTTCCACTGTCACGAAATTACTTTGTTTTTAATATTTGCCACTAACATCTCTTATTGAGCGTCTTTTACCTGCTATAGCATAGCATTCTCAACATTTGTGAATCCGCATCTAAAGTGATGACGCAGCTTTTGCCCTTATTATCTTCTTCAATACCTTAACTTTTTCCATTTTATTTAATTCTTCAAATTGGGTCTATATATTTGGGAAATTAGTATTTTACAAATCTATTACCATAGTTTTATATTGCTGATTCTCAAGCCTTCGTGCTTTTTTTCGTTCTCTTCCTAGCAGATTATTTTCCCTTTTACTTAAATTAGTGTTATTTAATTGATTTAGTTTTGTGAAATGATACATTATTTATTTAATACCAATTTATTTTTTCTAATTAAAATGACGTAACGATTTAACATTTTCAAACTCCTTTGTCAGCATTAGTCACGAAACTATTCGGTCTCATGAAGTCCATGAAGTCCACTTCTACTCAAAAACATTCCGATATCAGCTACAAATAACTAATGTCGTAAGTATTCTTGATTTTTATGTTGACGAACCAACTCTTCTTGTTTTTAATAACTTCTACTCTTCTTAAAACTAAATGGTCTGACCTGAGATGCACATGTTCAAAATTTAATAACTGTGGACCAAAAAAATGCGAACAAAAAGATACTTTGCCATGTGCAATGTGCATTGCTTCTCTATCTATTTTATTATACTTTTAACTAGATCCACACGGAAAATTGTATTTGGTTGCTTTTAAATATGTTGCTTTATATATAAACTAATAATTGAGTTCATTAATCTTTACCGATAGTTTTTGATTTCTGTAACAATTGCCTCTAATAATTACTTCAAACAAAGTTGGATGGTATAATATTTTTGATTTCATAAAATCACGACATCTTTGTTTGGTTATGAATAATTTAATAATTAACAAGAACATTTTCCTACGTACCTAGTTATAAATTTATTTATAATCCACTTACTCGTTCAGCATATATATGCAAATGTATAACCGTATGTTTTTATTAAAAAAATTAATGAAATATATTGATTGAATTATTGTTTGTATTTTCTACAAATGCACATTTTATTTTATTCGATTTAGCAGAACTCGATCATTTTCCATATAAATTTATGTAAATTGGAAAATTTCATTTGGTTTTTTCATGCAAAAGAAATACAGTAAAAACCCGATTATCCGGAATGCTCATTGCTCGGGGATTGTAGCATGCCGGATAATCGAAAATTCCGGATACTTGAATGTAAATGAAATATTAGAACAATTTCATCAAATACTTCATATAAATATTTTGTTAGAATTCTTGTCAATATATTTTAAAATAAAATGCTAGAAACTTATTTTTGTGTGTGTATTCCAAGTTGTTTATAACATTAATTGCAAATAATATTTAGTAATATTAAGTAACTAAAATTAATAATAAGAATATTTTAAAAATTTTAACAATTCAAAAGTTAAAGCAAAATGTATTTCTTGTGAATAGCCAATCAAAAAAACATTTTTCTGCTGAAAGGGAAAAAAAATCAAAAATTTAATATTCCGGTTAACTAAATATTCGGTTAATTGAATGTCGGATAATTGGGCTTTTACTGTATTTACAATTTATAATTTTTATAATTTTTTTCGCTTTTTTTTTGTCTGCGATATACAAAACACAATTTATTGATTCGCAAAAATTACATATTATCTGAATAAAAATAGTTTTTTTTTGAATTTTAATTAAAAACAATAAATGAATAAAAATATTTTTAAGAAAAATCATAAATAAAATAAAAAAGATATATAATAAGTTTGATAAAAACAAGTAAAAGTTTTATTTTTATGAATCGACAAATTTCAATATGACATATATATGAAAGGATTGAAACCTCAGGCCCCGAGTTATCAATGTTTCAATCTGCTTTAATGGTTTAATATGAAGGCTGGAGACAAAGATTGTTATGGTGAAATTTTTATTTATATTTATTTGGACTGCATCGTTTAGCTGTCTAGTGCTATGCAAAGAAAAAGAAATGGCCACAACGCTTTTAATTTTTTTTGTATTATAAAATTAACACGAAACATAAACGGATTGTCAAAAAATTATAACATATTATGAATTAACACAGTGAAAAAAATTAGTAAAACAAGGATTCTCTTTAACAACTTTTCAGAAAGCCCCATCGTTTAAAATTCAATAATTTTAACTAATTATAATTTTTACTTAAGAAAACATCATCAAGGGTCTGCAAGCCCACAACCAACCATTTATCGTTGCATCAACAAAATTCAGCCACATAGGTCATGGAAAATTCAATATGTGATGTAACTAAATCTCTTAGATTTTGTTCCTCCTTCAGAATTCGACGCAATTTTCTTGTTAATTAATATTTTGCTTATCTCTTGCTAAGCTCTTTTGCTTATGTTTGCAGGATCCAATATTTCTTTCCCTTTTTCATACGATCCTTCTCCTAATGTATTCCACAATATATATTTTCCCACCATTCCACATCTTTTCTTTTTAATTTTATATATAATAACGGCACCATCCACTCAATTGAACATTATCGGCCAATTATTACCTAATTTATTTTCATATGACAACGATAAATTATCTTCATCGTCCTCATCAGTGTGATTTTTATTTATTAACAAGATTTCTGTTTTACAAACATTTTGTTCATTTATTATACACAAATCTGAATTTAAAATCTAAAAGTAAACATATTTCACACACCTTACATTGTCTAATTAATTTAAATTTATTTATTTAATATATTTATTTTTTTGTTGTTTAATTTTTTTCGAACATTCAATTAATTAGTTACACAAAATTAAACCATTTGCAGAACGATAATTGATAACCGTTTTTTTTATTAAAAATTTTGTGGAACAGATTGATCGATTATAATAGCTAGAATTTTCTATTTTTGTCTCATTTTTTTAAAAAATTGTTTTTCTATTTTTGTTTCTTTATCCTATTTGTGTGAAAATTTGGTCGGCTCCATCATACATATCAATTGCAAGTGATATTAATTGTAAGTGATACGGCTTATCGCTCTGTCAAATAAGACTTTTAATCTCTTTTAGCTCCTTCATTCTGAATCTGACTTTGAATCTCTACTACACCGAGAGAAATGTTCCAGTAGTATTAACGAACACTGTGTCGTTAAATGTTTAACAACAAAAATCGTAACTTTCACGTATTTTTTCTAGATATAATGGATCTGTTGTTCCTGTTATGAAATCAACACTGTTAAATTAATTATACAACGTAAATCGTACCTCTACTAAATTGTTAAATTAAAATTTGATGTTTTAATATGGATCATACATAGTATTATTAATTTGTTTGATTTATAAATAATTGTAAAAGGATTGTACAAAATCTTTTATTACTAACAAATAATTTGTTAAATATAATTAACACTGTTTGCCGTTGGCACTTGGCGTATGTTTTCAAATAACATAATGTTTCATAATATTAAAAGAAATTTCGTAATTACAATTACAATTTCTTATTGATCAAATATTCAGTCAAAGAACGATTTTGTACATTATATTACTTGAAGATAAAAATAAGAGATGTTTGCATCTAGTTTTTTTAAAATTTAACTGTAATTATTACTATCCGTCATAAATTTAACGATTAGTTTGTTGCTATAATCATTTATAGATTCGTATAAATAATAAGTAAATGAATCTGATAAAACCACATTTTGTTCTATGAATAAAATTTCGTTATTTCCCAGAATGGAAATCATAAAATTAACTTGATTTTCGAATTTTGTTTTTCGTAAAAAGGTTTAATGCAATTAACGAAATTTCGTTGTTTTGTAAAAAAAGGTAATGTATGTAACCGAATTTCGTTGACAAACTAGTTCGGTTTTAAAAAATGCTCTTGAAGTTGGTTTTAGGCGTCATTTCACATTAAGTCTTTGTGAATGTTCAGTCAACTTAAATACTTATTTTAATAAAAGTTTGTAAAGTGAGTGAAATACATAGAGTATGAAGTGTAAGAATATGAACTCTTTGGATTTGGTTTCACAAATATTAAAAGATTGGGGTCTTTCAGGAAATGTAATATACAAATTTAAAGGTACTTTTTATAATCAAATTTGATTTTGTGAGTGAATTCTTATACAGTGTGATTTCAGTGAATGCCATAGATATTGAGGCTTTATGTTTAATGCGTCAGGAGCACATTATAGAAATTTTTGAGAAAGCATCGTTGGAAGAAAAACCAAAATTTGAAAGTAAATATTTTTTCTGGAAAAGGCAACAAGTAAGATTTTTCACTATATTTTCATTTCATCATTAAACAATTGTTTATTCTCGTACATTTTTAGATAAGAAAATTATACTGTTACCGATAGTTAGATTCAATAATTAAATAAGTAAAAATGATTTGTTTTGCTTGTAAATCCTCTTTTTCCTCGATCTGTGTATTAATACAACACTTTAAATATTACCATGGTTTTAAACGTTATTCTTGCTATACTTGTGTAGACGAACATTGTGGACAATCATTTACAAATCTTTCAAGTTTCAAAAGACACGTCTTAAAGAATCATAATTCTGCCTCAACATGTTTAGAGTATAGTTCTGATACTGTTTCTCAATCAATAACATATGATGTTGCTTTAGCCGAAACTCAAAATTTAAATAAAGATGAAGAAACGTCTAATATCAATGTAAATGTTAATACTGAGTTACAAGATTTATATCTCTCATCCATTTTATTTTCTCTTGACCTGTATGAAAGGAATAACTTAACTACTAAAGATATTCTTTCCATACAAAAAAATGTTTGCGAGCTTATATTGCAACCAGTTTTAACAGGGTTAACAAATATTATTAATAATGACATTAGCCCTAATCAAACTGAACTTATGGACTTTTTACGTGTCCGTGGATCGCCTTTTAAGTATTGCAGCACAGAGTATCGTTTACTTGAATGGCTAAAGGAAAATGACCATTTGCAACCTCTGAAAGAATTTACAATTAATAACGAAATAAAATCGGTAATGGACAATGGTCAGTTGACATATGATGAAGAAAAGTTTTGTGGTGTTATTATTCCTTTGGAGTTTCAATTTAGGAAAATTTGGGAGAAAAATGACAACTTAAAAGATTCATTAGATTTTATGAAAAAATGTACTCCAAATTCTGATTTGATTGTAAATTTTATTCAAGGGAAATTATGGAAAAATAAAATTAAAACATATCCTGAAGATAGTATTAAAATACCATATTTTATATTTTCCGACGATTTAGAAGTTAATAACCCACTAGGATCACACGCAGGATCACATGCATTAAGAGTTATTAAATTTTCATTTCCAACCTTGCAGTTCACCAACAATCGGGATAATATTTTCACTGCAGGTATTATTAATGCAAACCATATGAAACAATTTGGCGCCAATCGTTGTTTCTACCCTTTTATCCAAGAGTTTAAAAAATTAGAAGACGGTTTATTAATAAACTGTTACGAAAGTTCTTTAAAAGTTCATTTTGTTCTTGGATTAGTACTTGGTGATAACTTAGCTGTCAATACATCTTTGGAGTTTACAGCAGCCTTCTCATCAAAGTTTTACTGTCGTTTTTGTAAAACCGAAAAACAGATTCTTCAAGTTTGTGGTAAAGAATCAGACACTATAATGAGAAACCAACAAAATTACTCCGACGATCTTTTGTTAAACAACTTATTTTTATCAGGTATTAAGGAATAATCTATATTTAACGACTTAAAAACATTCCACGTCACAGAAAACTTTGCAGTAGATTTAATGCATGATGTTTTTGAAGGGATTTGTCATTATGATATTTGCCATATTCTTTTACACTGTATTCAGTCAAAATATTTTAGCCTACTGGTTTTAAACGATCGAAAACAAAGGTTTAACTATGGTTCTTTAGAAATCGGAAACTTGTCACCTCCTATTAAAATTGAGCATTTAAAAAAGCATAAATTGAATATGTCAGCCAGGGAAGTTATGACTTTTACACATTTTCTTCCATTAATGTTAGGTGATTTGATTCCAGAAAGTGATGCGGTTTGGAAATTCTTTCTTATTCTTTTAAAAATAATTGATGTTTTACTTAAAAGAGAAATTTCTTACGTAGATATTCAAAATTTACGAACTTTGATATTAGATCACAATTTAAAGTATGTTGAATATTTTAATGACACTCTCAAACCAAAACATCATTTTTTGGTTCATTACCCAAATATCATAGAGCAGTCAGGTCCCATTTGTAATTTCTGGTCATTTCCTTTTGAATCATCTCTTAAAGATATTAGAATGTATGCTCATGCAACGAGTTCAAGAAAAAACATTGCAGTTACTGTAGGAAAAAAACTACAATTGAAATTTTGTAAATGGATATTAAGGACTGAAAACGTTCAAACCAAAAATAAGCATTGTGTCGAAATAAAATATAAAGGCTCAATCTATAAACCTGGATACATATTAGGCTATAATTCATCCACAGAAATAAAAAAGCTTTATGAAATACAAAATATTCACCAAAATATTAAGTCTGGTGACATTTTTCTGGAATGTATAGAATTAAGATCGAACGGATTTTATGAACATTACTATTCATACATAATAGCTAAAGATAAATATTCTGACTTTAAGCATGTATTATCTATTGATGTATTTGATGGTCCACCAGTTCAGTCAGTTATAACTTGTATAGGCATTGAAATGGTGAGATTGAAACCATATTTCAAATCCACAAATAATTAGAGTAATTTAAAATTTCCTTATAACCATGTTAATATTTAAGTAAACCTTTTTAGTAATATATTTTTTAATTTTCATGTTTTAAAAATCTTTTAAAGACAATTTTAATATTTAACCATTCTTAAAAACTAAAATGAGTGAAGAAAATAATTTGGCTGATTTTTTAACCTACCGTTACTGCCAGCATAGCAGTATCGATACTTCAATTATACCCAATAATGGTTCAAATGAACAAAACAGTATGGTTAATTCGGACAGTTCCAAAAATGGGAGTACTTATATCCTGATGAATTTAAACCCTTCTGAATCTTCAAATGTTGAAGATGCAACTTTACAAAACTTGTTTCAACTTGGACAAGGAAGTAATTTATATTCAATAGACAACACACACAGACAACATTCAAAATTTCAAGATGTTTTCGATCTTTTGAAAAAATGGAAATTTGAAGAATATTATTCGGCTTTTGAAGGTTAATTCAAAGAGTTTAGTAGATTAAGGTTCTGCTTAAATTAAATTAAAATTATAATAACTTTTAATTTTAGTTAATGGAATTGACATGACCGAATTTGGCTCTTTCTTCAAAACGAGATAATTTGAAAATAAAAAGAAAAATACAAAATACGGTAATCAAATATGAAATTACGTTTAATTATTTAAAACCTTTAATTTTATAAATTATAGATTATTTTGACGACAATCCTGAATAGGTCCTATGAAGGCAGATATATGCTTAAATATGCATCAGAGAGAAAGTTTTTAAACGACAATATGCGATCTACACTCTTAACGATGATAGTTAATTATTACGTTCAAAATGAAATTTCAATGGGGGTGAACGAATGCGAGAATATGGCCTCCCAAATAACGAATCACTTTCCGGGAGAAGAAATGGCAAGTTTTTACATACATGTTTTCAAAGTATTACTTTTTAAAGTAATCTTTTGCACATTGTTAATTATAGGCGGAGTATTTTCATAAAAAGACAAAACAAAAACCAAAAGGATGTCTGTATGACAAATATAACAACTATGTTGCAAAATTGCGCAAAATGAATATTGGTGAATACAAGATCAAAACTAAAGCAAACGATTCTTCGCCTAGTAAGTATTTTTAATAAAACTGACATTAAGGGTTTTTATTTATAACTCTTCTTTACAGAAGTTGTGGAAAAAAATCTTGGTGAGCCAGAAGAAAATGGAGCTGCTTTATGTAAGCAGCTGAAGTACAACTGTGATGATCAAAATGAAAAGGAGATAATAACAATGTGGTCAAATAGTGTAAATTACCGACTAAGATGGATTAAAAATAATCCTGACTCGTCAATTAAATCTATATTAGAAGAATGGCCACTCTTCTCTCAAGCATGTGCTCCAAAATTGGTAACAAGTTTGTTTGTATTCAATGTAAATTATTGTTAAATTTTCTCTTCATTTATGTTTAAATCAGTAATGATTTTAATGTACTGTACCCTAAAGCAGGCGATTTATATCTAAAATTTGACAAATTTTGCGTAGACATTTTCCCTCTTTTGGAAGACAACGTGAGTGACAACCCATCAAAAGTGCTCCTAAAAGAATTTAAAACACAAAAATTGTTACCACCAGGTATGTTCTTGATTACGTATTTTTACTTTAAAAATTATTTGAAGAATAAAAAGTACCACTTTGGTAGATATGTATTAAAATATACAACGTATTTTTGTTTCATTTTCAGAAGTTAAACATGCAGTTGTATTATTAAATTTGCATGCCCTTCTTAAACCGACCACAAAAATATTCACTAAAGACAAAAACGGGAAAACTAGAATGAGGAAATACACAATTAAGGATTCCCAAGATTCTTTTATTATATTTGCTGAAACGATTCAACATTTTGAGCGCATATTGGAAAATAAAAAAAACACTCTTGCTCATCAAAAAAATTTGCAGCCCTTTATAATAATTATCGGCGATATTTATCAACAAAGAGAGTATTTAATCTACTTAGATGGCATAACACACAAACTCAAAAGTATTGTCGCTGCATTAGATCACATTTTCAAAATATTTCAAATATTAAATTTAGAATATCCAAAAGAAAGTGCAGTGGTATGGCAGTTTATCCAAATTTATTTGTATGGTATCCGCACTTCAAGCGACAGCATATTTCCTGCAATGGATCTTCTCATTTCGAAATTGAAAAATTGTCATTCTTGCGACTGAAATTATACTTCTGAAATTATAATTTGAATTATATGTTTGAATTTTAAATAGTTTTGAATGCTTCAATTTACAAATAATTTTTTTAAAATATATTTTTGAAAAACTATGTTTTGAAAAACTATCTTTTAATCAAAACTCGATACCAAACCCGGTTCACAAAGATTTCGTGATCCAACCCATGGACCTACTCCAAATTTTAGAGTGGTTTACAGCTTTGTAATTTTGGATATAAATGTTTTAATTGTCAAATATATTGTTTTCGGTTTTGGTGAAAAATCATTTTTTGTGCTACATTTTAAATTTAGTTTTCTATTACTTATAAGTAGTCCCTGGGCCAACGCCGATTTCATTTGATGATTAACAAATATTTTACACTTCGTGAGGTGCCTGTTGTTGACGAGTTCAAAATCTTTTGTTCTGCCATTTTCCAAGATTCGGCCGCCTGTTCGTTCGGCATACTCCGACATATGCAAATTGCATGGGATCTTGTAAATTCGCTACTACAATTTTTTTTTAAATATGGGGTGTGGAAAATTGTTTTAGAACACGAGGGTAACCTTGTCCGACAAAAATGTGTCTTCTATTGTCGAGTCCGACAATTGCCGTTTTGGCACGTTTGGGTTGTCGTACTCGGCAATAGCAGACAAATTTTTGTCGGACAAGGTCACCCTTGTGTACTAAAACAAATTTCCATTCACCATAGTTAAAAGGTGACAAATTTAGAAGATCCCCCGAGCAATCAGTATTTTTCGGAGTTTGCCAACAAAAAAGCTGCCGAATCGAGGAAAATGGCAGAACAAACGTTTTCGGACTTGTCAAGAACAGACACCTCACTAAGTGTAAAATATTTGGTAATCATCAAATGATATCGGCGTGGACCCAGGAACTAAAGTATTTTGACAGTGATTTCTAACTTGGTGAGGATGTGAAAATTTGTAAAATTTTAATTCATTTGTTTTATTTTTATTTATGTTTTCGTTCTTATTGGAATCATTTTAGTTGAGTAAGAATTTTTTTGTCAAATATCTATAATTCAAATAATAAATACTATTATTTTTCCAATGTATATGTAACGATTATTTTTCATAATATAAATGAATTGTAATTTCTATAACACCGTTCAAAATGTTCGGACTACGAAAAATCGTTTACAAAATCAACTGTAAATTAACGAAGTTCAATTCACTGGAAAATTTGTTCTCCTAACAAATAATTGTTATTTTAGTAAATGCCTTTACGTAAAGAAAATTTATATAAATTATGAAATTTCGTTAAACCTAAAATAGCTAAGTTACGAATATGTGTAGAGATAACAACAATGTTGTTAATTATCATTTTTATAGATAACAAAATTATTTGAGTACTGAGAATGAAAAATTCGTCGGCTCTATATAGACGAAACTTTTGTTAATATAACACCCATATTCATGATATTTACTGTCTTTTTTTTTCGGTGTAGATGCATCTCCCTAAATAGTTGTCGCCTAAGTATAAAAATTAAAAGAAATTCTTGAGATGGTTTTCCAAGAACTAAATTGTTTTACAAAAAGTCGTTTTTTTTTAGTGTTTCAAAGTTATTACGATTATTGTCATTAATTTTAATACATAATTACTAATTTCCAATCCTCCATTTTAATGCGACTCAAGTAGCAAAAATTTAAAAGCAACAAAGAAGCATTTAATTCTCTGTTATGAATATGTACGTTTTTATAATAGCTTTTTACTAAATAAAACGGAAGAAAAATTTACAAAATCACATTCTAAATATGAATACATAATTGGTTTTGTTGATATATGGAGTGTGATTCGATAGAAGAATTAATCTCAAAAGGTTAATATCTATCAATAAATTAATATTTTTATTTTCCAATCCAATCAGCCATTTGGTACCTTTTATTTGCATTCTTTACATCAAATAAATTCTTTACGTTATGTATTTACATTCTTTATATGAAGTTTGAGACATATGACGAATTTTAAAATTATTTACATTTAGAATTACGTAAATTACTTTTTGTACGAGTAAACCGTAAAATGCACTTTTGGGATTCAAAAATTGTTCGTAAGGCAGGCCTTTTCCTATTGAAATAACAATGCCAAAATTGAAATAACAATGCCTAAAATTGAAATAACAATGCCTAAAGTTATTATTTCGAAAAAACTACTTGGATAAAATAACTTTCTAAAAAAATATTTTTCTATTTTGTGTAAATATTTGTAGCAAATAATACAGAATCTTACTCGTACAAAAAATCTTGTATGCAATTCGGGTACAAAGCAACAATTTCACTCTCAAGCGGAAAAGACATACTTTGCGCCCTTAATCCATAAATAGCTATTTTGTAAAAAAATTAGACAACACCGAGACTAACCATGGCTCTCTTTTTTTACCGACTTGATCATTGAGTATTTTTAGATAAATTAAGTTAAATTACAATTAGATTACAGATAAATTCCGAATGTTTCTAGAAAAGCTTGACTGTAGACGAGGTTATTCGATAAACATTTTTAACAGATTACGGAAATGGGTCACATATGTTGGTTTAGCATGAGGGAGTCAAAAATTATGAAGGATCAAATTTTTAATTTTACCTTGGTCCCCCTTTTGATTATTTTGTAATATTTTATAATAAATATTAAACAAATTAAATAAGTAGTCAATGGTTTAATGATAATTCATTTAAATTTACTTAAAACTTTTTGCTTTATTTTTATTTTAATTTAACCGACTGAAATTTTCTAAAATGTTATGATATCATTCAATTTGACCAATAACATTTGAATTAATTACTAATAATTAATAATTATACGTCTAGCCTACTGCGATATCAGTTAATTATCAAATAATTATGAAATAATTAACTGATATCGCAGTAGGCAAGACGTATAATTAATAAAAATACACTAGGTGACCAATGCATTGATAAAAAGGAGCGAAGGTATGTCCAATCCCAAAGATATGTCCGAAGATATGTTACAATCCAAAAGAACTACAAAATCGCTACAGTTTAATGTGTGGTAACTATTGCTGCATCTACCTCCGGCATAGATTTAGTGGAAAATCATTGAAAAATTTTTTAAACGGATTTGAAACCGATATGTCTGACTACAACGATCGTATCGTGAATTTTTCTATAAAAAAAACTTTAACATAACGGCAAAGAAAAAAGGTGAACGAACCAAATAAAAACTCGTCCCGGTTGAAAACATGTTCAATGTACAAAACTTGTTCAATGTAGGTAAAAGTGTGTTATTAAATTTTTTTAAAATCAACTGATAACAAACTTTTATTTTCAGACTTTCAATATCACTGCAGTTCAAAAAAAAAAAATATAAAAAATTAAAAAAAAAAAAAAC
>OY856187.1:223829140-223991166 GCA_963693315.1 Diogma glabrata | reverse complement strand
GTTTTCATAATTTGTTTAAGAATTTTATTAATTTTCACTTATGATTTTATAAAAATAATTTTGTAAATTAACAACAACAAAAAATTATTTTGACAGATTTACTGAAGCCACTCTCTTATTCTCTTTCCATACAAATTTAATTTTATGTTATCTCTATATTTTTATATACTCTAAGACCTCCGGCATAGATTTAGTGGAAAATCATTGAAAAATTTTTTAAACGGATTTGAAACCGATATGTCTACAACGATCGTATCGTGAATTTTTCTATAAAAAAAACTTTAACAAAACGGCAAAGAAAAAAGGTGAACGAACCAAATAAAAACTCGTCCCGGTTGAAAACATGTTCAATGTACAAAACTTGTACATTGGTAAAAGTGTGTTAATAAATTTTTTTAAAATCAACTGATAACAAACTTTTATTTTCAGACTTTCAATATCACTGCAGTTCAAAAAATAAATAAAAAAAATAAAATAAAAAAAAAAAATATAAAAAATTAAAAAAAAAAAAACAAAAGAAACAAAGTTTGGTTAAAATTGTTTGGGTTCTTCGGTGCCAATGGTTAGTTTTTTGTTGCTTAATAAAACATAATATATTTTATTAAAGTTGCGAGATATTATTTATTTATAAAAAATTTATTATAAAAAATTTTATCCTTTAGCAAGAGTTTTTACACATTAATTAATAGATAAAATTACTTACATTTAAAATCCTTAAAAATAATATATATATATATATATATATATATATATATATATATATATATATATATATATATATATATATATATATATATATATATATATATAAATAAATATATATATATATATATATATATATATATATATATATATATATATATATATATATATATATATATATATATATATATATATATATATATATGTTGTATTATAAAATACAACACAAAATGCACAACAAAAAACATTAAGTTTTATGAGATAGTTTAAAAAATAGCTATTTAATTGTCAGAAAATCTGTAAAATTTTTTAATTATATTTTATTTATACTATATTGGGTTTTTCAATTTATAATGGATTCTTTTTTTTAAAAGGAAGAATGACTTGTAAATTTGACAATTGTTAAATACGCGTTGATGACTAATTATTGGGATAGTATAGCTTGTTAATCGGTTTGAATTAGTACAATTTTGTAATGTGTTTTGCTTAATAATTACTCGATGGTTAAAAAAGAGATGGCATTCATTTTTTCTAGTGAAAATTATATTAGTTTGTCAATTTAGATATGTTATTGTTACCATATCTTTCTGTAAATTGAGATTCCAAACAACAAAATCATCTTAAAAATCGTTATTTTCATTTATGTATTTTGAATCAAACTAAAGAATTTTAACTAGTTAATTGTGTTTTGCCAAATTCTAATATTTCTGTGAGTGTTCGAATTATTTTATTAATGAAATATTGTTAAGTAAAAAGCAGACAAAAAGCTATATGTAAAATATGGAGGGGCTGAAATCTTACAGCTCTGAGATATCAAGACTTCGGTCTGGGTAAAGGATTTTGATATAGTTTTCGGCAAAAAACTTTCACGAGGACATGGTTTTTAGTTTTGGGCAGCGATGTATATCAAACATAACTCTTTGTTAACGTACAAGTATTTTTTATATCTGTTTAAAAACTTATTACAAAACTAACACGAAATATCAATACGTTGCCGGAAAATTATAATCCAAATCCAAAAATTTTGTTAAATTAAATAAAATCAAACTTTTTCAAAATTCCAAAAATATTCCAAAAACTAGAATGAAATCAAATATTTAAACTTTTTCTAAATTCCGATAATATTCCAAAAATTCTTAAAAATTCAAACTTTTCCAAAATTCTAAAAATATTGCAAAAATTATTACAAAATCAAAAATTAAAACTTTTTTCAAAATTATAATAAAATCAAAAATTTTAAATTTTTCAAAATTCTAAAAATATTCCAAAAATTCTTACAAAATCAAAATATGAAGCTTTTTTCAAAATTCTAAATATATATCTATATAAAATTCAAAAATTCTATTTTTTTTCCAAATTCTAAAAATATTGCAAAAATTGTAACAAAATCAAAAATTGAAACCTTTTTCAAAATTCCAAAAATATTCCAAAAATTAGAATGAAATCAAATATTGAAACTTTTTTTAAATTCCAATAATAATCCAAAAATTCTTAAAAATGCAAACTTTTTCCAAAATTCTAAAAATATTGCAAAAATTATTACAAAATCAAAAGTTGAAAATTTTTTCAAAATTCCAAAAATTATAATAAAATCAAAAATTAAAAATTTTTCAAAATTCTTAAAATATTCCAAAAATTCTTACGAAATCAAAAATTAAAACTTTTTCAGAAATTCTAAAAATAATGCAAAAATTATTACAAAATCAAAAATACAAACTTTTTCAAAATTCCAAAAATATTTCAAAAACTATAACAAATTCAAAAATGTCCATGTCCAATTTCATTTTCAATTATATTTACTACATAAAAACAGCTACATTTTTTTTCCAAAAAATTGACTAAAAAATAAATGAAATTATTTTTTGACACACTTGACATTATTTTTTGACAAACTTATAATGCCATAATTCTCAATAATAATAATAAAATTTCATTTCAAACAATTTTATTTTTTCCTAAAAATTGGGTAAAAATAAAAAAAAATTTCTCTTTTGACACACTTGACAACATTTTTTTGACAAACTTATAATGCCATAATTCTCAATAATAATAAATAAAACTCATTTCAAACAAACAATAATTTTATTTTTTTTCCAAAAAATTAGGTAAAAAAATAAATCTTTCTTTTGACACACTTGACAACATTTTTTTGACAAACTTATAATGCAATAATCTAGATTTTAGTCTCACATACCAATCCCGACCATCAAGATTTCTCCAAATTCAATGTTTCTACTCGTAATCACTTAAAATGAACGTTTTTTAACCAAAAATACGCAAATTTCCTTGTTTTGACACACTTGACGATTTTTTGACACACTTCCGGTACAGTTATCAAACACATCGTCCTTTCGGCTCTTCCCATTGAGTAAACCTATTTTTAGAAAAAAAAATTTTTGAAATCCGCTCAGCGGTTTTCTAGATTTCGTCGGTTGTGACGGACGGCCGGCAGACAGACACACATTTTTTTTTTTTGCTTTTTTAGAATCAGTAGGTCCTAAAACGTCGAGAAATGCCAAAAAAAGTGGGGGTAAGAATTTCACTTTGAGCTCATGAATGTAATACTTAGGTCTTTCAGACCGAAGTAATAATTGAATTGTTATTGACAAGTGTTTTTAGTTATTGCTTTCAGTAAAATGAAATTGAGTAGAAAAATTCTTTTTATTTTATAAAGATTTAGTTAACCGAATTTTCTAAAAATTATTGTAAATGATTGTAATGAATAGATTGAAAATAAATAGATCAAAGAATGTCTAAAATTATTAATGTTATGTTTATTTATGTGTTTTGTTTTTATGACTTAATTTCATGTCTTGTTATTGTCCTTGAACAGATAGAATAGCAGAATATATGGTGGATAGATTATCCGTGTCACTACGTAGATTAACGGCATTATTTTGGGTTAATATGTGGCAAGCTTCTAATATTAATCGTTTCTTAAAATTGAACTGTTTACCTAGTATTTTGTAGTTGCTAAAGTCAAATTTGTGTTGTTTTTCTCTTGCATGAGATGCAAGTGCAGATTTGAATGGAGAGTTGGGCCAGCCAGCACACTTAGTGAAATTTAGGTGAACCATTTTGGGATTTGGTTAAATTTAAGTAAAAGTTTGGTTAAATATGTGGAAAAAGGTAATAGATGACTGTTTCAGCTAATTAGTGTACATGTATTTCTAGTCAAAAATTATAGTTAATATGTTTTTGGTGTAAAAAAATAAGTTAATAAGTAAATTTAACATATAAAGTATACAAATTTAAGTAAAAAAAATCATGTAATACAGATAGTACATGTATTTCATGTTTTAAGTGAAAATTTAAATTACAAAAGTGTATCTAATACATGTATTTAACTTATTACCTGTTGTTTAGCTAGCGGTAATTTAACTGACATTGCAACAGTTATTTCATGAAATAAGTTAAATAGCCTAAAATTAACATAACTACGACACATTGAAACTTTAAAAAAATTCTCAGATTGCTGTTAAGTTAAATAGGTCGAGTTTTACATGTAATATTGCATTTAATTTGGTTTAGTGAACGAATGTTAACTAAGTTTTTGCTGTCTTTTTCATATAATACATATAATAAGTATAAGTTTATAAGTATCCATAAAGATTTATAGCAAATCTCGTTTTCCGATGACAATTATTATTAGTGCGCAGTATATTGATCAAATCGCTCGGATACAGTCTTTATTATATATTTCTCTCACTAACGTTCTTTTAAATAGTAAAAAATGCCCCTGAAAAAGAAAGTTAAGAAAAACGGTCGGTACTACATAATGCGGCGGAAGAGAGCGGCCGAATTCAAAGCACGATTTGATGCATCAAATGTGTCAATGGATGAAGAAATGGATCGGCCACCGCCACAAGAACTGAATGCCATTTTTGAAAATAATTTGCCAGCAGAAAATGCTATGATCGAAATCCCCGTTAGTGTTACTTGTGATGAAAATGTAGAGTGTGACGATGATATGCCAGATGATTGTACATAGTTGGTGAAAATGCTGAATTTTTATTATCAGAAGCTGATATTGCTGAGGAATTGATGCGCGAACACCTGGAATATGAGCATAACGCGCAAACTAAAATAGATCTGTTGAACGAACTAAGGCAATGGGCTTTGCAAAACAAGATTTCATTAACAGCGTTGTTATATTTTTTTTAAAAGAATATGAAATTAAAAATATCACATTTATCGTGACTCAGTTTGAAATGAATCATCTTTAGAGGAGCTTTTAAAACAGTTTATTGAGCAATTCAACATTTATTTATTATTCTTGTTTACTATTCTTGTTTTATTATTTTTTATTATTTACGAATTTCGAAAGCTATGCTTTCATCACCTATAGTATATAAAAACTAAATTTTAAAGTAAGATACATTCCATTATATACATATTGGTGGTTTAATAAAACCCCATTTTAAAAAATTAATAATCTAACTACTAAAAAATATAAAATATAAAGCAAAAAGAACGGATCTAATAAAACAATAAAATAATTAAACCATTAGAGAAAATTAAAAAAAATAAAAATGAATTTGACAAAAGAAGTGAACCTAAATAATAACAGTTTTATGGTATGTCCGAAATGGGTGGATATCCTTCAGTCATAAATATAGTTTAGGTGATTTATTTATTATATCGTCGCTTTAATAATGAAATAACGTATGCCATTTATACGCTCTTATTATATAATGGGTGACCTGCATTCCCCATGAGGATCTCTATAGAGTGGCGTTTTAACATTTTCCAATTATTTTATAACTGGGGGTGAAAATTAATATATTGATAATTAAAGTACATGCAAATTTGAATTTGGCTAAATATTGAAACAGCGTAAATGCATGTACGATATTCCAATGCCTACAGAATAATAACTTGGGCAAAATCAGTGTCGTATATTTTACATACATTACGATCACCACACGAAATGGTAAATATAAAATATTTTATAAGCATCATTCGTGACTACATGATGGGCCGGTTCATATAAATAAAAAATTGTAAGAATATCATGCGTTATTTCAATAATAATCAGTTTTAGGCTTAATCGTAATCGAGAAATATGAAATAATGTATAAGGTACCTGATTGACTTTTCACCTCTTTTTAGGTAGAAAAGCCAGCAGGTACCAATGTGAAATTTTAATATGCTGTGGGGAAATTAATCAAGAGTAATTGGTAGAAATTTTTTTCCAATTTATCTTTATTCATTCAAAAGTGCTGCCGAGTTTACGAAAATCAGAAAATCGAAAAATCTTTAAACCCAATTATCTTGAAACAACACTTTTGCGAATATGTTGTTTCATTATTAAAGTGACGAAATGTTCGGCGGTCTTTTAATTATTAGGTTAAATAAATTAGATTTTATGTTTCCTTCTTTATTGTTCATCAGGATACCGGGGTTTAATTGATTTTCTTTTTCAATGAAAAAAATTCGTACGCTTCTAGGTGTTTTAGATTATTAATCTCTTTTATGAGCTCTAAATTTGATGGTGACGTGTTGTTGAGCGGCATATGAGCGGCAACGCTAGAATTCTCAGCCCTTTTGTATTTTTTTTCTGTAGGTTGCTCTTTCTGGCGTTGTCCCATTTTGCGTTGAGAAAGACCCACATAAAATTTTTCACAGTCGTTGCAGGATATTTTATACATACCTGGTTTCTCATTTAGCTCAGTTTTGATTTTTGGTGTATAGCTTACATTTCGAAGCTTACACACCACGGACACACCATAAAACTGTTATTATTTCGGTTTACTTCTTTTGTCAAATTCATTTTTTTTCTCTAATGGTTTAATTGTTTTATTAGATTTATTCATTTTGCTTTATATTTTATATTTTTCTGTAGTTAGATTATTAATTTTTTAAAATGGGTTTTTATTAAACCACTGGTATATAATGGAAATATGGAATGTATCTTACTTTAAAATTTAGCTTTCGAAATGCGTATATAGTAAAAAATAATAAAACTCAGGAAACAAGAATAAGGTCCTTTTTCAATCATTTTTTAAAAAATTTTGTTTCTTATAATGTTATTTTTTAGTTCTTTTTATGGTAGAATGACAGCCCGATAATAAAGTAAGGTTAAAGAAAAATGGATGGTTCAATTACATGTAATTCTCATGAAAAAAACATGTAATAACTACAATATCTGACTTTGGTACAGTAAAATTACATATAATTTGCACTTGCTTAGTTTTGTATTCAGCTGTTACATGAAATATACATGAATTTACTCTGCCAAATTCAGATATTATAGCTATTAAATGTATTCTAGATAAGAATTATATGATCAATTTTCCACTTAATAGCTAGATAATTTACATGTATTAAATAAAATACGTGAAAAAATTTAGGATAAATTTAAGTTATTTCATGAAACACCTGACAAAAATTAACTTAAATATAACAGGTAAATAATTTTATGGCTAGGAATTATGGATACGATATTATCTATCTCCCAAACTAATGCATTTAAGGACAAAATAGGTTTTTATGACAATTTCAAAACCGACTTCAAATAAACATTTTTATAAATACTTTGGAGCGTATTTTTGAATGGATTTAAATGTTCATGTGTAAAGAAAGGTTCGATCTTGTTTATACATAAAACAAAAACTGGAAAAAATAATGAGAACAACCCTTAAAAATACAATTAAATATTTATTTTTTTTTAAACTGAATACTTTGATTTTCAATTTTCTTTTCGGTATTCGATAAAAAACATTAATTATTGAAAATATAATATTCGTTTGTAGTATACTATAAAATAAGCTTATGTGATCATTAGGGGAGAATTGCGGTGCATACATTTTGTGGTTTGCATGTGTAACAAACAAGTTAAATTTAACTAATAATTAGCTAAAATATAAAATAACATTTGCACTTATTTAACTTAAAATTTGGTTAAATTATAGTTAACTTAATCACATATTAGCCAGCATATTACATAAAATTTACCAATATTTTTATGGAAAAAGTACGACACTTAGGTTAAATTTAACCTTTTATTATACATAAATTTAGGTTAAATGAGAATGTTCACTAAAATTTTGTACAGATAATATCAACCTATATTTGAGCTAAAATCCACCTACTCTGTTAGCTGGGGGGTGACGTCATATTGTTTATTGGTAGTGTGGAAAGAGACGAAGAAGGAGTTGATGGTTTCGGTCTGGAATCTCTTTCGTGATCTTTGATACGGTCACTCAAATGTCTTCCTGTTTGACCGACATTGTTACCAAAACAATCCAAACACGGAATGTTATATATGACGTTAGATTGTTGGAATGGAGGGATTTTATCTTTTATATTACTGAAAACAGAATCTAACTTTATATGATTTTTGAAGGCAATGTGTGTGTTGATGTTATTGTTTTTAAACATTTTATTTAGGTTTTCCGAGAGACCTTGATTGTATAGCATACTGCAAAATTGTTTGTTGTTATTATCTTCGGATGGAGGGGTAATAACAATTTTTATTAGTTCACCATTGAGAAATTGAAGTTTATTATATTATATACATCCAATATTGTAATGGATGATTTAATAAAAGAAACAATACATAAAATCGATATCCCCATTCCGTTTTTCAAAAAATATGTTGATGACTGTATAAGAATGCTTCTAGAACACCATATTAATACTGTATTAAATAGTTTAAATTCATGTATTATAATACAACATAAATATATTATTTTTAAGGATTTTAAATGTAAGTAATTTTATCTATTAATTAATGTGTAAAAACTCTTGCTAAAGGATAAAATTTTTTGTAATTAAACAGCAATTTCTCTGAAGAAGTTTGCAAATATAGCAAACGAAATTAATTAGGAAAAAATAATTAAAACCAATAAATAACATCTCGCAACTTTAATAAAATATATTATGTTTTATTAAGCAACAAAAAACTAACCATTGGCACCGAAGAACCCAAACAATTTTAACCAAACTAAAGTTTAAACAACGGTGAAAAAATCAAACCAAACTACTTAAAAAAAAACAAAAAAATTTAATAATTTGTTTAAGTATTGTGAAAAGATGATAATTTTTTTTTTTAAACAAATATTTTTTTTTGTAAACCATCTATGGCTAGATGTCGTCTTACATGCAAAATTTCATTTTGATATCTTTAATAGTTTGGGAGGAGTAAGCGGACAATCGAATATCCGAATCGTGGGAAAATGGAGCTTCGCTCCAATAAAGAAATGAAAAATGGTAAAAAAATTTCTAAACGAACTCCTCTCGGCCTCGTGCTATTATCAAAATATACTTGCTTTCAAAATTTTCACAAAAAATTATTTCAAATTATTACCGATCTTGGGAAATTACTACTTAAAACAAATTGATCCTAATAAACTATGTTTATTAATTATTTTTTGTAATATTTTTAAAGAATATTGGCAACTCTTATGTTCATTTTTTTCCACTAGTAAAATTTTCGATTTCCTTAATCAACATGATGAATAGGGTTGTATATTTTTTCGTTTTTATATTGATTTTATATTTGCCTAGCTTCTGCGACCTTACAGACCTTCAATCAAAGATAGCCCTGCCTCCAACACTCCTCCCTTCCACCCCGTTCCTTAAATTGAAACTAATAAACTATTAAATCAAAGCCTACTTATTTAATTTGTTTTATATTTATTATGAAAATTTACAAAATACTGAAAGGGGGAATTGAAAGTTTGATCCCTTATAAATTTTGACCCCCAAATTTTCGCATTTGTTTTTTAATAATTATGATGTGAAGGACCTACTCTTTCTATTTATCTTAAAAAATCGATATTTTAAGAACTTGGATATAATAGGATGGTACCTTTGGAACGCTGCATTTGTTTCCTTCCTGTTCTTCGTGTTTTTTGGACTCTGCTCGTTAGCGTGCTACGCGAATTGTTGGTAATCAATATTTAACATAAAATTTTGATTTCATACAACACCAACGCATTGTGGCTGATCTCATTGTTTTTTATAAATATTATCTGAAGCAGTATTTGGATGAAATTTAATACACCATCCCTAAATATATGATTTTCGTCGTTATGCTTTTTCAAATCCTATTAAATGCAGAAGAACTTCTTTGCCAGAACTGCAAAAAATGCAATAATTTATCGAAACAAATAGACTCAGGGTTGGAGTTTGAAAAGTGCATTTATCAACACTTTAGAATGCATGTTTTGTGAAGTATCTATATATTATTGAGACACATATTGTAATTTCTATTACGCATATTTTAATTCGATTCTAATAAACAAATGTTCTGTATTTCCAGCAAGTAAAGTTTTTTTTCATTTCAATTATTCATACAACAAAAAGCTTTACCCAATTTTCAATCCAGAAGTAAAACTTGATGAATATTTATAATTAAATTTGAATATGTTAAAAAAAAAAGATTACATTTCCATCAAATAGCAAGCACCTATCAATTTTTCCAATGATTTAATTTATTGAATTTTTTACTTGTGAGTTTCCAGTTAACTTTACGAGATCAATTTGTGAAAAATTACAACAAAGTTTCATGTACCATATTTTTGTTGTGTACAAATTATCTTTGGATCGGAAAAATGATGTTATTTATACACATGTTTTACATGTAAAATAAAGGGACGTATGTTGTCCTGTATTGATTAATTTTATATGTTAACGTCACTCATGCAATAAACAATTTATTACAAAGTGATATTAAATGACAACAAGCATTAAAAAAAATCGTCTCGGTTGACGTATCTACCGGATAACGTCAAAAAGTTATTAGGTTCTCAGTTTTCGTATCAATTATGATCACTATAAAGGAAGATGAGAGGTTGATAGTTGCTTTATTTTTAACATTATGAAATTAGTTTTGATTGTGTTATGCAGACCAAAATCAAAAGAAAATCATAATTCGTTGTTTGAACAAGGCTTTACACCTGGCAGCTTGCAGACATGGTTTTCTTAAAATGTAACATATTTTTGACATCATAAAATTTTTGGTAGTTAAAATATTGCTTCCAGTTTAATTTTATGCAATATTTAAACACTGTAAACTTAATAGGCATGTCGGTTGAGTATTTACTATGATGGTTCTTAGTCACAGCTAAAGTAGTCAAAAGGATGAAGAGAACGATGAACTGCTTTTTCTTTATTGTGCTCTTTAGCACCTTTGAGTTTGTTCGGGTGTAGCTCAAGTCATCCTAAATTCAAGTAAGCCCGAGTAACATCCGCATACTGCAACGTAACACCAATAATTATGTCATTTGTATTGCGGTCATATGCATCTGTCAATGTCATATGAAACAACCCTAGTTAGTTATGTTAGTTATATTAGTTATACCCAGGGTATCCAAATTACTCGACTTTGCAAGTACCCAGGTAGTCGAGTATTAATTTTCAAAAGCCCCGAATTACCCGGGTTCTCGGGTATTTGAAAAAGAAATAAAATATATCTAGAAAAGTTAAGGTATAGTGGAGGTGCAGCCGTGTAGTGTTGATATATTTAAGTTTCTTTTGTTAATAAGCTATTACGAAGCTAATTCAAATAAATTGAAGCTTGTTCAGTAAAAATTAGTTTTGGAAATTGGTTTTCCAAATAACAGAATTTCAACCAGTATACAAGCATCTTCTGCATGATTATATATTTATCATCCGTTCAATATCGTAAACAATAGATTATGTATTTCCTTACAATATCAGACACACAGGTACAAAACTTTGGTTGAAAAGAATAAAATTTGCTATTTCCCAAATGCTGTTTACTCGACCTAAATTGCATGAATTTACTTTTGACTGTTAATTTTTTAATAAAATGAGTTGTGTAATAGGACTTAGCCACAACAAAACATAGAATCCTTTTAAGATCTAGGTCCATTAAGTCTTAAAAAGTCCTAGGTTCTACGTCCCAATCAATATTAATTCAAACCTAGAGATCTTTTGATTGCTTGTTGAAAATCAAAATTTCAATTTCTCAAACAGTCGATCAAATTACCCGGGTAGTTAACTGAGATACGCGGGTAGTCGAGTATGTTGAAAAAGCCAAAAAATAGCGGGGCATCTGGATACTCGATAATAGACATTGTATACCCTAGTTATACCATAATGCATGTTCCTTTATCAGTAATTTTATTAATAAGTTTTCCAATAATTAAAGAACAAGATTCTCAGAAATATTTTTATTTCCAAAACATTTTAAATATTTGAATTCCAGAAAATTATTAAATAACAAAAGATAATATTTTTCACAAATTGTAAACATTAAATTCTTATAAATTGTTAAGTTCAAAATATAAAATAAAACAAAATTCATCTTATCGATATGCACATTATGCATTTTATCTCCGAATTAAATACACAATTTTTTCGGCAAACGTTTAAATTTTTTATAAATATGAAATTAATACATCAAAATTTATATAAATATGAACTTTTATCGTCATTATTACTTCCAAAAAAGAGAAAAAAACATTTTAAATTTGTATGAATAAAAGTTTTTTTTATCAAAGCAGCCTTTTCAAAATTTCATTATCCAATTGAAATAATTGTTATTTTGTTGTCATAGTTATACAATAACTCAAAATATCATTATCCAATGAAACTATTTGTTATGTTTTGTTATCATAGTAACATACAATAATTCAAAATATCATAATCCAATGAGAATCAATTTATTTTTTGTTGTTATAGTTATACAATTTGTTTGAAAAAATAAAAGGATAACAAATAACAAATGTTACTTTTCAGCCGCCATACCATAAAATAAAAATGGCGTTACTTTTGCAGCCGCAGTAAAAAAAGTAAGACTTTAACTAACTCCCTAGCGGCAGTAAAGTTAAACTTTACAGCGGTTTGCCGAAAAACATTTTAATTGTTTTTTTTGTTAATATTATTACTGTAGCATCTAATTCCCGCGGGCCCGCTTGCTTTGTGAATTTTTTATATATGACGCTTTGTGACTTTGTAATATTTGAAGCTTTTTTTAAAATTTATCTGAATGTTTTCATGTTTATAATAAATAAAATGTACTAAATATCAAAATTTTCCTAATATTTACTTTTTGATAGTAAAAATAAGATATGAAAATCTTTTTTGCTTCAACAACAACATTCTATAATAAGAATATGTCAACCACAGTATAAATAACATTAATAGTTACAACAAGTTATAACCAATATTATGTTGAAATTTTTCGTATTCTATGAAATAAGACAAATGAGGTAAGAAATAACCAATTAAATAAATGATTGCTTATCATACGGATAATTAAGAAAATTATTCCAGTTAATTGTTCAGAAGCAGTATTCTTATTTGCGAAAACTTTTTTGAGTATTACTTAAATATTTTTTTGTAAATAAAATAATGTAAATTGTAAATAATAGCATTTTACCCCATAAGTGTTTAATGTTATAGTTTATTCTCAAGCAAAAGATTAAAATTCGGATGAGGCACGAGCAAGAGTTTTTAATTTGCGAGAAAATAAAGTTCATTAAACACAAATTGATTACAATCAAAGAATTATGAGAATAGAGGAAGTGAAATTGATGTTAAAATTTGAAGTAATTTTTGCACACCAATAAATTGTTATTAACACACATGCGTTTTAGTAGAGGCGCCATAAATATTTCTACTATTGCATTGCATTCCAAATTTAAGCGCATTTTTTCCCCCAAAATTAATATAAAAAAAGACATAGAAAATTACATTACATAGAAAAGAAAAACAACAAACAGAAAAACTACAAAAATAAAAATTTGAAAGTAAAAAAGCCAAGCATTTTAATATTGTTGTTGTAACACATCCGTAAAAAATATTCAATTTTGTACTACAATAGAAGAAAAGAAAAAACTACTTTTCCGCACATATGACCACAAAATATTTTGTAAGCCTGGATCGTATCGCCCCCTGCATGTGAGATTTGGAGTTAGATCTATCCATATATCTATCTATATATAATATGTTTATAGCACTAAAATATCAAAACAATAATTTAAATAACTTACCATACAGTAAAAACAACTTAAACACATTGCATCATTTGAATTGCAAGAAAAAACAATTCATTTAGGTTTTCAAAGTTCACAATTTTGACAGCTCGGTTGGATTACTATGTGTTATTTTAGCTGGATTCTTATGTTGATATTTTCGAGCTAGTATAATTTACAACTATTACAACGAAGATGGCGCACTTTAATTATTTAAAAGGCTTAAATTTGTTTATAATTTTGTTAAATAAATGATTAAATGAACAATTAAATAAATATTTATAAATTTTACGCACTTGTTACAAAAAATAGTGTGTATTACTAGTGCAAATGCGTTTTCCAAACGCGAGTTATTTGCCGCATCAAACGCATTCGCACTAGTAATACAATCTACTATTACATTGATTTTAGATCATATATTTTTCTTGAAAATATTTAAAAAACTTAAAACTTATTGATCGAAAAGTAAATTATAATATCAATATTAGTTACCTATGATAAAAAACCCATCCTGTATATGTTTTCGGTAATTTTTACCCGTCATTATCACACACTTCTTATTTAATATTTTATTGAAAATTTTCATTTAAAATATTTAATTTTTCTTTAAAATTATTTTTAAAGTACAATTTAATTTATTATAACTTCGTCAAAATATCACCGCGATAAATAATAAAAACAATTTTATTAAAACCAAATCATAACCAAACCAAACAATATTTACAATATTTTTTTTTTTTTGACAGTAGAAAATGGATAAATAAGAGAGGAGAAGAGAGAAAAACTACTTCAAATATTTTTGTGTATATATACAGTAGTTTCATTTCATTAGTCTCTTAATTCTTTGATTACATAACTTAAACTTCTGACAGAGGAGGATTGTTTAAGTAACCTGTTTTTTTATATTCATATAAATTAAATAGAGGAATTTTTTCTTCTCAATGAACGTTCTAATTGAGAAGAAAAAAATTTCTACTAGGAAAGAATATAATTGAAACAAGTTTCGTTTTTTTGTTTATTATGTTTTTTTGCAATACAGTACATTGCATTCCATTCCATATAATCAACTAATTTCAACTAAAAAAATAAGAGTTTAACTTGAAATTTGATTTTTGGGAACATTTAATAGCAAAGCCATTGTGATTGTAATTTGAAAAATAATTTTAATAATATCAAAACAATGTTATTAATAACCTATCGAATAACTATCGTTTTTATAATAAAATTTTCATAACCCAAAAGGTTAAGTTCATTATGCAATAGGTTAGAAAACAATACAATAATGCATACTAGTATTATGGAAAAACCATACAAATAAAGTTGATATTTACAGTTGGAAGAGGATAAAGATTTAAAACAAATACCCCTTTAAGCAATTGTATTATAGTATATCAGCCGAGAAGTGATAACTAAAGTAAACTATAGGTAAACTATTTAAGTTTAATGGTTCTAAAACGGATATTACTCTAGTGAATTTTAACCAAAAAAAATTTCTCAAGTGAAATAGGGCTTAGATCACAATATATAAGACAGCCCCTAATCGGGAAATAATATATGATATCTGATAAGAGCCGAATACAATTAAGTAGGGTAAACTCTGGTAAGGTATTTCGTATCAGGCCCTGATCGAATTACGCAACTTAATCCTAAAAGGGTATTCTAAATCCCTGATCACACTCTTACTTTATTCAGGCTTTCCTTAACTAATTTCTGCTCGCTTATCTTGATATATGCGTAAATGTTTACATGCATATCTTTGTCAACGGCTTAGAGAGAGCACCTCTTGTTTTAAACTAAGTCTTATGCGTGGAGCATCGATCAGCTATTGTGGCATTATGGGCGATAATATTAAGCAATAGAAAACGAAACATTATGTATCAATTGAAACCTTTTCCGTGAGATAAGTTTGAATTATGATGCAAAACATTCGTACATAATAACCTACAGGAACTACTTTCTAACTATAAGAGATAGTTGTTTTGCGCGTTAGATATTTATAAATTGTTTTATTTTTATGTTGAAAATACGTGACCAAATGTTGAGTTGTTTACATAAATACCAGGATGAAAATGTTTACGTTTGTCATATGCTTCGCTTTCTTTTTATATAATTGTAAAATTCTCGTACGTGCTAAATTTTTCTAAACAATTGATCAACATTTTTCAATTCTTATAAAATAAATTATTGATGATATTTGTAAAAATGTGTTTATTAACGTATATTTTTGTTTATTATTATCATATATTTTGTTGGAAATTTATTGCATATTCAACATGAAATAAAATTATAATTGTAAAATATGGAGGAGCTGAAATCTCACTGCTCTGAGATATCAAGTTTTCGGTCTGGGTTAAGGATTTTGATATAGTTTTCGAGAAAAAACTTTTATGAGGACATGGTTTTTAGTTTTGGGCAGCAATGCGCATCCAAAATAACTTTTTGTTAAAGAACATGTATTTTCTACCTCTGTTTAGATATGTATTACAAAACTAACACGAAACATCAATACGCTGTCGGAAGATTATAACAGATCATAAATTAACATAATTTAGTGAAAAGGTTAAACAATCAGCAAACTACTCTAAACCTCTCCATCTAGCGTTTCGAGAAAATATTTCAAAATCACAAATTCATATTTTTTTCAAAAATGTTGTAAAAATTAAATAAAATCAAAAATTCAAACTTTTTTCAAACAAAATTCTAAAAATATTTCAAAAATTATTACAAAATCAAAGATTAAAACTTTTTTCAAAAACTCTATAAATATTGCATGAATTATAACAAAATCAAAAATTGTAACTTTTTCCAAAATTATAAAAATTATAATAAAATCAAAAATTTAAAATTTTTCAAAATTCTAAAAATTACAAAATTAAAAATTGAAACTTTTTTCAAAATTCTAAAAATATATATAAATTCTAATTTTTTTTTTCAAAATTTTAAAAATATACCAAAAATTATAACAAAATTAAAAATTAAAGCTTTTTCCAAAATTCTAAAAATATTGCAAAAATTGAAACTTTTTTCAAAATTTCAAAAATTATATATTATAAATTGTAATAAAATAAAAGATTTCAAATTTTTCAAGATTGTAAAAATATTCCAAAAATTCTTATAAAATTGAAAATTGAAACTTTTTTCAAAATTCTAAAATTATATAAAAAAAATTCTTTTTTTTTTCAAAATTCTAAGAATATTGCAAAAATTATAACAAAAACAAAACTTAAAACGTTTTCCGAAATTCTAAAAATATTGAAAAAATTATTACATAATCAAAAACACAAACTTTTTTGACCGAAAATTTTATCAAAATATGCTTACATCAGGTGTCGTCGCATCCAACACATTAGCAGAAGCAATGTGTTTTAAACAAATTCCTATCAAAATTAATTTAGTGACAAAAATATTTCAAAAACTATAACAAATTCAAAAATTTCTATGTCCAATTTCATTTTCGATTACATTTACGTCATAAAAACAGGTAAATTTTTTTTTCCAAAAAATTGGCTAAAAAATAAATGAAACCATTTTTTGACACACTTGACATTATTTTTTTGACAAACTTATAATGTCATAATTCTGTATAATAATAATAAAACTTCATGTCATACAAATAATTTGTTTTTTTTACTACTTGCATGAGAAATTTCAATTATTTACTCAAAAACCCAAGACAAAAGTTGTTTTTCTCAGCTATGGTTACTAATAATTATTCCCCACACCTAATAATAAGTATTTTAGCACCTTCGTAAATAATGAAAATATAATTTTTGTTCGTTTGTTAACTGAGTTCATCTTTGAATTTTTTTAGTTTCTTCTTAAAATAATAATAATAAATTAAAAAATAATAAGCGTTTTGATTTTATTTTAATAATAACAAATAATGAATGAATGCAAAAACTTCTTTGCAACTATAGGTTAGTTTATTTGAAATTTTAATTCGTGTTAAACAGAATTCTGTTGAAATTTAGTTTAGTTGTGAGTTGTAGACTAAAAAAATTCTAAATTTGGCTCAACAATATTGAATAGATTTTCATTTTCATGTCAAAAATAAATAAAAGCTATATTTTTTAATGCAAAGCATATGTGATTTTTATATAGTTTTAAGAAAATTCATTGAAAATAAATTTCTAACTAAGCAGCCCTGAATAATAAATATCCAATACGCATCCAATGATATGATAAACAATGTTTCACCAAATCAAAATTTTTATTTATTCACCATTTGCTTATTACTTGACATTTTATTTTGTGAATAATTAAGAGTTTTAGTGCATTTTTTATATCAAGTAGTAAAAAAAATAGTATATAAACCTCGGTGACGAAAATTTTCTCCACTTCGGTGCTTAATTCGCTCGAAACTTCGTTTCTCGCGAATTAATATCCACCTCAATGTAGAAAATTTACTTTATCACCTCGGTATATAATGTACTATTATGTTTTTCCAAAAAATTGGGTAAAAAAATAAATAAAAATTTTTCTTTTGACACACTTGACAACATTTTTTTGACAAGCTTATAATGCAATAATCTTGTTTTTGATCTCACATTCCAATCCCTACCATCAAGATTTCTCCAAATTCAATGTTTCTACTCGTAATCACTTAGAACGAACGTTTTTTAAGCCAAAAATATGAATATTTGCTGTTTTTGACACATATAATGATTTTTTTGACACACTTCCGGTACAGTTATCGAACACAGTGTCCTTTCGGACCTGTTCCTTGAGTATATCTATTTTTAGTAAAAAAATGTTTGATATTCCTATAGCGGTTTTCTAAATTTCGTAGGTAATGACAGACGGCCGGCAGACAGACATACATTTTTTTTTGCTTTTTTAGCATCAATAGGTCCTAAAACGTCGAGAAATGCCAAAAAAGTGGGGGTAAGAATTTCACTTTTGGCTCATGAATGTAATACTTAGGTCTTTCAGAGCGAAGTAATATTTTTATCTGATCACATCAAAGTTAAATCGAGTGAAAAGTGTTCATACTTGCTCAATCCGATTGAATGAGTTTCAAGTTCTCTATAATAATTTTTTCAATGTATGTATGTTTTGATATTGGATGAACCGTTCATATCCAAAACTGTTGCTTGCCATCAAATACTCAATAAATTTTCTCGCGAAATCTTAACTTATTGTGATCTTAACTCATTGTAAAAAACTTAACTTCAAAAGGATTGCTGGAAATAAAATGTATTCAATAGTATGATTCGAAGCCGACGCCATTGGTAATCATCACACTTGAATTTGTGCTCTAGGACGAACGAAATGAATTTTTTGGGATTGTTAGCAACAAAAAAACCCGTTCTTTTACCCTATTAGGCAATTCCACAGACTCTTGAATTCCCAGTTGATTATTTTCATAAATATTTCAACATTTTGTATTTTTTAAAATGCCTCTTTGTCCCGACTCCCTATCGTTAATACCAACAACAACTATAATAAACTGGTAATCTGGATCGACTATAGCCATATAAGGATTTTGCTATAGATTCCTTAATAATTAAAGAAATAGTAACCGGAATTATAAGGAATTTTTTTATATAACGGTATATAATTGATCAATCAATTTACTATTTTTTTTTAAAGAACACTGGTGAGATCCACAACTGCAATTAAACACAGATCCACAAAAAAAAGAAAACAGATTTCAGCCAGAACTAATGTTTCTTGCTAAACACGGAAAAAATACCAGCAAGTGAATTACAGGTATTAGAATTATTTTTTAAGTTTAGGTAAGAAGTATATATTGTCATAAAGTTCTTTCTTAATTTCAGATAATGTCAAAAAATTTATTTTTAGGCTAAGGATGAGGTTAAACCAACGTTAAACCATCGTGGAAAACATTATAAATAAAATAATATTTGAAGATGAAACCAGCACTCTTCAAAGAAATTCTGTGACAATTAATTCCACCTAAGATGCTTCCGTTTGGACTCACTTTTATTATTGAATAGCTAACCCACTCAGCACGTAAATGAAATGGAATCTGATTGAACAGCAAGTTTTAGAAAAAAATTTTAATAAAACAATTTTTTAGTAAAAAAATTTTATTAAATAATTAACATAATACGATTAATAGAATTTTATATAATTTTGAATAAAACTAAAAACTTCTCTGAATGTTTTTTTCATTGATTTCATCACATGTGATTGTAACAATTTTACTCAGAGAACAAGGAATTGCTAAATATCGCAAAGCTACCCTGTTGCTGTGTTCATTTTTTCAATGCAAAGACGAAAAGCGAATTCCTCTAGCGAATCTTCTTGGGTATATTTGTTTCTTAATTTTAACCATTCTCTTGACCACTGTTTTTTCTTTTACACTAAGAGCTAAAGTTAATGCTTGAAATGCTTTATCAATACCTGTTATTTAAGAGTTTATACTTTGAATTGTTGTAAAAGAAACTGGACCTGTTATCAAGAAGACCAACAGAAAGCAATCGGAGAACTGCCGGTCTAGAGATTTTATATTACAGCTAACGAAAGTCAAGTGGATACGAGGTTCATTCTCTCCCTCTCCCGAGGCTCATTTTCTCCCATTCTAAAACAAATTAATCAATCTGAACGCATTTGAGAATGTACAGACAGACCATGAAAAAGTTGAACAGAAGAGACTCTGACAGCACTAGCAACAAAGAAGTCGAGACTGTCACATCCACACCAATACTACACTTTAGTTATATCAACAATACTATCCAATAAATGAAAGACTCACCCCATGATGGTAGAAGATCCCACCTCTCAACACCTTCTTAAGCCTCAGCCTATCATCCTACTTAATACGACGGCTTAATATATATTGTTTGGTTGCACCCCAAATCCACACGGGCGAATGTGTGATTGGTAATTACAAAATATCGAATTGATCCAGTAAATTGCTGCGTCACAACGAAAAGACGATTGTTGATAATAAATTGGTAAAAGAAATAATTGATCAAATAAATTGTAGCGTCACAATGAATAAACGATTGTTGATAATTTATAATAGTTATATAAATAATTGATCGAATAAATTTTTGCGTCACAACGAATGACAATTGTTGATAATAATAGTTATGTAAACAATTTATCACGTAAGCTGTTGCGACACAACGAATAGAATTGTAGATTAAAGCTTGTGATCGATTGAAATCATTTTTAAATAAGTTGAATGGAGGCTAATTGTTATTAAGGGAGATAATTTATGATTTATTAAACATAAATACGATTTTGACCCCCTTTGGACCCCTCTTAGAGAGGGGTTAAAATTAAAAAATAATGTTGGCAAATGTTATTTATTCAGCAATTTGGAATATTTTAATCATATAGTGATAATAAATTAAGATTTAATGTTTTAATTTTGGGATCATATTTATAAGTTTCAACCCTTATAAAAAACCACCACCACATAAAAAAACCCTTATAAAAAACTACCAAAATATAAAAATTACAGCTACATTTTTCTTATAGTGTATTCTTTTCGACTGTACTGAACAAGTTCCAACACCGAATTATCGAAATTTGTGTTCTTTTGAGTTGCACCAGCACAAAATTATGATTTCGATCGTATTCTTTTGGAAACAGAATTGTTATTTTGCCCACACCCAGTACAAAAAAATAGCATCGTAGAAATTGGTGGTGTAGAAGTTGTACTGAATTTTTTTTTGTGATTTTTGTTTGTTTATCGTATTTGGGATGTTTTTTTTTTGTATAACAGGTATTAATATTATGAAAATATTATTTTGTGAATAAAAATCAACCAATCACAAACAATCTGGGTTAATATTTGTAATGAAAAAATAGAAAAGAATCAAAGTGTTCTTTTTAACTTGTAATTGTACTGATTTTTTTTTGTTCTGTGTGGAGACGATTTTAAAATTCTGGATTTTTTGTCCATACTCGGTACAGTCAAAAAGAATACACTATTAGACTCATATGTATGAGAATTTCTTAGACTTAGAAAGTGTTTTCCTCTCTCAAAACTCAGAAACCATAAACCCTTAGAGTATATATAAATATAGAGAGAACATAACTTTAAAATCGTATGAAGAGAGACATAAGAAATCGTGTTTGCTAAAATGTCATATTCAATTTCTCATTTCGCCATTTGCATTTCTGTTTATTTACAACAACCAACTATTGTATTAAATTATAAATTAAAAACAATTAAATAATTTAAAACGAAACAAAAAGTACAATCTATTATTTTTAGTTGTGCTAATTTTTATAAAATGAATGAAAATAATTACGAGAGTATTTTACATTTATTGTGTTATTTCCAGTGATTTTATAATAGTGAACATTTTATTATTTTATAATGCAAATGTGCAAATATTTAAGTTATGTATACATCCTGAAAGTATATTATGAAAACTAGCTGGCGACCAACTTTTCATTATTGTGTAGTTTATTTTTAATAGATAAAAGATTAAAATTTATATATTTGGTTAGAATCAAATCCTAATCTGTCATTTTTCTTATTTCTTTTTATATAGTAGCAGTGAGGGAGAAACTATTATTTTTTTGTGGTAGGTTTTTTTCTTATAGATTTAAAAGAAACTCGCAATAATTGTACAATTTTGAATCAAATGAAAAATTTATGCACGTCTTTGGGAAGACAAACCGGTTTCTCTCTCAGAGAAATAAAGGAAAACAAACAAACAAAAAAACGATTTGACAGAAGATCAATCACCATTAATATTAGTTATGGTGGTCGGTTGCATAAACCATATGCCCTTTTGTTGTCTATGAATGGAAGATTTTGACAGATCAAACCATTTGTGACTTTTGTCTTGTAACAATTGTTACGGCAGACTATGTCAATCTTTACTCTGAAAATAATAGTTTTCGAACTTAATAATAGTTTTGTTATTTTGCTTAAATTATGATAACCGTAGTTACATTTTTTGTACTACTATTGAGATTTTGTTACGTCATTTAATTTCGATTACAATAAACATGTTTAGATACAAGTATATATGAGGATAATGAAACAACAGTTGTTGAAGGTTTGTGTGTTTGTATGTTTGGAAATGAACAACTTATGAAAAGTCCAGGGAAATTATATGTCGTTAGTTATACAAGGACACTAGAAGATGGAATAGTTGTAGACAACGAAGAAAATATTGTTGTTCCAACGGAGGTTGTTGTAAATTAAAATGTCAAAGCGTACTTTATATGATGAAGAAGACATCAGAAAAAATAAAAACTAATGTAAGCTTTTCTTTTTGATTTTAATTGGTATAATTTTTGATTTTTTTGTTTTTAACTAAAATATTTACATGTTAGTAAATTGATATTCATGTTTAGTCAAACATAAGAGATTTTCAAGTGATTTTTTTGTTTGTGTGTTAAAGTCAGTGTTTTCAGTTTTCAATAATATAATAGTTTTAAGCTATCCGGCATAATAAATAAAGATATATTTCTATAAAAGTTCAAATTTCGTTACACAATAAGGACTTTAAATCTTGAATTTATCTTGAAAGAATGTTTGAAATAAAATAAAAAGCTAGTTTTGCCGCTACAGTGATGAATTCTCAATTCAACTTTCAGCGCTTACGGTAATGATGTTGAATTGGTTTTACAGATTAGCTATCAAACAAAATTTAACCTGTTCTATAAAAAATTAAAAAAAAATTCTTTTCATACTATCTTTCAATCCAACTTCAAATCAAATTCAGTCAACAATAAAAAAAAATTCTTTTCAAGAACTTGTTACTTGACTATCTATATACAGTATAAATGTTTCATTTTCCCACAACAAATAAATCGTTTCAATGTACATACTTTGAAAATCAAAAAACCTTATTGTGTTATATGATAAAATAATCTTTATAAAAACGAACTCATTTGTTGCATCTGAAACATATTTCAATGCAATACAAACTTTAAAGATTAATTTTATTTATAACAGAATATAAAAGAAATGAAACAAAAATAACATTGCAAAGCTCAAAGTCTGAGTGAAAGCTAGAATATGAAGTGTTTGTGTTTGATTTATGTAACAAAAAAAACTTTGAGATTAAAAAATAGAACGAAAAATTACCAAATCGTTTTGATATATTGCTTCAGATTTTCAACGGAAAATGAAAGAATTAAACGAAACAAGGGAATAGAAGATTAAAAATTATAACAATCAAAAAACTTTTTAATATAATAAATTGTTGGATGGTTGACTTCTACAGTCAAGTAGTATAAAAGGTTACGTTATCATAAAAAGAAAATAAGTGAAATCTATCTTCCACCCAAAACCATCACATTCAGGAAAGAATAAATTTTCAATCCTCAAGTTATTAATTATCGTCAATTCTTCAATTCTCTTGAAATCTCTTAACCACAAATTTAGTATTATTTTATGGAAATTCAAGTATTTTCCATCGAATGCAGATTGTGAATATTTTTTTTTAAACCAAAACCAAAAAATATAACCGATTTAGTCTAAATTGCATTTTTTGCTTTCAATTCAATTGATAATATAATAGATCTCTGAGGAATATTTATCTTGATTTAAAAAAAAAGTTATCAAATTTAAATTTACGGTAGGCAATTAGAAGTCGCTTCTTTGGTAAATTAAAGAAAAAATATGATTAAAAAGCTAAGTGAATCCAAAGTTAAGTTCCAAAATTTTATTTTCAGAGAACGACCTACGACATGTTCATGTTTTGTAATAACTTTTATTATTATAATAACTTTTATGATGTGGTCATTTGATTTAGCTTGAATGTTTGACCTAAACATAATCAAATTTAGTAGAAATGTTTTCTTTATTTTTATAATCGGTTTTTTTGTGGCGTTCATGCTCCATGCAGGAGCGTTGCTAAGTTAATCAGCTTCAAATATTAACCACGGTTACTCGCAATAGCGGTATAAGTCAGCTCTGTACTCTCCATCGTTTGTCTTAAGTGGACCAAAAACGTAGCGTTCAATCTTACGCTCACATACAGGTAAATTCGATTCGTCATTTTGTGTAAGGGTCCACGTTTGTGACTCATATATCACAACCGGTCTAATCAATGTCTTGGTTAACTGGAGTTTGTTGTTAATTGACACATAAGGCGACCCAAGGAGAAGTTTAAATGAGTAGAAAGTTCGATTACCTAAAAAACAAACAAATATAACAACAAATTTAAATTTATTTTTATCCTTAAATTAAACTCATTCTGATATTCATATCAAAATGTAATTTATTGTGATAACAAACCTTTTTTCAAAAACAATAAGCCTTATACGTGTTCGATAAAAATATGCTCATCATCCTTTTAAAAGATTATCTTGTCTAATATTACTATGAACACATGTTGTTACTACAAATTCTATTAACAATCTGAAATCTTTCTTAATTATTATCACTCTATAGACAGAAAATTGTAATGAAAAGTAAATCTTAAATAAAACTGATATTTGAATATCAAAATGCTCATAAAATGATTCAAAATTTACAAGAAAATTTGTAAGACAGAAAAGTATGTGTATTTAATATTTAATTCCAAAAACGTGTCTAACGCTATGGAAAATAAATTTTCGAAGTAACACAAAGAGGGTTAGTCTTTGCAATGATTTGTGTTTCATTAAAGTATGATTTTATGGGAGTATGAATAAATCAGGGACTTAATATTTTCTTATGTTTAAGATCATTATAAAATTATTTGTGTTTCCTTTATCACTAAGTCTTATATTGATTTTAATATTTGAAGCTATATAGAATGATTGAAGTTTAAAATAGTTTATCATAGGCTATTAGAACGTTCGCCACTGGTTGATTGAGTAATTGTTGGGTAATTTTATTTTCGATTGTGAAGATAAACAACAACTGTGTTATGACAGAACTAAAATTAAAACAATTTTAACGACATTATCTAAGTCCTCTTCTAATGTTAAGTCAACGTTATTTAACACATACAATTTATTTGTTGCTGCAATTTCTGCAGAAATTTACGAAGGAAAATGTGATCTTTAAAACTATCTATATAGAATTACTGGTAAGTTTCATTGTTGCAATATTTTTGGCGTAATTGCTTAGTTTTCAAGAGCACATAGAGCAGAGTGAGAAGATAAAACGTCAAAAACATAAAACTACCTTGCCCGATCACATTTGTTATATCACCACTTGTTAGAATGCTTCATTTATGACGAATAAAACAGCGAAAAATACTAAAAATGGCAGCTGCAGTTTTATTACAGAATATTTAATTTCTGAAGCAGACCACAGTTTCTTCATCATTATGAGAGAATGTGTGATTCATTTGTATAATATTCTTACATATTGGTTTTGCTTCGAAAAAAACATTGCCTGAGTTGAGGTTTATACCTTCAAATAAATAAGCAGATACACAACTAGTATTACCCGCTTTATACAACTAAAGAGTATTTTATTCATCCCGTGTGTCCACACTCCATTAAGCGAGTCTTTTATAGATAGCCTCGTTAATACCAATTATCAACTCTGCAAAGATGGTGTCCTTTAACATTTCCACTTTTAACTTTTCAAATTTTTTGCTTTGCAATATAGTTAAATATTTTGTTATGGATAGTCTGGCCTAATGTCAGAACGCAGTGTGTTACAGTCGCAGTTTCCTTAGTTGTTGTTCCTTATATTAATCTGCACCACTTGTAATAGATTCTCATCCCTTCGTCATCAATAGTCATATTTCATGTAGTTTCCTTAACCCATAGTTTCCTTATATTTCTCAAAATCTACTAAATCTGCAATAGCCGGACAAACGTATGGGAGAAAGAAAATTACACTAATTACCTTGAATTATTTATTCATTAATATAACACAATATTGGTTAATTTGAATTAATTAATAATTTTCCTTAATCATCATCCGTATAATCACTAAAAATTAATCAGAATTTAATCTTGCAACGCACTAAAATTGACGCGCGTTATACTTCCATTCGATTGTTCTCGCCTTACTACTTGAGTTTGAACTTTTTTGTTTCAAAACACAAACCGTAATGAAATAACGAAATTCTCAAAACCTCATAACAGCTACGTGTATTTTGTTTCCAATCGTCAACATACAACGAATTACTATTTCTGCTTTGTTAAACATTTGATTTGTCTTTGTATGAGTGTTTTGCTTTAAACAATCCTTCCGTGATTGATCTGAACTTCACGGTATTGATATTGCAGAATGTAGTTATTAAATGTCTAAACATCATAACATTGATCGAATCTGTATTTGATTCATTTTGAATTCAATTATACGTGTTATGAATGTGTCGGAAATATTGGGGATCCCAACCTTATTTTAGTACAATATTATCAAGTAGCAAACGGTTTTGTGAACTATAATAAGTTCCCAATAATTTGAAAATCTGATGTAAATTAATTATCTCTCATCTAAATACTTTATTCGAGTTATTGCGAGACTAAAAATTTGGCTATATAATGAGCACGGTAAATTATTCTCGCTCTTAGTTGATTACATTTTGTGTTTGGTTAGTGAAACATTGGCTATTCCATTCGAGACGTCTAGTTCGTTGGTTATTTTTTTGACAGCGAATATATTATTTGGTTTGAGCTGACGTGTCAAGAAAAATTGATTGCGGTTCCAGAGAAATAGGATTTTGTGATTTGGCTTTCAAGAAAACCTGATGGGCAGGCATCATTGAGGGAATTATTCAACTTGGATGGTAACATGACGTTCGTGTCCGACAAATGAAGAGGACCCATAGAGGAATAGTATGTAAATCGTCACAATCAGGTACCGATAATTTTTTCTAGTTTAGAGGCCGCTTAACGGCAATAATAATCTGTTTTCGTGGTTACTTTGATCATAAATATAATAATCACGGAACCTAAGTGACGGTCAGATAAAACACCAAAGTGAAATTCATTCATTACCCGTGTGTTTCATAAATGTTATTGAGAAACGAATGCCAACCGGAACTAGGTGTTTCTAGAACGAATTGTGTCGATTAGTGATAACCTCCTGATACCTGAAGGTGATCTAACCTAAAGTTTACGGTTGCACATATATATAGGAACAAGGCCATTAATGGAAGGATTATTGAAGTCTACCTCAACCAAAATCCTGAGTTTTCGAAGGGAAAAAGAAAGCAAAAATCAATGTTTCTGGGTTGCTATTTGTTAATGTGATAGTGTAAAAGAAAGAATAACATTCCATATTGCCAGTTTTAAATCGATTTTATTAGATGCATTATACAAAACAAAATTAAGTGTCTTCCAAAACGAAATTGTTGGTTGAGTTTTATTAGCATAATCCTGTTTAAAGAACAATGCTCTATGTTTCTAAGTGTCGTTTGATTATTAACTGTATATCTTAATCAAGTGTAATAAAACCAAATTAAGTGTTGCAAAAGCAAAACTAGTTAGTTATTACGGTAACATAATCGTGTGAAACACAGAAAAACAGAGTAATGTTCCATATTTTTTTTATTTTTAATTTAAACTAAATTAAGTATACAAAACAAAATTGAGTTTTTTTTTAACAAAAAAATTATTGATCGTTTTTTTGTTGGTGTAGTATTAGTCCGATCGGGTATAAATTAGCTGTATATATATATATATATAAATTAATTAAGTGTTATAGAACAAAATTAAGTGTTTCAAAAATACTAGTCATTTATGGATGATGTAATTATTTGTTGTTTGTGGTTAGCGTAATATTAGTCTAATGGCTTACATTAACTGTACATATATTAATTGAGTGCTACTCAACAAAATCGAGTGTTTTAAAAAAAAAAATATTGTTGATATTGTTAGCTTAAATTTAACCTAGATAAATTATACAAAATTGAGTATTTGGAAAGAAAGGAATTGTTTTTTTATTCTATTGTTGATTGTCAGCATATTGCTGCTAAGTCGCCATAAAACCACAAATTCTGAATACGCACGGGTTAAAATTCCTAAACTGGATAGCAAATAAAAATCATTGGCATCCATTCTACGTTCTAATAATATATTTCTTGAGTGTGGATCACCGGTTATTAAATCCTTGTTCAGAGCAGCAAAATTCTACATGCAAAAAAAAAGGAAAGGGAAAAAATTAAAGAGGAAAGGAACCACAACAACCAACTAAGCAGTTTCATAGTTCAGTTTACAAATTTAGTCAGCGTTAAATTATACAAAATTATTGTCATTACCTCTTCCACGAATTCAACTATATGTACAATTTATTCAGCCTTCATTGGTGCAACTTACTACATTTTTTGGATTTCAACGCATCCGGCAACAATTGTCTCTCAATGTATTGCTCCACAACCGTTGCTACTAAATTATTACAGTTCGGCTTCATCGAATAATTTCACTGGTATTGATACAATTATTTACATTTTTTGATTCAACCAAATTTTACAAATTTATCTAACGTTTCTAGTCATCATTTTTGATTCAACAATATTTTACATCAATTATGTCAATGTGATTCAACAATATTCTACATCCATTACAACATTTTTGATTCAACCAAATTTTACAAATTTATATAACGTTTCTACGTATCATTTTTGTTTCAACCATATTTCACATCAATTACAACATTTTTGATTCAACCAAATTTTACAAATTTATATAACGTTTCTACGTATCATTTTTGTTTCAACCATATTTCACATCAATTACAACATTTCTGATTCAACCAAAATTTTACAAATTTATACAACGTTTCTACGTATCATTTTTGACTCAACCAAATTTTACAAATTTATATAACGTTTCTACTCATCATTTTTGGTTCAACAATACTTCCCATCAATTACATCACTTTTGATTCAACAAAATTTTACAAATTTATACAACGTTTCTACGTATCATTTTTGATTCAACGATGGTATACAAGCATATATAATGATTCTACTTATCATTTTTGATTCAACTAAACTATACATTGATTGCAAATTTATATAACGTTTCTGCTTATCATTCTGATTCAACCAAAATTATCCATCGATTGCCAAGTTATATAACGATTCTGCTTATCATTTTTTTTGATTCAACAAAATTATACATTGGTTGCAAATTTATATAACGTTTCTACTTACCATTTTGATTCAACAAAATTTCACATCAATTACAATATTTTTTTTTGATTCTACAAAATTTTACAAAATTTATATAACGTTTCTACCTATCATTATTTGATTCAACCATATTTTACAACAATTACATCATTTTGGATTCAACAAAATTCTACATCAATTACACTATTTTTTTTTGATTCCACAAAATTTTACAAATTTATGTAACGTTTCTACTTGTCATTTTTGATTCAACAATATTTTTCATCAATTACATCATTTTTGATTCGACAAAATTCTACATCAGTTACAATATTTTTTTTTGATTCAACAAAATTTTACAACTGTATATAACGATTCTACTTGTCATTTTTGATTCAACAATAGTATACAAGCATATATAACGATTCTACTTAACATTTTTGCTTCAACAAAACTTTACATCCAATTACAATATTTTTTTTGATTCTACAAAATTTTACATCAGTTACAACATTTTTTGATTCAACAAAATTTTACAACTGTATATAACGTTTCTACTTGTCATTTTTGATTCAACAATAGTATACAAGCCTATATAACGATTCTACTTGACATTTTTGATTCAACAAAACTTTACATCAATTACAATATTTTTTGATTCAACCAAATTTTACAACTTCATATAACGTTTCTACGTATCATTTTTGATTCAACAAAACTATACAAGTTTATATAACGTTTCTACTTACCGTTCTGATTCAACAAAGTATTCAACGATTGCAAGTTTATTGAACGTTTCTACCGGACAGTTTGATACAACGATCGTACGTGCAACGCCATTCAACAATTTTTATACCAAATAAATTTGAGATATTTCAAACCTGAACAACGTGCTGATGGAGGGCTGATGCAATCCGAATAGGAGGACGGGGTTTAATCATGGGGTGAGTAAATTTATTTTGTTACTTCAGTCATAGTGATAAGGGGGTGTGAATGTGTGTGTGTGTGTGTGTGCGTAAGTGAGTGAACGTGGGGGTTGGACGTGTTGATCGTGGGCCTTTCGCAACAGGGGTCGCCAGAGTCTTCGTTTTTCCACTTGTATTTCCTTCCATTTCTGCAAACTTTCGTGAATAGCGTACATTTCTGTATTTGTGCTGAAGTAGCAGGGTTACTTTATCGTTCCCATGGGCTGAAGCTAGCTTGGGGCTTGAAAATCAATCTCGCTAGGTACGCTTCCTGCTATGTCCTTCTCATTGGTTCGCCAATGAGAAAGCGCTTCATTACAATTTCTGGATTGGGTGACAATCCTGGCGTTTTTGGAATTTATAAATGTTGTTTAGTAAAAAATTTTGAAAAATAAAAATAGCGCAAATAACATATATTACTTCGGTCTAAACGACATACCCGTAAAATAATTTTAAAAAAAATGAGTGAAATGTGCATTAATTGTGCATGTTACAAAATCTCCGTGCAAAAAATTATGCAAAATACATGTCATGCACATAATGTGTACCATACCGTGCACATGTCGTAAGACACCTTGTGCACACAAACGTTAGCCGCATGTTTAACGATAATAAAAAAGCGAAACGAAATTTATTTAATGATAAGAATAATAAACAAAGAATAATAAAATGGAGAGTGAAAAAGTAGTTTAACATTTTCTAAAATAACTGATTCTATTTACAACAACTTTTTATGAGATAATATGACTTATATTATCTGATTATAACATAAATTGCTGATTTTCATTTTATTTTAGTCTAAAACTATGTGCGAAAGAAATTTGTCTGTGAAGGTTAATGAAAATAATCGCAAAAAACAAACGGGCAATCTAAATGATTAATTTTAATGATTCCAAGAAATTTTATTTAATATTTTTTGTTTGTCATTTTTCATGTTGGTTTACAAATATTTAAATTTATTTTTGTATAATATTATGAAAATTGTTGAAAATTAATATTTTTTTATATGGAAGCCAAATATTTAAAATTTTTGAATTCTATTTTTTTTAGCTTAAATTTTTTCGTTAAAAGATGATGAAAAATTAAATCACTTACAAATCCAATCACACACATACATTTTCGTTTTAGAACTTAAAAATACGACCGCATTCTTCATTTGTCGTAATGACGTTACCAAAAATATTTGGAAAAATTCATAACGTTTTAGAAGACCTAAGGTTTAGAAGACCTAAGGTTTAGAAGACCTAAGACCTCCTAGTCATAAAAGTCATACATCAAAAATTTGCTTATTTATGCCTGTAAATTTTATGCACATTTTGTATACATGTTTAAAAGATTAAAAAATGTTTGATTAAAACAAATAGGTATGGCGTTAGCACTTAAATTCTTTTAAAGATCAACTAATTTAAAATATACAAAAGAATATATGCAACATAACTTTAAAATTATTAAAATAAAAAGGTGTACGAAATGTGCATAGACTCGTGCACCATGCACAGAATGCTTGTCGGGATAAGTATTACATCCTCGAGTCAATTGTGAGAATCCTACTCCCACTTTTTGGCATTTCTTGTCGGTTTAGGTCCTTACGATTAAAAAAACAATAAAAAATTTCGGTCTACCGAGCGGCCGCCATAGCCGTCGAAAACTAGAAAGCTGCTGGAGAAATGTTGATTTATTATTCGATTTCAAAAATCTTCGATACCATAGGAGCAGTGATTTTTTTTATATTCCATTATTAATATTTGTCAACAATCGCCTGTATCTATGGCGCAACAATTGTCTATTATATTGATTTTTTATTCGGAATCAACAATCGCAGATACCATTGGCGCAACGATTTTTGTTAGATTGCACTTTTAATAATAATTGCTTGTAGTTTTGATGCCAAAGTTGGCTATTGTATTGATTTATTATTCATATTCATCGATTTTTGTTATTATATTGATGTATTATTCTTGTTCAACAATCACCTGTGGCTTTGAGGCAACGATTGAGTCATATCGTATTAATATTTCTCTTCAACAATCGTCTATACATGAGGCGGAAAGATTTTTATTATATTGCATTTGTATTATATTTTGATCAATATTATTGGCTTTTGTAATTTGAATGTAATAATCAAATTTGATGTGGTGTGATTGATGGTCTTAGTTCTTTCGACTTTTGGGGTTATTAGAGTCCCTATTTTTTGTTCATTTGAAACCGTCTTCTTGTGAAGCTTTTGCGTGCAAAACAGTATTTGGGATTAGCTTAGAAGAGGCATAGTTTAACTCCCAGACTGCAGTTAGTCAGAAATTTATTCTCGAGGCACGCAACTCCTCAAATGTTCCTGATGAAAATCCATTATGTACAGTGTTTATCACATCCTAACACATAAGCGTTAGGGCTGTTGCTGATCTCGTTGTGTTTTATAAATATTCTTCCCAGCAGTGCTCGGAGGAAATCAGATTCATTATGCCTCAACCATAGTTTTCTCTTAATTTTGCTCGTCAATCAGCTTGTACAAACAGCCAAACTCTCGAGATCACTCACTGTCACTTAAAACTGTCGCAGAATGGAGACGGACATCTTACAAATGGAATGCTTTGCTCGAATCAATAGTCTGCCTTCAACTTACAATAAAGTGCCCTCAATCTACAAAGGTTTAAAAAAGCATCCATCAATGAACGCTTTTGTTGATGCTTAAAACGCATGTTGATGTTGGACCTATATCTTGAAAGGTATGTGTTCTTATAAACTATATTGTAATCCCATAGAATAGCAAGTGTCTATTGAAAAAAAACTTTCTTATATTTTTCAGAGCAGGCATTACTTAATATTGAAACTCGATTACCTTTCCTTTTTTACTAACTTCAAACAATAAATCTTAGGATGGTCGTCTATAGCTCTACTCATTATCTGCAAATAGAGAGGAACCAGAGTGGCATCTTAATAGACGGAGAAGCCTTCATGCCTCAGTTTATTTTGCAGCTTCTTCTTTCAATTGTTGAGCTGCAATCGGCTGCTCCACACGTGATAGATGGTCATACTACTGTGGTATACAACCATTTAAGTAGTTAAATTTTTTTTAAAAAAGTTGTCAATTTTAGTGTGTGAAGTAGTTTATAGAGCCAGCCGGTGAAGAAAACAATTAATTTTCATATAGTTAACTACACTTCTAAATATTAATTAGCACAGACAATTCACGTCTTCAGCATCATATCACATTTATGAACACAAAAACAAGAATATTAATTGGGTGAGATCGTTTAGCATATCCAAACATGGTAGTTCAACTGGTCCAGTAATGGTTCATTACTGACGACCAGTAATACTACAAGCGCTGAGTACTGGTCCATTAAACAAATTTTAATGGATGATAACGTGGGACTTAAACTGGTTACCATTTATGAACCAGAGAAGAAACTAGCAATACCCATACAAGATTGCACAGCTGGCCCAGTAAAGGATAAATAATGCAAACATGACACGGCCATTAAAAAATATAAAATATTATCATTTGCAAAGTTAAATACATTTAATACAAAATAGTTAAAATCAAATAAAAATGTCCAATAAAAAAAATTAAAACTTATACCAGCCTTAAAATTATTATCATAGTCTTTCAACCGTGAAACAATAACTAAACTGTAGGCGGAATTTTTCAAACTATATACATATTTCTAAAACGGATATTACTCATTTTAATAATTTCGTTTGTTCAAATTTAACAATGGATATTTACTCTAGTGATTTTTAAACATATGACAAAGATCGACCAACCCAACCCATGGTTTAGTACTGGTCCAATATCAATAGCCAAATGATGTTAACCATTAACATGCCATTGTTTGGCCATTTAAAGTAAGCTTTACTGGCTTTTTTATAGAAACCGTAGATCGGCCGATTTATGGTTTCAGTAATGGCTCAGTAACGATAGTCAAGTACTGTTTACCATTTATGGGCCAGTGCTTGGGCATTCAAAGGTAACGTTATACTGTCGGATGTAATTAATAATATTCAAATACGATTTAAAAAAAGGCAAAACAGTACCTTTATGGGAAAACTTCGGTGTCCCTTTAACTTTCTACATAAACGGATTTTTATTTAGTTTTTTGTAGTGAAAAATAAAATCAAACGAATGATTAGGCCTGCTATACACTTGAGCTAAACTATGTGAACTATGCAAACTATGTTTTTTGTATACAACGTAATTATAAAAAAAACATTATGGAAACAAATAATTTAAAAAAAGAAAATAAAAAAGGAAACATTACATTCATTACATTTTGTTTAAAAAATATTATTCGCGTTAAAACATTATTTTTTTAAAAACATAGTTCGCATAGTTTGCATAGTTTAGCTCAAGTGTATAGCGGGCCTTAATATAAAGAATACGACTTCGTTATAATAGTATATCATGCCACAATCATGTAATGATGGCTATTAATACACGAGAATTAACCGGGATACGAAACGAGCCAAACGCGAGTTTCATATGGTTTATGCGAGTGTATTAATAACCATTGCATGAGAGTTTCATATACGCTATTTTTTCTACACCCGATAAATAATGAAGAACTATAAATGTTATATTTATATGTGTATTGAACATAATAACAGTACTTACAGTACGTATTTCTATAAAAAAAATTCTACAAAATTGTAATTAATGGATAGTTGATATAGTTTTTCGTACATTTTCTTAGATTTTTGGGGTAAAATATTTTGTACTACATTTTCTGCTTTCTCCGATATGAGTGGAGGAGTGATGGTAATTCTTCTTTATAGCTGATATTAGCCATTCATAATTATCGATATAGCTGATATCAGACATTTATAATTAAAATATAATTATCGAAGTTTAGATATATTCTACGAAAATTTAATACCTACTGATTTTGACAAATAAAACAATTAGATAGGAATTTAGGACAAACCTCAAATGCACAGAATGCTTGATTGAAAAATTATGAATTTCTATTGATTAAAAATCTATATCGTAATGAAAATTCTGTATCATAATGGATATCTTTATGAAACGGATAATGCGGGCATATTAGTGTATTATTATAGTACGGGTGTAGAAAAATAAATTTAAGTACAATAGACAAGCATTAGAACCTTTATATCTCCCAAATTGATTACGGATAAAATAGTATTCGAACAAAATCCTAAATATCCCGATATTGTTATACATATATTACTATTGATACAAATCGACTCAGCTTTTAATTAATCTGAATACGGAAATGACATATACAAACTCATTTCCATGAAAATCATATTTCAAATTCATATGCAAATCGATTGATTAAATTTCATTTATGCTTCTAATCTACAATCCAAATGGAAACATTATAATCAATTTCATTACATTATGTTTCAGTTATCGTGTGACAGATGTTTGTTGCTTGGCTATTAAAACAAAAATGATTAAAATTTAAAATCAAATATTTCGAAACCATGGCCAAAATTTTTCAAATGACATGTGAATCTATACGAATTTTACACAAAAATGGAAAATCTTTACATAGATATATTTTGTCATTTTATTTCTTTGAAATGAAATCTATATTGTTGATCGGAAAGAATGTTCTAACAGAAATAAATTCAAAATTTTTGTTCAAATACATCACATATTTGATTATGTATTTTTTAACACAATAGAAGAACCGTTACATAAAAGAGTAAATTAATATTCAGTAACAAACAAAATCGTTCATCCATCAATTGAAAGATTCCAAGTATTTCGCACAACACAAATGTTTGTAAAAAATTGAACATCATTTTTCAATTATCCGCACAATTGCATTTTCCGAATGTGCAATATTTATTATTTTTAAGGTGAGTTCTATGAAAATGGTTAAATATTTTTCGGATTTTTGACTCAGAAATTTGCAACAATAAACTTGAGGAGGTTATATAATACAATACGTGTTTCAGCACAGCTAACCGGAATTTTACTTCTCTCGAATGAGCTGGTTATAGTTGTGAGGTGATGTTAGTGGTTGTAATTGAAAATAAGTCAATCGATAATTCAAAAACAGACAATTGTGATTGAACACACTTATTACTTTATTTTAATTCTTATTACTATATATTAAAGTTCGCTTCTTAATTATTACCTCCACAAAGCCAATTTCTCCAAATAATATATGGACTAATTATTCTGACATTATTATGGTTGTATTGCTAAATCAATCAGCAAATATCGCCGTTGATTTAAATATTAGTAGATACTTAGGTATAGGTAAGATTTAGCCATGTCATAAACCATTTGATTTAGTTAGTATTTTCTGAGAATTTATAATAAATCTGAGATAACATTTTAGCAAAAGATGGTGGTATTCCTATTTTGTAGACATAGTATCTAACAATTTTTATAATAACAATCTTATTTTACTTAGCCTAAAGTTATGCAAATTACTCATAACGCTACACTGAAAACAAAAAGTTGGCCGTTTATTATTCAAATAAGGAAAAAATATTTGTAAACGATTTCACCGCGATTGGGGCAATTACATGAAAATATTTTCCTGACAACGGCATGACGTTTATCTTCTATCTTCTATAATATTGTAACAAAGTGTTTGTCTATCTGTGTGCGCTCTTCAGAGAAATCTGGAGCACACAGGAGTCTGAAAGTTTGTCAGAAGAAGGTGATTAAGAGGTAATAATGCATATCGGAGCCGAAATTTTAAATTTTGATTTAGTTTTTTTTTAATTAATATATTTTAATTTTCTTGAAGGCTATTTTTTAATTTAGCCTTGGAATATGTGTGCCGTCAAAAGAAACTACCGACTAACAACAATATGTTGGCAATAAACTCAGTACAGATGATCGCGTACGCTGATGATGTTGTCATCCTCGGCCGAAGTGAAGCTGTTATGAGTGAAACTTTCAAGTCGCTTGAGAGTGGTGGTAGAAAAATTGGTCTGCAAATTAACTACGATAAAACCGAACATATGAATGTTTCAACAGAGGCTGAGAAGAAAGATTTGATGTGTGGCGATGAACGAATTGAGAGAGTTGAATCTTTTAAATATTTGGGATCGATGCTTGACTTGACTTGAACAGCATACTTACAGATATAAAAGCTCGAATCGCTGCAGGGAATCAAATTTTCTACTCAATTAAACCTCTCCTTGGGTCACCGTATGTAGCCAATAACACCAAGCTCAAGTTATACAAGACATGGATTAGACCGGTTGTGATGTATGGGTCACAAACGTGGACCCTTACACAAAATGATCAATCACATTTATCTATATTTGAGCGTAAGGTCTTACGCTACATTTTTTTTCCACTTAAGACAGACGATGGAGAGTATAGAACCCGGTATAACTTTGAGATCAGAGACCTTCTTGAGGGTCCCGATATAATAGGTTGTATCCGTTCTAATAGGATTGCTTGGTTTGGGCATGTTCTGCGAGCTGATTCACAGTCAGGAATGATTAGGAAAATGTACGTTAGTACCCCAGGGAGTGGGCGACCGCGTGGTAGACCACGACTACAATGGGAGACCGACGTAATAAACGACCTTAAAAAATTGGCTGCCATGGTAATTATGTCGCTGTTGCGAATGACCGTGGTAAGTATTCAAAGCTGATTAGCCTGAAAACGCTCCTATATGGAGCATGAACGCCGATTAAAAAAAAAAATTCTTAAGGGTTTGCCTAAATGTTGATTACAATTTAATTTGGATTTTTATTCAAATTTCGTAGATATCTTTGATTGATTTTTTTTTTCGCAAAACAGAATTATCATTCAAATATAAAATTATGGAAAAATGTGACAAACAAATTCATTTAGATGAAAATTAAATGCTTTTGTATATTTATTATTCATCCAACTCAACATATTTGTTGCAACACGTTGCAATAAATATTTGTAATTAACAACAAACATGTTCTTAGTTTTGTATATATATATACTAGCGGGACCCGGCGTGCTTTGCTACGCCTATAAATAAAGTTTGTGTGTATACATTTTGTTGACGTAGTAGCAATAATTTCAAAGAGTTGTAATAAGAAATGATCTATTTTTTTTTTTAAATATGAATGTAAAATGATCAGCACTCTAGTTGATCAGTAAAATATAAAAAAAATAGTATTATATATACAACAAAGGATATATAAAAAAATACGCGGTAAAATAAGTTTTCAGATGTGTCTCTATATAGAACATTAGAACATACCGAACAAAAATGGATTCACAAATTTTCACAGTGCTCATGCGGTTTAATATACGCTTTCTTTACCTGTGGTACGTTACTAAAAACGTTGCAAAAAATTTTGATTTTTATGTCATTTTGTGGTCAGCAAAGGCCGTAAGAATACCGACAATACATTCGATGAAGGTATAGAAGAAGTGATGCAAAAAAGGATAGAAGAAGTGATGCCAAAAAAATCAAAATTATTTGGATGTTTTTGTATTAGAATTCATAAGATGTGAATTCATAGGATGAGAAATAGATGAAAAACGTGATCTACGCAGGTGAAAAGTCGAAATTTGAACTTGACCTTGATTTTCCTGAAACTTGGCATATAAGTAGTATGGACAAAATAAAAAATACTACTTATTATAAAATATTTTTAAAGTGGATAGTTTAAGCACAGGGGGCACCCCAACATGCTTGAAAAATGAAAATTCTGCCAATCCTTTGAAATTAAATTGCTCAAGAACGGCTAAACCGATTTCATAAAACTTTTTTTTGTTTGATAGATGATTAGTTAGCCCTTTGAAAAAAAATTAATTTATTGTTTTTATAATTAATTTTTAAATAAAAATACTAAAAAAACTTATTTAAAGATGGCGCTAGGGTTGAAGATCAATTGGAATTAAATTAATTTTTTTTCTGAAAATAGTTCTATCCTTATTCTAAAATATATCAAATTAACTCAGAGACGTTAATTTTTGTTCTTGAGATATTTAATTTTGAAGATTTTTAGTACGACTGAAATTCGAATTTTTCTTCATTTTTTCAAACAACTTCCATTAACAAAAAATTTTAAAATCAATTAAATTTTAACTTTTATTTTTAAATATAGCTCTAACCTCACTTTAAAATATATCAAATTTACAAAGAGGCGTTAATTCGTGTTCTTGAGATATTTAATTTTGAAGATTTTTAGTTCGATTAAAATTCTAATTGTTCATTATTTTCTCGAACTTCAGTGGTTAAAATTTTTTGATGATATAAATTGTTCGAAAAAATAATGAACAAATATAATTTTAGACGGACTAAAAATTTCAAACTGCCGGTTTAATTCTATTTCTTTGTTCGTGCTTCTGGGCACACATTATATTTTGTATTATTCCGTCTAGCTGCGTACACGAATAAATCAGAAGGTATGCCGACGTTAGCTGACCACCACATTCAGTTGTCCAGATGTGAGAAGTACGGATTCTCCAAATCTACCACATCCTTGCAGCAATTTTCCTTGTTCTTTGTTAATGGTCATTGCAAAAGCGAGTCGCACCGGAAACTAAACGTTTGAATTCAAATGCCATATCTATTGGGATCATTCGTATGCGTGGCAACAGTACATCTTCCCCTTTGAATTTTCCATTAAAACTTGTAGCTTCAATGACATTGTTCATCATCTTTTTCACCTAAAATTTCAAAAAAAATTGTGCTATTTCAAAACATTTGACATATTTTTTTAATAAAATGTGTTGTGTAGTTGGAATTACAATATTTCTCACAACAACGCATAAAACCCTTTAAGACCTAGGTTCCACACCATCATGTTTTTTAAGATGATGGACGCAAACTGCTAGTGCTGGAAGCATAAACCAAGATCAGGTAAACATGGTTTTGCTGAAAGATTAAAACCGGCACATTTAATATTTATATGGAAGCTCATTTCTTCAAGCAAGCGAAAAAGTTCATTTTTTTAAAAAATATAAAAAAATAAAAAATTTGCGTCCATCAACAGCTTAGAAAGCATGTTGTTGTGGACCTTATTCTTCAAAGGTTGTCATGAGTTGTTGTTGCTCACATTGTAATTCGTACTATCCAACACATTTTATAAAGAAATAGCGCGTCATCATCAAAGAATATTCTATAACTAAGAGTACCCTGGTTAAACTTTCCAATTGAAACCAATTGAGAAAAATTAATTGGATTAATCGGAATTCTGCATTGGGAATTTTCAATTATTTCCTATTCAAAAAATCTATTTCCAATACAATCCTATTCATTCCTGTTAAATATCTCTATTTTATTTTTCAACCGGAATCTATAGGAAATGTATATAAATAGGAACTAATTGGAAATTTCCATTGCAGAATTCCGATTAATCCAATTTATTCCTATTAAATCTTTTCCAATTAAATCCTGTTAAATTTATAAGATTGTTTAATTTTTTTCTAAGTTCCTTTTTCCTTTTGAATCTCTTAATTTCCGATTGAAATTCAATTGGAAATTTCCTTTAGAATCCCACAGAACCTCTTTTCCTGTTAAATCCCATTCATTCCGATTGAATTTTAATTGGTAGATCGAAGTCTTCCTATTAAACCAATTCAATCCGATTTAATCCTATTGAAATTATATTGGATTTAATAGGATTCAATTGGTTTGAATTGGAAAGTTTAACCAGGGTAAGAGTGCTATCGTTGATTGAAAAAATTTCATCCACCAATATCCCTAAGATATCACTTTGGCTAGTGATATCTCACTGCCATTGCCAGTGGTTTACGATAACTCAAGCTAACTCATATGCAAAAAGCAGGAATCTAAGTATGCGGGGTTGTCACACCCATAGATCAAAAATTTTAAATTTTACAAATCTTCCTGCGGGAGTATATATTTAATTCGTTCTTGAATTCTTTAATTATTACTATAAAAACATCATTGATCAAAGCAAACTACGCTCATAAACCGATATTTAAACAAAAAACCAAATAAAATAATTATCACCAATCATTAATGAAAAAATAATCCACTACAATTTGAAAAATCAAATCGTAGTGTATTTGCACAAACTTTGACGTTAAAAACAACGTTCTAAATACAAATACGGCACCATCTATTGGCTAACCCAAATTTATGAGGCGTATCACACTATCAAATATATTGGTCAATAAAAAAAATATGACATGAAATTGGAGAGTGCAAACGCTGTAAAATAAACTTCGCTACCTAGTTTTTCATCTAGTTTTGATGACAATTTTTTTACCTCTAATCGTTATATTTTAATTAGCAATACAAATAAGAGTATTTTTCAATTTGATATTGATTTTTGTAAATTAACATAGAAGATCAATGAAAAATTTAGAATAATAAATAAATAAATTTAAATTATAGTTTTCTTTAATTTTTACTTTTATTTTTATCTTTATAAAAACCAATACAATAAATTTTTTACAGGTTTCGATACTTTTTAACACTTCTATAGTTAATATATAAACTCTACAATAGTTATTTAAGTATTAAGGGCAGTAAGAGTGTTTTACCGATTGAGGATATATGTTTTGAGATCGAAACGAAGTCGAGAACTCTAATATATCCGAAATTGGCAATACTCTTAATGCCCAAAATGCTTATTACATTTTTTGCACGATTAATAAAAATTCAATTAAAATTATTTAAATAATAAAAATCATTCACAAAATTCACAAAGTTTGAATGTTTTAAGGAAAATTTCTTAAAATGTCATTTCAAAATAGTAAGCTTTGCGTTTCATCATAATACTATAGGTTTTATTGTTGCAAAACTTAATTCCATCGAATATATTTTCAAAATTAATTGCTTTTAAATCTTTTAATTGCAATATTTTTAAATCAATGTTATTTAAATTTGAAGCTAGTGAATAGACGTACACAATTATTTAACTAATAATCGTTTTTATTCACATCCTGAGGTCTCCCTTACTGGTAAGTAATTGCTTACCGGCTGCATGATCGGTAAGTAATTACTTACCGACCAGTGATTTGTAAACGAAACTTACTATATTTATTTACGAATCAGCAAACATGCAAAATCGTCTAGTCGTGCAAAAATTATCAATAATCTTTGGTAACGTATTTGACTTAGCTATAATATGCCTTTCGTTTATTATCAAATAAAACAAAACTTTCTTTACTAAAACATATTTGATAGTCTAATAATGGCCTTATACGAAGTTGAAGTTTACAGGCTGATTCTGAGTTAAGAGGTCTTAGCTATGATTATTTTTGTTATGACAGTTTTTTTAAGAGGAATATCTTAGTTGCGATTCTGTGAACGTTGTCATAAAAAACCTCATAATAACTCTACAAATATATTTTGGAGATCTTTCAAACGGCTATTTTTATAAACAAAATTACAATAAAATGTCATATTTTCCTTTTAAATAATTTAAATACAAATTAAAATACCATAAAAATTATTATTAAGAATTATGGTATATTATATAATAATTTTTTATAAAATCAAGTTTATGTTTTAGAAAATTTTTTAAGGTATTAATAATTTTTGTGTGTGAAAATATTCAACCGCCATTTTATTGAATATCAATCTTGAAATCAAAAATGTATTTTATTTTATAATATTTTATATACAATTTATATAAAATTATACCATATATTAATTATTATTTATTTTGCAATAAATTTGTGAGAAAAGAATGACTGTTTTTCCTTAAAGTTTATATAAAATTTGCAATATTTTCCTAAAACAACATGAGACGTCAAAATTTGATATTGCAAATATGAAATTTTCAATCGCCATTTTATTTAAAATCATTATCAATATATATCAATATATATTTTGTTTTATAATTTTGATTCAAACTAAAATAAAATATAGATAATTATTATAAATTTTATAATAATTACATAAATAATTCATAATTAATATTTTATCCTTTACTAATATAATTTTTCATACAAGAATTCAAATAAAAAAATATGAAACTTTAAATTATGATGCTTAAGATGACCATGTTTGATGATCTTACGTTCAGAGGTTATTTTTTGACATCTCACAGTTGTGACTGCATACAGAATCGCATTTAAGAGGTTTTAGTCTTAGCTAAGAGAAAAGTCTTTGCTATGCCTATTTTTACATCTGTGAGGGTATGTCAGAATCAGCCTGTTACTATCAATTGAATAAATTGATTTACCCTGCCATCTGAAAGTTGGCATATAAACCATTCATATTTAACATTTAATTCGCAATTAAAAAATATCTAGGCATTTAATCAAGATAATAACTATCCTATCTCTCAAGCTGAACCATCATCCACACATTGTACAAAATTTCATTAAGATTGGTTACATTGTTGAGGAGTTCATCGCGGACAAACATCGTGACACGTGAATTTTATATATATAAGAAGATATATATATATATATATATATATATATATATATATATATATATATATATATATATATATATATATATATATATATATAAATATATATATATATATATATATATATATATATATATATATATATATATATATATATATATATATATATATATATATATATATATATATTTATATATATATATATGTATATATATATATATATATATATATATATATATATATATATATATATATGTTTATATATATATATATATATATATATATATATATATATATATATATATATATATATATATATATATATATATTTATATATGTAATGCATATTTCATTTGGTTTATAAATATGTAATGCATGTTCAAAACATAAAAAAATGGCCGTTTCTTTTCCTTTTTTTAGAAAGATTGATGCAGCAAGTTTTTGCAATGGAACTTTTGTATTGAAGAAAAGGATTATGAACAATAATATCAAAGCTACAGGTTGAAAGTGTTTTACTGATTAAGGAAAATATGCGTCCCCATTAATTTTAAAAACAAACAAAGCACATGCATCATGTAGTTTATTTGTAGAATTTGTTAAAAATTATGCAAATATGTCAATAAATAAAGTGACTTGACTGGTTTTAGATTAGTATATGGTGAGTGTGAGCAACCAACCAGCTTGCTAACAACTTAGACCGCACATTTCTTGGATGTTCTCCATGGATTAGTTCCAATAAGTGGCTCTGATAAATCTTAGGAATCACCATTCTATCACCAAAATAAATACAACCATCTTCACATGATAAAGAATCAGAAACACGAAAAATATGACTTTAGTTCCATTGGAATCCCACTTTTGGGCCATCCATCAATAAGAAAACTGAATCTTTAATTCAGTAAAAGAATTTAGGCAAATTCCGACCATTTCCGTTTCTTTTTCAAGCGGAAGACGTGATAATGCATCTGCATTGCTCATAAGTATAGACTTTTACTATAACGAATTTCATATTGATATGTTGAAAAAATAATAGCCCAACGTTGTATTCTCGCTGCTGCTACCTCAGATAAATTTTTTGTATTACTGAAAATATATGGTTTATGGTCAGAATAAATGACAAATTTTTGGCCAAAAATTTATTTGTTAAATTTTTTAACTGCGAAAATTACTGCGAGTTCTTTTCTATGGAGCGGGCTGTAATTTTTTTCGGCTTAAGGTAGAAGAAGCAAACAACACTGGTCGTTTTCTACCATCTATAACTTGTAAGGACAGCTCCATAGGGATTGACATTACAGACAATCACAATTTGTTTATTGGGATCGTAATGAGTTAAAATGTTGTAACAACTTAAAAAGAATGATTAGCAGTTTTGAAACGGTTTATCACAATCTTCGCTCCATAAAAAAGTTTTTTCCTTTCTTAATAGATCATACAAGGGATGTAAATAGCCATAAACCAATTTGCCATAAAAATTAACTAGTCCGAAAAATTAAAGTTCTGTAACATTTTCTTGTCTTCTCGCCTTCTCAATTGCTTTCAATTTTTCTGGATTGGGGTGAAGGCCCGACGCTGAAACTATATGACTCAAAAACTTTACTTGTTCCACATAAAATTAACATTTTTCAAAATTACATTTAATATTATTTTCATCCAATCTCTGTTTTGGCACCAACTAAAATATCATCTAGATATATTTGACCACCTTCAATATTTCTAAATACTGAACTAACCCCAAATGGAAACCATTGATAACGAAAAAGGCTTTTGTGGGTGTTTATTGTTAATAAGTGTTTTGATCTTTCAGAAACGGAAAGTTGTTAGTATGCTCCTTCTAGGTCCAGTACACAAAAGAATGAATAATTGGCTAAAGAAGCCAATCCCTCGTCAATTGTTAAAGGGTAGTGTTCCGTGGTGAAATATTTATTTATTTACTTTAAAATCGCAACAGATCCTAATCTTTCCATTTGGTTTGCAACAACCACAATCGGAGAAGCCCAATCACTAGACGTTACCGGTTTTCAAAAGGATTTAGATACAAGCAGATCTAGTGTTTTTCAACTTGATTCCGCAATCGGAAGGGTAAATTATAGGCACGAAAAAAAAATTGGTTGAATATCCTCCTTTAACACAAGATAAATCTCCAATCCCTTAATCGGGTTTAAGCTATTTGAATTAAAAACGTTTAGAAAAATATCACGTACCTGATTTCTATCTACAATTCCTGTAGGTAATATAGTATTAACTAGCACACGGTTCATTTTTTGCCTGAAAATACTATCTTCAGATTAAATAAATTTGATTTATCCAGTCACCTCTCATTATTGGTTGAAATTCATCCTTGGTATTCACAACTGTTAAAACTGTTCATATTTTTAAATTCGAGAAAACTACACAGTGACTTGTATTCCTCCAACTATCTCCAAACTGATTCCTAAAAGTAGTTTAACAGACTTAATATTCGAATAATTTTAAAAAGTCAATTTAGGGAAACGTTACTTCGGTCTGAAAGACTCATGAGCCAAAAGTGAAATTCGTACCCCCAATTTTTTTGGCATTTCTCGACGTTTCTGGACCTACTGATTCTAAAAAAGCAAAAAAAAAGTATATCTGTCTACCGGCCGGCCGTCATAACCTAAGAAATCTAGAAAACAGCAGGACGGATTTCAAAAATATTTTTTCTAAAAATAGGTTTACTCAATGGGAAGAGCCAAAAGGATGATGTGTTGGATAACTGTACCGCAAGTGTGTCAAAAAATCGTCAAGTGTGTCAAAACAAGGAAATTCGCATATTTTTTGCTTAAAAAACTTTCATTTTAAGTGATTACGAGTAGGAACATTGAATTTGGAGAAATCTTGGTATGTGAGACCAAGATTATTATTATAATCTTATATTACATTATAAGTTTATCAAAAAAATGTTGTCAAGTGTGTCAAAAGAAAGATTTTTATTTATTTTTTTACCCAATTTTTTAGAAAAAATTAAATTAATTTTTTGTTTGACATGAAATTTTATTATTATTATAGAGAATTATGGCATTATAAATTTGCCAAAAAAATATTGTCAAGTGTGTCAAAAAAATGATTTCATTTATTTTTTTAGATAATTTTTTGAAAAAAAAAAATTTAGCTGTTTGTTTACGTAAATATAATTGAACAAGGAAATTTTTGAATTTGTTATGGTTTTTGAAATATTTTTGGAATTTTGAAAAAGTTTCAATTTTTGATTTTGTAAGAATGTTTGGAGTATTTTTAGTTTTTGTTTGAAAAAAGTTTAAATTTTTTATTTTATTTAATTTTTACAATATTTTTGGAATTTTGAAAGAAATATGAATTTGTAGTTTTGAAATATTTTCTCGAAACTCTAAATGGAGTGGTTTTTGAGTAGTTTGCTGATTGTGTAATCTTTTTACTAAATTATGTTAATATATGATCTGTTATAATTTTCCGACAACGTATTGATGTTTCGTGTTAGTTTTGTAATACATATCTGAACAGAGATAAAATACATGTTCTTTAACAAAAAGTTATGTTTGATATACATCGCTGTCCAAAACTAAATCCATTTACTCATAAAAGTTTTTTGCCGAAAACTATATCAAAATCCTTAATCCAGACCGAAGTCTTGATATCTCAGAGCTTGAGATTTCAGCCCCTTCATATTTTGAGATTGTATTCCAAATAACAATTTGGAGCTTACATATGTCTGAATTATTTTTCTGAAGAGATTTGAATAGAAATTTTAGGATTCCCTCTGCAGATAATAATGAGGCAGCCTAATTTATGTACATTTGTTCAATATAACGGAAATCTGTAGTTGCACACAAAGATTTCTTCTAGTGTAAAATTATTATTTATAATTCAGATAAATGAATGCATTTTATATTTAATGAGAATGATTTTTAATAAAAATAATAATAATGAAAGTATAAAATAACAAATTTTCTCCAAGAGAATTTTCAACAATCTTTTTTTTCCAATTCAAAATAATTTTCTAAAACAATATAATAAATAAAAACTTAACACTTTCAATATTATAATTATAAACTACTATGCGATGGTATTAAATCATAAAACGTAAACATTTCTCATAAATCATTCGATTCAAATCTTTGCATTTTTGTACTTTTATGAGGACAAATGCTACAGCAATCACTTTCTGAATTGGTTCTATGCTATTTAACCGAGCATTTATTTTTAATCGGTGGCAGCGACGTTGGTAAGGGTGTTGAACGGCGCATTGTTAAAACTTTCTTTTGACGTGATATATCTTTTCTCATGTCTGATAATTTCTTTTCCATTTCACGTTTTCGCTGCAAATGAAATGGAACGTTATTAGGTTTAAAAATTAAAAAAATAAAAATGAAAACAATTTTGAACTTTTTTTAAAACTCAAAATATGGAGGGACTGAAATCTCACAGCTCTGAGATATCAAGACTTGGTTCTGGGTTAAGGATTTTGATATAGTTTTCGGCATAAAACTTTTATGAGGACATGGTTTTTAGTTTTGGGTAGCGACGTATATCAAACATAACTCTCTGTTAAAGTATAAGTACTTTTTATCTCTGTTTAGAAATTTATTTCAAAACTAACACGAAACATCAATACGTTGCCGGGAAATTATAACAGATCATAAATTAACATAATTTAGTGAAAAGATGATACACTCAGCAAACTACCAAAAATCCTCTCCATTTAGTGTTTCGAGAAAATATTACAAAATCACAAATTCATATTTCTTTCAAAATTCCAAAAATATTGTAAAACTTAAATAAAATCAAACTTTTTCAAAATTCCAAAAATATTCCAAAAATTAGAATAAAATCAAATACTTAAACCTTTTTTAAATTCCAATAATATTCCAAAAATTCTTAAAAATCCAAACTTTTTCCAAAATTCTAAAAATATTGCAAAAATTATAACACAATCAAAATTTGAAACTTTTTTCAAAATTCAAAAATATTATATAGTGAAAAACACGTGAAATCAGCAAGGTAAATGAGGTTTTAATTTTGTATATTTAGGTATTGGAATTCGTTGACATTAGTAAAAAAAAGATTTCTGCGTTTTTAGATTTTTTTTTTAACCCTGTCTTAAGATACAGGGTGTTGAAAAATCAAGAAATTGCTCGACCTTGGTGTATTGAAATGGCTCTACAGTCAAAACTACCGGACTGACTTTAATGTTATGTACCTCAAAATGTTGTCAAGTGTGTCAAAAAATGATTTCATTTATTTTTTAGCCAATTTTTTGGAAAAAAAATGTAGCTGTTTTTATGACGTAAATGTAATTGAAAATGAAATTGAACATGGACATTTTTGAATTTGTTATAGTTTTTGAAATATTTTTGGAATTTTGAAAAAGTTTGTATTTTTGATTTTGTAATAATTTTTGCAATATTTTTAGAATTTCGGAAAAAGTTTTAATATTTGATTTTGTAAGAATTTTTGGAATATTTTTAGAATTTTGAGAAATTTTTAATTTTTGATTTTATTCTAAGTTTTGGAATTTTGAAAAAAGTTTTAATTTTTGATTTTGTAATAATTTTTGCAATATTTTTAGAATTCTGGAAAAGTTCGAATTTTTAAGAATTTTCGGCATATTATCGGAATTTAGAAAAAGTTTAAATATTTGATTTCATTCTAATTTTTAGAAAATTTTTCGCATTTTGAAAAAGCTTGATTTTATTTAATTTAACAATATTTTTGGATTTTGATTATAATTTTCCGGCAACGTATTGATGTTTCGTGTTAGTTTTGTAATAAATTTTTAAACAGATATAAAAAATACTTGTACTTTAACAAAGAGTTATGTTTGATATACAGCGCTGCCCAAAACTAAAAACCATGTCCTCGTGAAAGTTTTTTGCCGAAAACTATATCAAAAGCCTTTACCCAGACCGAAATCTTGATATCTCAGAGCTACATTACTAACGATTTTGAAGGAAAATGTTAATATACAAAACAGAACTATTTATGAGTAACTGGCCTACAACATTAGTTTATTGATTTTAATGAAAGTGCCAATGAATCAGCTGACGGTATGTTTAGTTGTATTTCTGAGTCCTTAAAAACTTTAAATTTAAGTTTTTCAAGTGTTACCGCATTGGAGGTTGATAATATAAATCTGAATTTGTATGCCATTATCCATTATTATAAATAAATCAATTAGCATTACAGAAATAACGCCCATACATGCACACTTACACCAAACCGAAACCTAATTAAAAAAAAAAATTTATTTTATAACTGAAAAATGAAGTCGCACAAATCCAACGAGTTTTTTAGTTTTAAGATCGTAGGGGTAGGATGTCCTTCTTTGAAACTTTTAAAACGTGGCAACCCTGAATGAAACAAACACACTTATACTAACATTATTCTTTTAATGATTAATCGGGCTATCATTTGCCAATTTGAAATTTAGAATTTTTGTTCTCGTTACAATAGGTCCTTTGCATAGTTCTCGAAAGTTTTTGTTGCAGAGAATGCGATCAAAAAACTGAAGCCGGTAGTGAGCCTTTCTTGCTCATATACAGCAAATGCTTTTTAGACAACTCAAACAGGAAGTTTGTAGCGTTATCTTACTATTGTGACCAGAGGTAAGTGATATCCAATGCGTTTCAATAGCAATGACTGTATTACGTGTCATTATCACACCTGTTTATCAAAAAACAACAAAAAAATCTACAAATCAACTAAAAACTGATCTTTCTAAAATTTAATTATTTTAATTTTTATTTTTTAGAACAGTTGTTTATAACAGATGTTGCTAGTGTTTTTTTTTCCTATTTTGATGTGTAATTTGTACTGTAAAATACAATCAAATATAACATAAATTCAAAACAGCACTTACAGTCCAAGTTCTTAAATTTAAATCAAAGTACCATTCTTACGCATATCAGAATAGCTATATGACCAAGTAGAGTAATTTGTGATAACATCAAACTTTTAATTCTTAAAATCATTTCAAAAACTTTCACTTATTCCACCAAAACAGTATCTAGAAGTTTTAAAATTTGTCAAACCAATGAAAAATAAATGTTTCTGTTGATTCTTAGGATGAAAATATAATCCATTTTCCTCTCATATTCTGTTTCATATTGTTATATTTTTAGCTAGACCACTAGGTTAGGTATACTGTAACAGAATAGGGATTACGCAAAGATGAAAGGAAAACAAAGTTTTTAAACCAATTTTTTGGTTGAGGTGACGATTTGGTTATGTTATTTTTTAAAAATTCTGTTTATATTTTGTTTTGGGTTTAATGAGATTATGTTGTTTATATTATCACTGTTACAAAAAAAATATATTTTTGTTTTTACTTTAAAAAATTATCATGAAAAAATAAATCCATCCAACTCATATATTACATTAAAAATGCTTGAAAGACAGTCAAGTTTTTGAAATTTATAACGCTGACGCCACTGTTATACTGTTTTAGCATAACATAAAATCTAAATTTGCATAATCTTGAATGCAATTTTTTTCTTTGCCTGTGTTCATAAAAGTAAGTTAAAAGGAAAATTGTAACACAACTCAACAAAGGAAGTGTAAATTTCCTGAGAAAACTCATAAAAGATATATTTTTTTCTGTGTTATAAGAAAATACCCAAAAGGAACATATTTTAAATTAAGAACAAAAAACATGTTCACAGAATATAAAATATTATCTGCACGATAGGTAGGTTGATAAGTTGTTTTGAAATTTTAGAAGGCGATTTGATTTTATCTTTAATATTATCTTTTAATTTAACAATAAAGATGTTGTATTTCTACAGATGAAAAACGGGAACTACACAGGTGAAAAATTCGAAATTTGAACTTGACCATTTTTCATTTTTCTTAAACTTGGCATATTACAATTTTTTAAAGTGTATAGTTTGTGCATAGGGGGCATCCCAACATGCGTGAAAAATTAAATTTCTGCCAATCCGATGTAACTTTGAAATTGAATTGCTCAAGAATCGGCTATACCGATTTCATCATACTTTTTTTTGTTTGATAGATGATTAGTTAGTCGTTTGAAAAAACATTGAATAATTGTTTTTATAATTAACTTTTAAATGAAAATATTAAAAAAACTTTTTAAAAGATGACGCCAGGGTTGAAGATCAATTGAAATTTATCTTATTTTTTTTTTAAATCACTCCTATCCTTACTCTAAAATATTTTAAATTTACAAAGAGGCGTAAGTTCGTGTCCTTGAGAAATTTAATTTTAAAGATTTTTAGTCCGTCTAAAATTCTAACTGTTCATTATTTTTTCGAACAATTTTTATTAACAAAAAATTTTAACTGAAGTTCGAAAAAATGATGATAAATTCGAATTTTAGTCGGACTAAAAATCTGTAAAATTAAATATCTCAGAAACACGAATTAACGCCTCTTTGTAAATCTTCTATATATATAGAAATTAATGTTTGTTTGTTTGTTCGTATTTGATAATCTCCGAAACCACTGCACCTATTTGAAAAATTCTTTCACTATTTGAAAGGTATATTATGCCAGATGAACATAGGCTATATATTATGTATATAAATGGAACCCCAGGGCCTTTATAATTATCTTAATGGGTTTAGCCTAAATGTTGATAGTTATTTTGTTGGGAGCGTTGCTGTTTATATTGTACATTAATGACATTGGATTATGTGTATCGAATGTGGAAATAAGGATGTTTGCTGATGACACACTGGTGTACATGCATGTAAAAGATATAAATGAAGGAATACGAATAATGAATGCAGATTTATCTAAAATTTCTGAATGGTTAGCGGTTAATAAAATGAAATTAAATCTTAGGAAAACGAAAAGTATGATTGTGTCAAAAAATAATAATTATGATCGGTTGGTGAATGAGCAAATAATTATCGAAGGAAACGTGATCGAATTTGTGGACAGTGTGAAGTATTTAGGAATAATAGTGCAAATGAAAATGTGTATGAGTAAAAATGTGGATTATGTATGTAAAAAAATAGGGAAAAAAATTGGATTTTTATCAAGAGTATCCAAAAAGTTAACGATAGACGCAAAGATTAACCTGTATTATTCAATAATAGCGCCACATTTCGAATATTGTTCTACTTTGTTAATTATGTGTAATGAAGCAGAAATACAAAGACTGCAAAAATTACAAAATAAAATAATGCGCGTAATCTTAAGGGTACCAAAATGGACGAGTGTTAAGTGGATGTTGGAGACATTAGGGTGGATGAGTGTGACTCAACGTATTGTTTTGAATGTATTTTTGTGGATATGGAAGATAAAAAATAAAAAACTACCAGAGTATATGTCGAATAATGTTATTTATAATTATGAAGCGCATCAGTATCGGCTGAGAAATATTGATGATTTTAGGCTACCGAAACATCGATCTGCATTTGGCCAAAATACAACTGAATACAAAGGACTAAAATTATTTAACCAGTTACCTCACGATGTAAAAAACGAAATTATTGAAGTTAGATTTAAAAGACAAACCATACAGTTTATCAAAGAAAATGTCCAACTAAAACTATCCGATATTTTAAGCACGATGTAGTATATTTGATTTTCGTCAAATAATGTAAATTATAAAATGTATTTTAAGTTTAGATGGAAATGAAAAAAATGTAAATTTAATAGCATATTGCTAAATATATATAAATCAATCAATCAAATCAATCAATCAATCAATCAATTTTTATCCGGTTTTTATTTAAATATCGTTTTATAAACTTGGCTTGCTTTGATCAATGTTTTTTACGTTGAACATAATTTTATGAAAGTGAAAAATAAATATTTGTTTATCAAAATTATATATACGTATTGGAATTACGAAATGGAATTAGCACAAATATAGTATACAAAAAAGCGTAGCTTATGTATAATCAAACACGGATAGCAATCATGATTTAAAATGGTGGCACTAAGTCGGCAACACGTTTGCAATATAATAGTGATTTGCAAACGGTAACAATGCATTAATACCAATGAATTTAATATATCTTCCCGCCCGCAGGAACATATGTAAAATTTAAAATTTTGGATCTATGGGTGTGACAACCCCGCGCACTTTAGTACCTGCTATTGGTTCAGATCAAATCAGTTAACGTGAGATATTGTATACAACTGGCAATGGCAGTAGATGTCACTGATATAAGTGGATAAGAGGTATTTAGGGGTGCTAGCGAATGAACTTTTTTCAAACAACGATAGGACCTTTAGCGTTAGTTATGGAATATTCTTTGACGATGACACGCTATTTTTTTTAAATAAAATGTGTTTTGGGTACTAAAGGAATTACAATGTGTGTCATATATGCTGGATTGTATATGCTTATAGCACTAGGATAGTTAGTAACCCAAATTTAGCTTTGCTTTCCTGCAAATTTGAAAAAAAAACTATTTTATTTTTATTTCCTCCATTCTATTAAATATTGCTCTATGTCGTACATTATTATGTGAAAGGATTTATTATTTAGTTTTCCATTCCTTAAAAAGAATATAAAAATCCGAAAAAAGAAATGTTCGTCCATCTACGTTTTAAAAAGCATGATTTTGTGGACCCTAGGTCTTAAAAGGTTTTTGTGTGTTGTTGTGACACATATTGTAATTCAAAATATGTCACATACTTTGAAATTGCACAAATATTTTTGAAGTTTTCGGTGAAAAAGATGATGAACAATGTCATTGAAGCTACAATTTTGAATGGAAAATTCGAAGGGGAAGATGTAGTGCTACCACGTATTCCAATGATCCCAAGAGATATGACATTTGAATTCAAACGTTTAGTCTCCAGTGCAACTATTGCAATGACCATCAACAAAGCACAAGGACAGTTATTGCAAGTATGTGGACTAGATTTGGAGAAGCCGTGCTTCTCTTCATGCTTCTCACACTGTATGTGGCTAACGCGTTAGGAAAACCTTCTGATTAATTCGTGTACGCACTAGATGGAAAAACAAAGTGTTCCCAAACAAGCTGTACTCGAATAAATAAATAGAATTAAATTGACATTTTGAAACTCTTACCATATCAAAATAAATAAGTTGCAATAAAAATGACACAATGTAAATTGAATGTTATCATAACGAGTTTTCTCGAATTGTCTTTTTTATGAGATAGTGGCAATATGCGACGGGTATAACCTTAAATAAACAAAAATTTTCACTATTTAGTGTAAAAATAAAATTTTGAGAGATTTTGTGAGTGATTAAGATCAAAGTAATTATTGTAATTCACTTGAATTTTGTAATTTGAAAGCATTTTTCATTTTCTCTCAGAAAAACTGCTTTAGGACAGTTTTTGTGTATTTCGTGTCGAAAACAAATACAATGCATGAGCACTGTGAACATTTGAGAATCTATTTTTGTTCTGTAGAATGTTTTATATAGAGATGACACACCTCTACTATTCAACAAGTCATTTAAATTGTTTTATTGCTTACTTGAAAACATATTGGCAGATCGCTAATTTTTCATATATCCGAGCTGATCAGCTAGAATGGTGATTATTTTTCGTTCACACTTTTAAAAAGAACAATTAAAAATTACGCTATATCATTTCTCATTATCACGTTTTGAAATCATTGCTCCTATACGTCAGCAAAATGTCTGCACAAAAACTTTATTTATAGCGTAGCAAAGCACGCCGGGTCCTGCTAGTATGAAATATTTTAGAGTAAGGATAGAACTGATTTAAAACAAAATTAATTAAATTTGTAATGAAGAGCCTTCATTGGCGAGCCAATGAAGCGGCATAGCAGGCTGCGTACCTAGAGCTTATTAACGCCTTAACGACTAAAGCTCAGTCATCGTGGATTTGATAGATTAATACCTGCTGCTTCAACACAAACGCAGAAATGTACGCAAATTACGTGAATAACCAGAAGTGGAAACAATACGAATGAAAAAATGAAACTCTGGCGACCCCTGTTGCGAAAGAACCACGATCAGCACGTCCAACCCCCACAATCATTCCCATACGCCCACCCACTCACGCTGCATATACGCTCACGTGCACCCACACACTCATACTGCGAAGCAAGACCATTAAGCTCAAAGACCCGCAGCAAGTACCGTAGATGGTAGCAATTAAAAATAAGTTGTATTGCTGCCATATGATCAATCTGATACAGTTCGTAAACCACTGCCATTGCTGTAACCGAGAATCAAATCTTAGAGCCCGGGAGAAAGTCACACGCTATATTGAAAGTCTTCATTGTTTATCCCTTTGTGTTTTTGTTACAGATTCTTTATTTTATTTGCAATATTTAAAGACGATAAAAACAACTTGTTAACTATTTAACAATATTTATTTTCAAGAGCAAATTTTTTGTTTGACATTTTCTTTTTAGACTTGTAGCGGAAACTATATAAACATAAAAATAAAAAGAGATAACTATATGTAATTACATTTCAATTCAACGCCATCTATTATTAATAATAAAAGTAAATTTTGAATATATTGAAAACTTATTTTAACACTCCCTCCTTTTTAATATTTAAAAGACTTCTAATAAATTCAAATGGTCCCTTACTTAATGGTTTTGTAAGGATGTCTGCCAATTGGTGTTTGCTGTCCACAAACTTTAATTGATACTCTTTCCCCAATTTTTCTTGTAGAAATTTATATCGGACGTCTATGTGCTTCGTACGTTTACTAGCACCTTCATCTTCTATCATCCGCATTGCACTTTGGTTATCCATATTGATTATTATTGGGTAATCAGCTACACCAAACTCTTGAAAAAATCTTCTCATCACTATTGCTTGTTTTATTGCTTCAGTTGCAGCAATAAATTCTGCTTCTGCTGTTGACAACGCTACAACTGATTGTCGTTTTGAGAACCAATCAATCGCAGTACCATTCATCATAATAACGTAACCAGATGTAGATCTTCTCGACTTACTATCACCAGCAAAATCAGAATCGCTATATGCTTGTATAAAATCAATATCACATCTTTCGACTGCTTCGAATTTCAAACCATATTCTTTTGTTCCTAGCAAATAGCGTAACAGTCGTTTAACACCTTCCCAATGACCATTATTTGGATTTTCGTTGTATCTGCTCAATTGATTCACTGTGAATGCAATATCAGGCCTTGTGATAGATGCGAGAAATAACAACGACCCAATTGTCTCACGGTATGGTGCCTTGCATGGTGAATTGTTTCCAACATTTAAATCAAAGGTTGGTCCCGGTGTGCTAACAGATTTGCAGTTTTCTATTTTTAGCTTTTTTAATAAATTTTCAATGTATTTCTTTTGTGTGATTTTGATACTACCACTTTTTTCACAATCAATTTCCATTCCAAGATACATTGTCAAGTCTTCTCGTTTTATTTCGAATTTGCTTTCTAAATGCTTTAACAATTGCTCGATTTCAAATTCGCTTTTTGATATTATCAAGCCATCATCAACATATATCACTAATATCAATATATCATTTCCATTTTTAATGAACACACATGGATCGACTTCTGATTGCACTAAATTGAATTCTTTAAGGGTTTGTACAAACATTGCATTCCAATTTCGTGAGGCTTGTTTCAGGCCATATATCCCCTTTTTAATTTGCACACTCTATTAGTACCGTCGTCGTAACCTTCTGGTTGAAGCATGTATACTTCCTCATGTAGTTCGCCATTTAAAAATGCCGTTTTCACGTCAAATTGTTTCATTTTCAGTTTAAACTGAGCTGCCCATCCTATAATGAATCGTATTGACTTGTATTGAGCAACTGGACTGAAGGTCTCATTGTAGTCAATGCCAAATGTTTGATTGTAGCCTTTAGCCACGAGACATGCTTTGTGAAAATTATTTGATTTAATTCTGAACACCCATTTGTTGTTTAACGCCTTTCTGTCTTTTGGAAGCTCCACCAAATCCCAAGTTTCATTTTTCAACAGGGCTTGTATTTCATTTTTCATAGCATTTTTCCATTTGCTATCCAGTTTCGCCTCATCATACGATAATGGTTCATCACAGGCAAGAAAACTTGAATACATTTCATCATTACTCATAAGATAGTCATTTTGGAGTCGTTTTGGTAACTGGATCTCATTTCTATTCCGCAAACTTCGATGAATTGCTTGTTCATGATTTATATTTGTGGATTGGCTTTCAACATCGATGTGAACATCTTCGTGTGACACTTCGTTTTCATTTATTTCTTCATCATCCAGTGTCAGTACGTTTATATCATTTTCAACATTCAGATTCAACTCGACTTCAGTATTTGAATTATTTTCAGTTTGACCACAAACATCATTTGTTTTCATTTGTACAACTACAGGATCTTGTTTTGCCGTCTTGAATATAACATCTCGACTTATTTCAATTTTGTTTTCATTTGGAATATATATTCGGTATCCTTTACTTTCAAGTGAATAGCCAACAAATATTCCTGGTTTACTTTTCACATCCCATTTTAATCGTTTGACAGCCGGAATATGAATAAACACTTCGCTTCCAAATAATTTTAAGTCATCAATTCTTGGTTGCTTTCCATAATACAATTCAAACGGGGTTTTCGCTTCTACTGAACTTGTTCCGGTTCTATTAAGAACATACACTGCTGTATTAACAGCTTCTGCCCAGAACTTTTTATCCATTTTGTTGTCATACAATAACGCTTTTGCTGCTTCTACTATCGTTCTATTTTCTCTTTCAGCTGAACCGTTTTGCTCAGGATTGTAAGGAGTTGTGAACTGTTGACAAATACCATATTTATCAAGAACACGCTTAACATGCTGCGATTTAAATTCTGTGCCATTATCTGAACGCATAATTCTTACTTTAGCATCAGTCTCAGTTTTGAATTTTCGAACATATTCATCCAAAATAGCTGTCACTTCAGTTTTTGATTTTAAGAAGTAAACGTTCCTGTAATGAGAAAAATCATCTTTTAATAAAAAGAAATATTTAGAGCCGCCAATCGACGCTTGTTCCATGGGTCCACAGAGATCCATGTGAATTATTTCTCCAGGTTTCGTCGTAATAGTACTAGACGAAGGAAATGGTGTTCGATGTTGTTTTGACATTATGCAGGATTCACACTGTAAGTTACTTGTTGATATTTTGATGTCATGATTCTTTAGAATGTTTTTACAATATGCAATATTTTGATGAGCTAACATTTTATGCCATGTTTCTAATGTAGGTGGTTCTTTCGAACTAAAATAAGCTGCTTTGTTGCTTGTAACTTCAATTTTTTAACTTAAATAAATTTTGTTCTCTTTTTCCAATCATAACCACTTCATTATTCTTCAATATTTCACAGATATTGCGTCTTGTAACTATGATGAACCCCTTATCGGCTGCTGCACTCGCAGAGAACAAATTGCATTTTAGTTGAGGAACATATAGTACATTTTTAATAGTACCCGAACTTGTGCTGCTTTTGTTATGAATATTAATGTTGATAATACCTTCACCAACCACTTTCAATTTATCACCATTGCCAATAGTGACATGGTTTGCTGATGCTTTCGGGACATATTTTTCGAACCACTCCAAGTTTCCTGTCATGTGATGACTTGCTCCTGTATCTAAATACCAGTTTTCAGAAAATTCATTTGTTGCTAATGAAGTGAATGCTTGTAAATGTGAACTATTCAAGCTTTTTACAAAAATTACAAGCATCATATTTCTTATTCGATGGTAATTTCTTATGGTATTTTTTATCAAACTTTTTAACTGCAAAAGCTCCCTCCACTTGTTCAAAAACTGTATCATTTGTTAGACGTTGTTACTGGTTGAAACCGTGAAGTAAGTGTATTTAAATTCTTAGTTGCAGTACTGTCCCAAGCTGAATGAAAATGTTTGTATTGGACAGGTAGTGTAGATAGTATTTTATTTAACAGCATAGATTCACTCACAGCCTCACCACATGTACTCAAACTGTGACTAAGATTTTCCAGTTCACTTATATGATTTGCTATTCCATTACCCTTGTACGTGTACGCATAAAATTGTTGGTGTAATGCGTGAATATCTGCCGAATTTGCTGTACCATATAATGCTTCGATACGAGACCACATCTCTGCTGCAGTTTTGCATGATATTAATTGTGTTATTGTTTTCTCACAAACAGAAGTAATAATAATATTTTGAGCTTTTAAGTCATTGCTGTCAAAATCTGCTGGCTTATCTTCATGTTTATATGTTTTTTCTACAATTTCATAAACTTTTGCGTTTTTTAATATAATTTTTATCTGAAATTGCCATGCTGTGTAATTTCGTCCATTTTCTTGCAGACATACGGTCCTTTTGAATTCCGCTCCCTCAGCCGCCATCTTTGCTGCTTTAAATTAAATCGACTTTTTATTTTATTTTAAATTTCTACAACTTGCAAATAATGCTGCACCTGGGCCCATAACCTGTTACAGATTCTTTATTTTATTTGCAATATTTAAAGACGGTAAAAACAACTTGTTAACTATTTAACAATATTTATTTTCAAGAGCAAATTTTTTGTTTGACATTTTCTTTTTAGACTTGTAGCGGAAACTATATAAACATAAAAATAAAAAGAGATAACTCTATGTAATTACATTTCAATTCAACGCCATCTATTATTAATAATAAAAGTTAATTTTGAATATATTGAAAACTTATTTTAACAGTTTTATTAATACATTTCCGATTTAGACTGAAGGTGTCTCGCTACACGCATCGCCAGCTCACACACATACACGCATCGACAAGCAAGCCCCCATTCAATCACTTGTACACCCTATCACGCGCATTCACACTTCTACGTTAGAAAAAGTAAAACAAAATAACCAAAATTCACTCACCCCATGATTATATCCTCCAGGCTTCAAAGTCTTACGGCCTTAGCCCTCCATCAGCGGCGAAAAATCCCATAGGCAAGGTGTCATAGCCAAAATTGCATAAATAATACTTAAATGCTGCGTTGAAATTCGGTAGACAGCCAGAAATTTATAAAAATGTTGCGTTGAAATTCGGTTGCAATAGCACCAAAATTGTATATAAAGGTCGCGCTGGAATTCGGTTGTAACAGCACAAAAATTTTATACAAATGTTGCGCTGAAATTCGGTACTAATAGCACAAAAATTGTGTATCAATGTTGAGTTGAACTTCGGTTGTAATAGCACAACAATTGTATATCAATGTTGAGTTGAACCTCGGTTGTAATAGCACAAAAATTGGATATCAATGTTGCGTTGAAATTCGGTAGTAATAGCACAAAAATTGTATATCAATGTTGAGTTGAAACACTGCGGAAATTCCCAGCCGCCACGTTAAGCCAGTCCAACACAAGGCGTGTCGTTTCTCCTTTCAATTCGCTGTTCACCACACTCGGATGATCAACCAACAAGAACTCCAATAAAGAATAGCGTAACAAGGTCGTATATTTTTCAATGAATAAAACAGCTTTTAATACCAGTTTCACGCTTCTACGTGAATTAATCTGCAAAATTCTACGCAAACCTCGATTTGATAAATTTTCCGTGATGTTTCATAAACTTGTTCGCAAGAGACTAAAGAATTTTCGGTTAAACAGTATAAACTCGTATTCTTTGTCATACATGAGCCAGAAGGCACCTTTTTTTTTTTTAAATAAAATGTGATGTGTAGTAGGCATTACAATATGTGTCAAAACAACACATAAAAACCTTTTAAGACCAAGGTCCCACAACAACATGCGTTCTAAAGATGTTAATGGACGCAAATCTGTTTTTTTTTGTTTTTTTTTAATATTTTTTTGTTAAATAATGGATAACTAAACCATAATTCCTATCACATATAAAATATGACATAGGCCAATATTTCGTGATAGGATAGGGAAAATAAAAATAAAATAAGAGGTAAAAAGCAAATTTGTTTTAAAAATTTGCAGGAACAAAACTAAAATTGGTTTGCCAATAGTCCAGCTAATGGCATAATCCTTGATTATGGAACGCCAATATTTCGTGATAGGATAGAGAAAATAAAAATAAAATAAGAGATAAAAAGCAAATTTGTTTTAAAAATTTGCAGGAACAAAACTAAAATTGGTTTGCCAATAGTCCAGCTAATGGCATAATCCTTGATTATGGGACGCAGTATATTTTTCAATGATTAAAGCTCAGATATATAGTTATATGAAGGCTCGTTTCTTCGAGCAAGCTATAGCGTTCCAGCATCAAGGAATATTCATTAGCTACGACTGAGAGTGCTACCGTTGACTGAATACAGTTCATCCGCCAGCACCCCTAAGATATCACCTTGGCTAGTGATATGTCACTGCTATTGCCAGTGGTATGTGATATCTCACGTTAACTCATATGCCAATAGCAGGGACTGGAGTACACGGGGTTGTCACACCCGTGGATCAAAAAATAGAAAAAAATTAACAAATTAATAAAAACTGATCCCTCCATGCGTGATTTTTTTTTTTTTTTTTTATTTTTATGAAATAAACACGTAGTGGGATTACAGTTCACTATTGTAGTTACAAAAAAAAGTGCGTTCGGAATTATTGAAATGAATTTTGTGAAAAATTTGATTTTTAAAGATTTTAAATAATTACGGTTATAAACAAAAAACATAATCGTAAACATAAACAAAATAACATACGCTAACTGCACTTCCCCCAAATTTAGCAAATATATTTATTTAAAATGAAGTATATGAAATAATTTAGAAAACTAGCTAGTCTCTCGTTGTGATTTAATAAATAAATAGATATTATGGTTTTATTTAATTTCATTTTTAGTAAAAAATTTTTAAACATAATTTCATACATTTCTCATTTAAAACATTTAACTGTTTTTATTATTACTTTTTCATCATTAAAAACTGAATAAGGGAACTCTTCTATACCAAAACAGGCAGCCGAGTACTGACCATCAAGCGTTGCAACAATGACTGCTCCTACAAAATTAGGATAGTATTTCGCAATACGTTCTAATGCCTTTTTCGCTGCTACATAAGGTTCATATCCATTACGTAAGTTTTCAACAGCTAAATAAGAAGGCAAAAATCTCATTTAAATATCACCATCTCCTGTAGCTGCAGCAGCCCCAACAGCACCATCAGCATAAGCTCCGGAACCAATAATAGGTGAATTTCCAACCCGTCCAGGAATTTTGTTACGTGCACCATTTGTGGAAGTACCCACAACAACATTTCCTTCTTTGTCGATAACAATCATACCAATTGTGTCATGGTTGTATCGACCGAATTCATTGTTCTCCAAGTAATATTGATCGACCGAATTTAATGACTCTGGTTGATATGGACCACAAGACCATATAGGATTAGGAATCACATTAGACCAAAAAGTCAGTTGACAATTATTCTGTTTCCAATCAATCCAAAGCTTATGGCTATGAGTTGTTGTAAGATTTTCCAGTTTAAATCCAATTTGTAAAGCAAATTCTGTAGCTTGATCGCCGACTAAAGGGGAATGTTTTGTATTTTTTAAAACGTGTCTGGCAACCTTTATAGCATCTTTAATATTTCTTAACGCCGCTACAGCACCAACATTCATTGTCATACCATCCATTATCATTGCATCTAATGTTGTCTCTCCATTTTCATCAGGACTTCCACCATAGCCCACTGTACCATCACACTGATCACGTTCGCATATTGTGCATCCTTCAACAACTGCATCAATCGCAGATTTGCCGAGCTTAAGCGATTCCCAAGCTTAAATGGAAATCGTCATTATAGTAAACTATGAAGTGATACAACACACAAACCTTTTACTGTAGCATTTGAAAATCCCCATGTATTAATAACCAATGGAACTTTTGCATAGTTTTCACTGATAAATATTAAAAATATAGTACTAAACATCAATTTTTATTTTAATCCAACGAAATATCAAACAAATATCGGTTTGTTGAATGAAGGAAAAAATAAACAAAATACTTTGGAACTACTATATTTAAATACTATAATTAAATACTATACTAAATTAAATTAAATAAATACTTTCGTTAGAACAATTTTCTTATAAGATAAATTATTTAATATGTTAAGTTGGCAGTTGTAATAAGAAATAACTCCTGTCACAATTGCTACTAAAGTTTGAGGTTAACTAATGTTTATATAAAACTATACACAAAATTAAAATATATATTTGATCTGTTTATTCTGTTTTAAGTTTAAATGATCAAATACAAAATCAAAATATTTTGGATAGTGAGTAAAATGATTTTTGGGAAAAATTGATTTATTCCGGTTCCCACGAAAAAAAAAACAAAATCGCTTGGTACTAATCAGAAAATTAGTTAAAATCTTTACAGCTTATTTAAAATGCAAAATTACTACGACATATTAGAAGTAAATGAAAATTCAACTCAAGATGAAATAAAAAAATCATATCAAAATTTAATATTAAAATACCATCCAGACAAAAATGATGGTAGCAATGAAGACTCCCAACAAACTACAGACAAATTTATGTTAATTGATGAAGCCTGGAAAACATTACGTGATCCCAAATTTGTAATACATAAAATTGTAAGATGGTTTCACGAAATATGTTATTTCCAACGCATTGGGAAGAAACACCAATATATTAGAATGGATCAAACGCAAGTTTAACCGATTTTATGATGTTTATGTATTATGAAATAATAGCTTACAACAGTATTACAGTAAAATTTAGATCTATAACGGAAAGAGAAATGATAAAAATACCCATATAAGAAATATAATACGTTTCGAAGACAAGTACAAAACCGATTGTAGGATAATAATTTTTAGCTATTGAGTCGATTGGACAAATATGCACAGCTATTGGAGATTTGAAAACATTTAGAGCAATTACGGTTAGTGTCCGGAGAATTCAAATTTATGTAGTAGGGTGAAGTAATGCGGGTGAAAACGCAGTGTGAACCAATAATAGGATATTGCAAAGGAAATATTATTGTTAATTGTTTTATGCTAAGAACAAATTTGTGTAACGGAAACTATATAAACACAGGACTATAGATTGTGGACGAACGAGAAACTATTATGAACTACGCGTGGTAAGCAAAATTGTGATTCATGAGAACACAGACATTATATAAATCGGGAACTTTACTGCTCTACGTTATCATACTCCAGTCTACATAAAAAATTCCAATCTTCGACCCTAGCGTCATCTTTAAAAAAGTTTTTGTAATATTTTTATTTAAAAATTAATTAATTTTTTTTTCAATCGATTAATTAATCATCTACCAAACAAAAAGTAATTTTACGAAATCGGTATTGCCGTTCTTGAGCAATTTAAGCTAAAAGTTACATCGGATTGGCAGAATTTTAATTTTTAAATGCATTTTGGGGTGCATTTTTAAATAAATCGTATTTTTTGTTTTGTCCATACTACTTATATGCCAAGTCTCAGAAAAATCAAATATGGTCAAGTTCAAATTTCGACTTTTTCACCTGTGTAGATCACGATCCAATGTAATACCGCTAATGCAGGTTATCGCGTGTTGACATCAACCAAAATAAAAAGTATTCAAAAATGCAAGTAATAAAAAATTTAATAATATATGTTTAATGTGGGTGATACATGTTTTGATGGTGATATATGAACATGGTGATACATGTTTTGATGACCATATAGTAACAGCACAGAACAATAAAAGCAAATTTGCAGATTCTCATCAACATTTCCACAAAATGCAAAGATGACGAGTATGAGTGACGAACAAAAAGAGAATTAACAAGCATGCGTTATATGAATGTTTTAATTTCTAACGACTTACTCTGGAACGAATATATAATAACGAATTCAAAAAATCGTCCATTAACACCTCGGAAAGCTGGTTGTTTGGGACGTAGGTTTTAAAAAATATTTATGTATCGTTGTGAAACATATTGTTAATCCTACTATACAACACTAAAATTAAATACAATAATAACATTTTCATGCCTCTGATAAAGTGGGTCATGTTCCAAATCCAATAAATCCTTTTTATTTCCAAACTGAATGGACTCGGATCCATTCGAGATTGATTTTGACTTGTAGAAAATATCCAAAACCAGCAAAACGGTTATATTTTTATTACGAAGAGCTTAAGTTATTCATGCAGGCATTATTGAATTGAAGTGAATTTTAGAAATGTTCGAATTGGCTCCGACTCAAAACAAAACATATAACTTTTTGAATTTTAGTAGTTGCACAAAATTAAAAAAATTTTGGAATTAAATTTGGAATTAAAAAATTTTGGCTCTTGTTACACATGTAACTGGTCGATATAACCTACTGAGACTAAAAACACCAAAACGAATTTATATTTTCATTTTAACGATGTGTGGGATTCTATATCTGCTGACACGTTGACCTTATCTGACCAATACAGCCATTCTTTCTACCAGTCAAAATTAAGTTCTACTATTTTACGACCTACCATTTTTGAAAATCGTCCATCCTCAACTCTTTTATTTAAAAAAAAACCTCAGTAATTTATCGACATCACTATACCCTTTGAAGCCTCATACTTGTGCGCCGTAGGACAAAACCGATCTCGCATATTTTCAAATACCTTAAATTTTGTATCCTGTAGACTGGTTGTCTTATTATTAATTTATTATTAATTTATTATTAATTATGGTCAATTGATCCTCTAAGTGTCTTTATTGGAATAATTTCAATATCATCAAAAATTTTATATATTTATATTCAGTTACGATATTTCTACTCCTAGCTATCCCATACTCCACTTTTCCCTTACCATTCGACACCTTTCAGCAAAAATCATAATGCTAGATTTTGATAAATTTATTCTACACTTCGATACAAACAGTACGCAAATAGCAAATTACGCAGGTCTCAGTTCACATCTTTGCCTAGCCCTATAACTAGTGAAAAACGAATCAGACATTTGCTTATCATCCCACAAAGTGGCTGTTGTATCTAAGGAGCTATTCAAATTACTAAGTTCTGCGTATAGCAGATCCGATTTCAAACGAGATAAACTTTAGCTTTATGGAAAGTGGTGCTTCAAATTCTCAATTTTCACTCAGCAAGTAACTTACTCACTTACTCACCAGGCCAGGGGAGTTCATCATCATCAAATGGACCATCAAACAATGGACCAACAAGCTATGACCACCCACCAGAACTAGTTAGTTCTTCAGCTGGTTCACAGGATTATATTATGTAACTGCCAGACTTACTTTTCATTTTTTTAAATAAATTTCAAAGCCCAATTATTTCTATTTAAAATTTAAAGTTGGAAGACTAAGTTTTATAGATAAGAAAAGAATGCTGGCTCAGTGGTAACAATATTTATTTGGTAAACTCACCTTTTAATTTTTTTTTAAAAAACATTGTTGTGTTATAGGATTTACAATATGAGTTACAACAACAGATAGATACCTTTCAAACCTAGGCCCCACAACAACATACGTTCTGTGGTGTTGATGAATGTTGTGGATCGAACACCCCTAGAGACTATTGTTTCGGGCAAATCATTCTATTTGTACGAGGTACGCACAAAGAAATCTCTCTGCATTCCATTACTATGACAGTGAGTGCTCTCAAAAAATTTGACTGTTTGCACAAACCGATTGACGTGTAAAACTGGGAAAGAATACGTTTGAGGTATGATGGGTCCAATTTCCTCCGAGCACTGCTGGTGATGATATTTATAAGAAACAACGTTATCAGCAACAGTGCGACGATGTTGTAAGAAATCAAGATTTGATGCTAAATTTCAATCACCTGCGATTCGTATTCGAACAGAGCCAAAAAGTGCAAGGATGGAAACAGATGCAGCGTCCTAAACTTGAAAAGAGTACTTTATTAAATTTGTGAAGTAATTGATAAGAAGAGAAATATTTTTTACATCTATTGAAGAGGCCGAGTTTTTTATGCCATCGCCATTATATCGATCCAGAGTAGGTCACTGGAAATTGTAACTCCCAATAAACGAACGCTTTCATATTCGTCTAATTGTTTGTCCACATACCAATCCAAATATTATTGGGAAACCCGGTTTTTGATCTCTAAACAATCAGTAGCTGTGGAATTAAAATTAACCCAACTTTTGTCACCCCAATCGATGAGTTCTAGGTCCTCGTATACATTTATAGCGGTTCTCTCGGCAGAATTTATTTGTTCCTGCATTTAGTTTAGTTTATTCGTTCCTTCTTAAATAGATAGGGGAATGAGTGATCTGTGCAGTATAATATCATCTGCAAAACTATTTATTGAGCTACTGGTGATTTTCAACAGTTCGTTGATATAAATTGAAAATAGAGTGGGAGATAAAACTGAGCCTTGGGGAACATCAGCGTTAATTAATATAGACTCAGAAGAGAAGTCATCGATGGATACCGAAATGAATAAGTTTTTAAATAGTTTGAAAATGCTGTCGGGGCTTCAGGGTTTATACTAGAGTCTGATTTCGATGTAAGATCTCTAGTTGAATTGTGTCGTTCTACTTGAGACTCTGTATTGTCTTTGTTTTCAGATCGATTACCAGAGACGTTGGATGATAGATGTGCAGAATATGAGAAATGATGATTCATCACATACGGTGGAATGTTTGATACGTTTCTGGAGTTAGTGACAGTTGTGTTATTGCCAACAGGAATAGCGTTATTTATACCTAATGTTGTTGCTACCTGCCGTTTGTGTATTCGTATCAAGGTGTATCTGTGATTGAAAAATCCCCTGACGGTTTAGTACTGTAGAAAGTGTAGGAATGGTAGTCGTCGGACGTTGCGTAGTATTTGCAAGTTTTGTTTTGGGAATGTTTAAAACTAGCTTAGTAGCAGAAAATAATGAAAAGGATGATTTAACAGATGATAGCGGCAGTGGAGCAATTTGGTCTACGTTCTGGTTTTGTTGTTTTATATTGTTATTTAGAAATGTTAGTTGAGAAGGTATGTTTTTCATACTTTGTGAAGTAGTGCATGTTGAGGCTGAAGATATGTATAGTTAAATTGAGGAGAGTTTGTGTTGTGTTGTGTTGAGAAGAACTAAGCAGATTGGGCTCCACAATTGAATTATTATCTGCATAATTTGTTGTTGCAGATGATAAATTTTTTATGACCTGAGTAATTTGATCAAGATTAGAGGTGTTTTGAGTATTGATTAAAGAGCTGTTTTGAGATTCATCGGTAAACTGTTCATTAACGTTGTTATAATTTGGTGTATTCAAATGAGTAGAGTAATTGCAATCTAGCTTAGACGATTGCTTGGGTTTGATCCAAGAAAACGAGTAATGAAAGTATGGATTAGAGGTATCATATGTCATACCGTAGGATGTAGATATAGCGTAGCTTCCAGTCGGGTTTGAAGGATCGTGCGGTCCAGAAGTTTCTATTACAGAATCAACCCCACCATTTACGGAAGGACGATCTATAGTTTCTTTGTAATTTATGTCTTTTAAACTTCGTTGTATTTCGCTATAGTCTGCATATTTTTGATAGTTCACGAACGGTACACAAATGAAATTTTCCAGGCCAATTAATACTTTTAAGCAATTAGATATACAGTTTATGTCGGTTTTGTCTGCTAAGAAATCTTGTCCCAGTATACCGTCCATATTGAGATTATCTAAAGATTCTACTACGTGAAAGGTATGGGAAATATGTTTCAAGTTTGCGAGGTCTATGGAGGTTGTACCAAGTGTACGTTGTCCCCACGCCGTTAATACCGCTAAACATTATATTTTTATTTTCGTCAATGCTTTGGTTTTTAGTCACTCTACTTTTTTTTATTATTGAGATTTCCGCTCGTGTATCGATAATTATTTTGAGAGTCGGTTTGCCTACAGAGTTTGTATATATTTTTATAATTGGGTAGTTAGTTTTCGTTCCATTAGGTTTTTCTACCGTCGAAAAAATATAATTATTTTTTGAAATTGACCTAGGCAAAAGTGATATGGTGGGACTTAGACCCATGGTCGTTGAGTCAGCCCTAATTAGTTTCCCGAAAGGTGTAAACTGTAGTTACTTGTAGTATCGGCTGGTGTCATTATATTTTCAGATCGTGTTGTCGTAGGAGGGGGTGAACGAGCTACCGCTCCCAAAATCTTGCAACGCGACATTGTTTCCACGCCATTGAAATAATGATCCTGTATCGGATAATTCATGTCGTTGTCTGTGGAGCTGTTTACAAATCGGATTGTCCGTCTGGCGGGGATGCCTGGTAATTCGTTTGAATTCCTGAAATTTAGTGTCGAATTTTGGTGAATATTTCTACTATCAGTACTGTGGTTTTGTTGGTTTGGTATTTGGTTTGGTTGTTGGTACGAGTTTGGTTGTTGGTTCGGGTTTCTAGGGTAATTGTAGTTAATGTTCCAGTTATCATAATTTCTGTCGTATGGTCTTGTTTGTGTTTGCTGATTACCTTTGCAGTTCGTGTTGTCAACGGTTCTGTACTATCTTGATACTGGTAATTCGGTCTTGAGTCACTAGTGGGGTTTATATTTTTCCTATTATAATTTGAGTTGGGTCTCCATAAAATTCGGGCAGCTTCGTGCAAAGTGACCTTTTCGGTAGCATTGGCTGCCGGTGGTTTATCTTGACCTACATTCTTGATTGGAGTGGCCTAGTCGTGTGCAGTGTGTACATATTTTTGGTTGTTTGCGCTGTGAGTCTATATTCTGTGATTGTGACTGGTCCATGTTGTTACTAATTTGTACCTTTTTCAATGTATCCGCTATTAAATCTGTTATTAGGTTAACCATTATCGCAGAGTCAGTGTTATTAGATGTGTGGTATAGTGAGGTTTCATTAGTGTGTGGTTTTTCTGCTGCAGTTTGTAATTTATCCTGGTCTTTTTCCCGATCAGTCGAGGTCCAGGAGCCGTTTCGCAGTCGGTCGTAATTTCTAAACTTACTGCAAATTGAACCAGCTTATCCCAGTTAGTTTCTGTGCTAGGCGCAGTTTTCAAGTGGACAATGGGGTTACTGATTCCGAGTTTGAAAGTCCGAATGGCTATGTGTTCGACTTCTTGAAGTAGAGCATCTTTCTTTATGTCACCGTAGAAACCTGTGAATGTGTCCTTGGCTGCTCTGCATTGGTTACGGGCTCTATCTGCAAAGTTCTTGATCGTTTCGTCTGGTCTCTGTTTAAGTTCTCGCCAACAGGATAAAATGTCTGTGTTTGTTGCTGTTGGTCTAAAATGCTGTCATAGTAAATGGCTAAGCTCGTCAAGTGATTTTACTTCTTTCCCACTTACTGCCTTAAAGACTTCGGATCGAAACCCATTTATGATAATTTCCGGAAATACTTGTTTCTCATAGTCTGTTAACAAGACGAGCATTCCTTTGCACCTTGCAATGAAATCATCAATCCGTTCGTATATTTCTTGATGGTTATTGCCTTCAAGCATTGGGATAAAATTAAGAGCATTACTAATCTTTGTTGTCACGTTGGTGGCCATTTCTCTGTATCCTTCGTTCGTTGATCTACGTTCTAGTCTGTCTAGACAGCTCTATAGATGTCTCTTAGTATTGACGTCTGCCTTTTCGACCGTAAAAAAGGTTTTCTCTATTATTTCTTAAGGTATCTGAGAGAGCTTTACCGTCGTTCAATGCCTCCTCAAATACACTATCTGATACTAATTCTAAATTAGTAGGAACTACGAATGGCTTACCCTTCGCTGGTGTGGTTGGTGTTGTTGCTGATGGTCCGTTGCCTTGTGTTGCTGATGTGGATATTGATGTCAGACTTATTGTTCTCGACCTCAGGTTTTTTGTGAATTTTGGAAATTTCTTAGTGCCTTCCGATGGTTGGCTCATTTAATCCTTCCTGTTCTTATGTCGGAAAGGAAAACCCGGCTGCGCCCAAATGTAGAGCCAAGGTGATAACAACACTACTATATAATATTATGTAGTGCAAAAGTTCGTTTGTTGAATAATAATAATATGTTGTGGTGCAAAAAGGTTTCCCTTAACACTACTTAGTAATTAAATTGTATTGCAATTAATAGTACAGCACTACTATATAACAATGTGTAGTGCTAATTATAACTTTGGTACACTACTTGTGTTGCATGTAAATATGAAGAAGATGTAGTGCCAGTATTTTTGACTATTACTACTTTGTAATCGAATGTAGTAACTATATAAAGTTGTAATACTGTCGGCTTACTTGTAGGCCAAACACTTTACACATAGAAACTCAAAGTAAATTGTATTATGTATTTCACTGTTTGCATTTGAATCATTTCCATTTACTTCTAACTTCCCAAATAAATTAAACGAGTTATTTTCAATATACAATATATTTTGGTTTGAAGTTCTCTTGATATAATTGCTTCCCAAGCAACACAATAGGTGATTTTCAACTACAGTTTGGTGTCAATTTACCTAATTATGTAAAAATTACGTCGATTCAACCAGTTTTCTTGACTTTCAAATGAATTTTACTTATAGGTAGTTAATTAGGTTGATTATATGTATTTTTCGCCCAAAAAAATTATACCAAAATAATAGTAGAATTTAAGTCAAAACCAGCACACAACTATACCTAATTTTTACCTAAAATCAACCTTAAAGTCAATTTTATTTTGAACACGTAATTTAGTCGCAAAATGAGGAGAGTTTTACCACATTTTTCACCTATTTTCAACCTCAAATAACATTTTTTCTAAGTTGAAAAACAAGGAAAATTACACCTAATTTTACCTAATTTTCCACTTCATAGTAAGCTTAAGTCTTGTAAGGTAATTTATAATCAAATATTTGGTAGAAAATAACTTAAAAACTAATTATAGATTAGTTTTTAAGTTATTTTCTACCAAATATTTGATTATAAATTACCTTACAAGACTTAAGCTTACTATGAAGTGGAAAATTAGGTAAAATTAGGTGTAATTTTCCTTGTTTTTCAACTTAGAAAAAATGTCGATTATACCAAAAATACTATTTTATTGTCGACCTCATTTTCGAAAATTAGTAAAAATTTACTTAAATAAGAAATAAGTTACCTATTTAAAGGATGTAATTTAACAAAAAAAAATTATACGTAATATCTTATTGCTGTAATTACAAAAATTGGGAAAATTTTTTTTTGAAGGATGATGTACAATTTTGTTTGATGCAATTTTGTAAATTTAATTTGAATTTACATATTAGATAGAATTATTATTAATTATTAACAAATTAAACCAAAGCTATTTAGTAAACAATGAAACTGAGTAATTATTCATTATTTGTACCCTTAATAAAATTATCGACTAAAGATTAAATAATTATAAGATTTTCATATATATTTGGGTTATATTTATTTTTCTATAATGAAACACATATTGGGTTTTAGAAAGAAATTCAATAGACAATGGAAAATTACACCTCAATAAAAAAGTTTAATTGAATATGCCGTTATACTTGTGCAATTAGCAGCAACAATACTTAAATTTTTATACAAAACGATGCTGGTGTAATAATAGGTAGAAATTCACTAAAATAGAACGCGTAGAAATTCAAATGCAACCAATTTGGTAGAATGTTACCAGTTTAAGTAGAAATTTCTTAAATAAAAGATTGCGACCTAATTTAGGTTATTGTCAACTTAAAATTAAGAAAAATTTTCTGTAAAGTCGAAAAATTATGTGAAATTTACTTTAAAGTAGATTTTGCTTAGTCCGCCATATTCAAACTTATTTTTTTTAAAGTATTACTCCGCCATATTGTTATGCAAGTGAGATTTTTGGTAAAAGAAAATTATTTTCAAAGAAATGAAAAAAATATATTTTTGTATTATTTATTTTTTTTGAAGCCCATTAATATTTTTAGAAGTACAATCCTAAAGTTTATCAATAATATTTTTTTCGTTACAAAAATTCATTTTTAAACCATTTTATTGCGAAATATAAAATTAAAATTTATTATAAATTATATATTAAGTGAAAATTACTTTTTTTCATCTTTTTCGAATTTGACATGTGATGCCCAAATATATATTATTTTATAATTGGTAAAAGAGAAGATAAAATTGCTTATAATATTACCTAGTTGGTAACTTACAACTAATTAGGTTGAAAATAGATGCAAAGCAACCTAAATCGACGTCGATTTGACGTGGAATCTTCCTAAATTAGGGAGAAATTTACTTAAATAGGTAGAAAAAGTAGGAAGAAAAATACCTAAATAGAATATTTTACCCCTAAAATTACGTCGAATCGACGTCGAATTTTTCCCCACATTGGTCGATTCGATGTCGATTCGATGTAATTTTACATCTCATTATTAAGGTTTTATATCCTTAAAGTCGAATTTTAATTACAATGTTACCAATTTTCGACTTATTTTGTTGCTTGGGTTATAAAATAATTCTAATTTTACTAATTATTTTGATATAACTTGATAACTTAATTTTAATTAATTCACTGTTTTAGTTGTTTTAGCTGTTCGTTGAAATGTTTACTTAAGTCACTCACTTATTTTCTTACTCTCACTTTTTCTGTCTTGACTCACTTATTTTCTTACAATCGACTTGATAGATTTTTTAAACAAAACTCACTTTTTATTTACTTTTCTGGAAACGATTGGTTTTAAGGAAATAACCAAAATGACTGAGTTGACTGATTTTGTTTTTTAACGACTAGTTTTTTTTAGATTTGTTAATTACTAAAAATGACTGCTTAAATTGGTTTTTGTAAAAAATGACTGGTGTAATCGATAGTGTAAAAAACTGTTAAATTATTACATTAAATTAATTAATTAATTGCTACAAAACGACTGCTTAATTATTGATCAAAATATTACTTATATCATTAAAAAACGATTACGCGTTGATTATTGTTTTTTTATATCGAAACAACTGACCTACTGATTTTGTTTTAATTAAATTTTATTTAATGCCAATGTCACGAATTGATTTTATTTAATTTATAAGCGATATTCACATATATTTGAAACTAACCCAGATAAAGGTAATTTATGAATTATTTCTGTATCTGGAAGGTACACTACACCAAGTCACATTTTTAAAATTTTACAGGAAACCCAAAACCTGTTTGAAAATCACAAACCCTTCTATCTCTCCATTAACTGCTTCCCTTACCCTGACTATTTTTAGGGCTCTGTAATTTTTTTTAATTTCCATGATATCTATATATAAATACGTAAGCAAAATTTTTGCGGTACAATTTAAAAATATTTGCTCCATCAAAAGTATGGCAATATCTATATTGTAGGATAGGTCTTGAGGAGTAGATGCGCCGAAAATAGTTTTTTTAGAATTTTGACAATTTTTTTTAGAAAATATGGCAAAAATGTAATAGGCGTATTTGTTTGAGTTTTTTGTTCGGTTATTTTGTTTTTACACACTTTTATTTAACTTGACTTCTGAGAGCTTTGATGGGTGGAATTTTGTGATTCATTTTTCAGTAACTTCCCATTATGTGATTGATCCCAAATTGAAAAGACAAGTTTGTTGAAGCAGTCAGTACGTGTTTCTGAAACTTTTAAAGCAAAAAACTTTATAAAACTTATACGTGTACCCATATAAATTTTGACAAATCGTAAGTAAAATATTCACCTGGTAAAAAAAAAAATAATTAAAATGGCTCGAATAATGGATGGATCCCATTTTACGAGACATAAAATGAATTTCATGGAATAGTGAAATAATAATTAAACATATTAATCACTAGAAAAATAATTCATAAAAATAAAAGGACATATTAAACGTGAAAAAGTATAAGATAGGTCTAAATCTCAAAACACATGGTATGGATAATATCGCATGTTTTAATATAAAAATTTAATAATCGCGTTTAATTATTTAATTACAATTTAAATAATCATAATAAATATTTTAAAATGTGGAAAAGTGTCTTAAATATCAAATTAGATACAAAAACATTGGAAAAACATAAGGATGGACATGAATTTTTTGGAATTGAAGCATGATGAAATCCATATAGTGTGGTCACATGTTTTTGTCTCAATTTGTTTTGTGTTTTTAAACAGGTAGAATTAATACATGTGCATAAAAATCTAATAGATTCAAAGTAAATGTTCGAAATACAAATTAAAATAATAAAGTGAAATTATTGAAAAATGATAGATTGAAATGTTTTACGGAAATTTATCCAAATGCACACAACGAATTCAATTCTCCCTGACTCATACAAAAATACCGGATTTGCCAACATAACATCACTAATACAAAATATCAATGCATAGGAAGTTTTTGGATTCCTTCTAGATGCATAAAACGAATTAACAACGGATACTCCTTAACATCATAAATACAAACATCTATGTATCGTAAGTTTATATCAATGCATAGGAAGTTTTGTCTATGTTTCTTCCAGATGTAAACAACGAATTACTCCAGACACAATTAACATCATAAATACAAAAAGTCAAGGTATCGGAGGTTTAGTTCCTCCCTCCAGATACAAAAAACAAATGTAACACTCAATATTACCGGATTTGCCCATATAACATCATAAACACACAATATTAATGTATAGGAAGTTTTTAGTGTTTTCTTCCAGATGCCTACAACGAATTAATACCGAAAAGTCATATAAATTGGAAGTTTTTCTGAGTTCCTTCTAATACAACTACAATGTCAAATATATGTGCTGCCTGAGTCTGCCAGTCTGCCAAATAATAATCAAAAATATTAAAGGATTTGCCTATATAAAATAACAAACAAATAATATTAATGTATAGGAATTTTTAGTGTTTTCTTCCAGATACATACAACGAATTAATACCGAATAGCCATATAAATTGGAAGTTTTTCTGAGTTCCTTCTAATACATCTACAATGTCAAATATATGTGCTACCTGAGTCTGCCCAATAAAAATCAAAAATATTACCGGATTTGCCTATAACATCGAATTTGTCAAATCTACATCTTAAACCAAATGTAAAGGTATCGGAGGTTTAGTCTCCCCCTCCAGATGCAAACAACGAATTTAATACTTAAAAGCACCGGATCTGTCAAATTAACATCATAAATACAAAATGTCAATTTATTGGCGGTTTAGTGCCAACAAATTGGAAGTTTTTAAAGTTTCTTCTAATACAACTATAAAGTCAAAATATATATGTCTATAAATATTAATCTTATAAATATTATTATGGAAGTTTTTTCATATGTTCCCTCTAATACACATACAATGTCAAATATATGTGCTTCCTGAGTCTGCCAGTATGCCCTATAAAAATTAAAAATATAACCGGATTAGTCAACTAAATTAAAGAAAAACTATGCCTTCTGATGTCAATGCGGAACATCGATATAGTTTAAGAATCATAGACTTACAGCAATTGAAAATGGAAAAGTGAAAAGTTCTTTCCCTTTATTAACTTTTGGACTCATGCCAGTAAATACATTTAATAAATAAAATAATTAATAATAAAATTAAAAGAAAAGTAAATAATTACAATATTGGTCTGTCAAATCTTAAATGACATATAAAAATTAATATTTTAATGAATTTGAAACTTAATGAATTTAAAAACTTAATTTAATTAAAACTTAAAGTAATTTGATTTATATAGAAAATTAATGAATTGGAAATTTATGTAAAATTTATATATTTTATGCTCTAAATTCCAACAATGGAGGAGAGATGTTTTCGTCAAGGTTGGCAAGTGTAAGAACGACTTGACTTTTACTTTCTGTCAAAAGTTTTAGAGCTTGTCAATTAGATGTACAGACTAGAATACTATTTAACTAGAAGTTTTGTTAGATAAATAATTTTCCGCTACAGTTTTTTACAAAAAATAAAAGTGGGTGGCGTAGTCAATATAGAAGGGCACTAAATATGTAGAAAATGTGCTAATTCTTAATCTTATTTAAGTAATAAGTATAAATACTAAAACTTAATTCAACTATTTTAAAGTATTATATATTACTTATAATACAAGAAATGTGATGTAATACGTTCAATACGCTGACTGCGCCACCCACTTTTATTTTTTGTAAAAAACTGTAACGGAAAATTATTTATCTAACAAAACTTCTAGTTAAATAGTATTCTAGTCTGTACATCTAATTTTGCCATCTGTGTTAAATTGTTTAAAAAGATATTTAAATATTTATTTCCTTATTATAGTTTGAAAGCAAACATATAGTTATTAATAAAAGATTTAACGTTTGAATATAACCTTTGTTTCTTTGGAACATCGTGTTGTGTCAATGATAAATTTATTTTTTAGTTTTTAGTTCATTTTCAATAAAAGTGTGTTTTTTAAAATTTTTTTTTATTTTTGTTTTTCAAGCTAGTTGTTTCCCAATTCAAAATCTATCTATCTATTTATATATAAATACGTAAGCAAAATTTTTGCGGTACAATTTTAAAATATTTGCTCCATCAAAAGTGTGGCAATACGTATATTGTGAGAAGGGTCTTGAGTAGTAGATGTGTCGAAAAATACTTTTTTTGAATTGTGACGATTATTTCAGAAAAAATGGCAACAATGTGATAATTGTGTTTTTTGAGTTTTTTGTTCGGTTATTTGGGTTTTTTTTCAAGGTATTTGTTTCACAATTCAAAATCAATTTTTATTAATTAATTAAACTCTGAAATAATGTGTTGTAGCTATTTGATTTGGAGGTCTATTTACAATTTCTATTTACAATGGCCGAATTTCGGCCACTGGGCGATTCCTAGTTCTTAATTAAACTACGTCATATTATGTAACGGTTATTTCTTAAAAAGGACTTGGTGTGCTTTACCTCACAACGATGGATCTTAGTATTCCCCATTCCCTTGAAACATACAGCACCAAGTCCAAGACAATTGTACATAAAAGGTGTTTCCAAAAATAATGTTAAAGGCTTTTTTATAAACTTTACTTCAAAATATATTATTAAACGATGTAAGTTTAACGTTAAAAAACGTTTAAAATTGTTTACATTTTTTTAAGAAATTAAAATAAAGACGTTAAAACCTAAAGACACATTAACTAAGTGCACTTGGTGTTATTTACCTCTAAATACATTGTTGTATTATTATTTAGTCATAAACAGAACTATGTACACTTGATGTTCTTTACCTCTTAAACATTTTGGACTTGGTGTCAAAATTTGTTCAGTTGACGTTCTTTACCTCTAAAGGCTTTAGACTTGGTGTCATTTAAAACTGTTGTATCTCGAAAACTACACTAGTTAGGACTCAGTGCTATTAACCTCTCGGTAGAGAACAAAAATCCTGATTCTAACAGTATAAAAGATGTATTTTGAAAAAAATGTGACTTGGTGTAGTTTACCTAGTTTTAAGTCAATTGTTTTTATATTCATTGGTAGGAATTTGGAAGATATTGCGAATCCATCTGACCAAATATGTACATATTTTATTTCGATTTAATAACCATGATTAAGAACGTGTCAAGACAAATTTTACCACCACTTACAGATTCCGCCCAATATTTCCTTTGTTCGCTTAAAATAATTTCACAATAATCTTCAAGACATCGTATCAATTTTATACCATAACTTTAAAAGTCTGGTTCTTCGACTCTTTTGTTTTACTTAATCCAAATATCAACTCATACATTAAAATCCCCATTATAATGATAAAGTTGCTATTATAGGCTTTAGTTCTACAAAACTTTTTTGAATCAATTAAAAGTCGTTAATTTTCCGGTATAATTACAATATAAACCATAGTAAGTGTGAGCAACATCCAGTATAAAGATTCGAAAGTTTTAGATCTTGTCCCAACGTTACCAGGTAAAATCTTTTAATTGCTAATTAAAACATACTCCGCTAGCGCGACCACATATTAATTATGTATCGTCTTTAAATGATTTATGATTGTTGAATTTATGGAAGTAGGCGTACAAATTATGATGAACACATCTTGAAGTACGAGAATATTTCTAAATTCAGTTGGTTATAATCAGCTGTTTGAGAAATAATCCTACTTGATAGTCTACCGAAAGCAAAGAGCTGATGTAGCAACACAGCTCAGGCATTTAATAACAATTGCCATTTGACCAAAAAAAACGAATTATGAAAACCACAAACACCAAATGGTCAAACTGGCAGAGTTAACTAATCTAATATTGTCAGTGTAACCGAAATTTGTCAGAATATATTGAAAAGTTGTGCACCATGTGAGGAGATCCGTACCAAGAACTTCCTACCGATAGAATAGATACGTGTTGGGAATGGATCGTGTTGGGAATGGATCGTTAAGAATCCCAATATATGATTGATCAATTTGTTAAGTCAAATTGATTCCTTCCATATCCTCAGTTAAGGTGAAATTCAATGCTGAATGGTGCGTGTTTATGCCAGCAAAGGTGTAACAATGATTATAAGAAAGCAGTTGACTAATTTGGGCATGGTATGCTGGTGGTAAAAATATGTTTACCAAAAGTATCATTTCTATTATCCTGACTATACACCGATCTGTTGTTCCAGCTAAAGCTAGTTTTCCATAGCTTGTGAATTGCTCAAAGTATTTCTAAAGTTCACACCATTCATTTAAGGTGAGTGAATGCTGCCTTGGCGCAATAAAATCTGAGCGAAATGCGTTTGATGCTTTTTACCTCATTCACGAACTTATGAATTTTAATGGCCTGACTAGAGATGTTCATTCTTGACTGTGTTTTGAAGTCACTGACATATCTGACATTCTGAGCTCAAATCTCAACCAAAATATGTGAAAGAGAGAAATGGAGTTTTTTCCTGAGATAAATCCAACCATACCTTTGAATTGAAAAAAAATCAAATTACTTCCTTAGTTATTTAAGTTCAATTGCTCACAAATTCCGAATACTTAAAAATTATCCATAATGTTGTCTAAAATATGCAAAATCATGTATATGACAATAATTGACCAAGTGTCGATCATTGATTTCTCATCGATTGAAAACAATCAAAAATGAATATACACTCGTGACTTAGGCTTTTACCTATAATAGAAATAGTATCCAACCTTTGAATTCACACCATAGTGCTGTCTAGAAATTAAATTCAAAAACAAAATAAATTAATATGTTTATTTTCGATACAGTAAACATCAAAACCAGCATTGATATATTAGGTAAAACTTTAAAAAGCATTACTTAAAACTCGCTAACAATGAAAAAATTTACATGTATAAATTAAAGATAAACAACCTTCATAGTATTAGTATATATGGAGAATTACATACATATTCATTTACCATCCCAACATTGTAAATTTAAAAACTTAGAATAGATTCATGTTAAGTCAAGAAGTGTTAATGATTATCATGTGAAGATTTTCATTAAAATATTTAAAAAGAAAATGAGAATTTGTTTATATTAAAAGAAAAAGTCCTCAAAAGGGAATTATTGAAACTTTCAATTGAATGCATATGTTGTTACAGAATTTCAAGTTAATTTTTATATCAAAATGTTAACAGAGATGTTCTTATAACAGAGTTTTATATGCAACAATATAAGTAGCTGCATGCTTCCCATAAACTAGATCCAGGGCATTTTATAAATTTGATTCCTCAAAGCAGTAAAAATGTTGGTAATTTTAGGAAATCGTTGTTACCAGCACAATCATGTGTTAAAACTGAAACTATATCTATTTCTAAAAGCCTTACCCACACATCAATACAATGAGTCACCAACAAAACTTTAATTTTCATAGCTGTTAAAAATATATTAACCAAATTTTGTATCCAACCTTCAATTTTTTCTAATTTAAATCAAATAGCTAGTAAGCCCACAAAAAATTTAAAAAAGCTTTTCCATCACAATAAATTTCATTATTACTTTTTTATAGTTTTCTCTTTTAGTAAAAAAACCACTTCAAAGAATCCTCAGTAGTTTTTAAGCAAAGAAAATGGGCTATTTAAAAAAAACGGTTGAGTGGTTTTCTGTTTGCTAAAGTTAAAGATCATGTTTTCAATGAAGTTTTATATAAATAAGTATATAAAATAAGTTGGTTTTAAAAATTAAATATAAGACTGTGAATCCAAAAACTAACTGTGTACATACATTTTTTTTTACTCAAAGCTACCTAGGCATGTTTCCCGTAAAACAATTTTGAAAAAAGTGCGTGCAATGCGCATTAATTGTGCATACTACAAAATCCTCGAGTACAAAATTGTGCATGATACATGTCATGCACATGATGGCACCATACCGTGCAAATATCATAAAACGCCTTAGCACATATTTGCACACAAATGTTAGCTGCTAGAGTTCCCATTTCCGGCCGTTTTTTAAATCCCGGGATTATCGGGAAATATTTTATATTAAAAACCTATTATGAAATAACATTTTTTTTTAAATTTTTATTGAAATTTCATTAAAACCTTAACGGTTTTGCTAATTTTAAAGCAATAATGGATATTAAAAATTTTACAAAACTTAAAATATTGAATTATCATTCATATAAGGGAATTAAATAATTTATTATATACTTTTCAGTAGATCTTAACCTTTTAGAAGTCGCGGCCAGTTATGATGACATATTTTGAGGACAACAAGTAGTTGATTTTGTAAATAAATCAAAAGCAGAATCTAAATCGTATTCGCAAATAAATTTTACTGCATTCACCACAAATTAAGGGTTTTAAAATTGAGCCCTCTTGTAAAATAGAATTGCAAATGTATTTGATCCACTATTCTAACTTCTATATTAACAGCCGTGTTCCCACCACTACCTCAATGGAGGAAGACAATAATGCCACGTTTATCGATAACAAATAACAAAACTTGTGCATAAGCCTATACGAAAACAATTTACAAGAAATTTCCACTTTTATGTATAAAATGTACAGTAAGTGAGTAATTACGAATAATATACTTATTTTTAGATCACACCTGAAACTGCGTTCCATTTGCAGCCAAACTTCTCATAACCTGCTAACCCGATATAGCCAACTGTTCTTATTTGACTAAATTAGTATCTTTTTTTTTAAATAATAAATAAATGTATGCTTTAAACAAAATCTGAAAATCATATTTATTAATTTAAATTCAAATTGAGCGATCTTGTGGATTAAAATTGCGCCATTTTGTGTTTTGGATGTCTATCAGAAACTCGAAAACTAGTTTGAATTCTTGGTGAAATTGATAGAAATTTGTTCTTCAGCTGATGCTTATCTCGCAAGGATTGAAAGGAAAGAGAATTGCCATATCAATGTATCTGTGGTTTTTGAAAAAAACGATAGTTTTTTCGATATTTACCAACGAAACGATATAATTTTACTTGATACATCAAAATTAAATTCGAAGTTACATAAACGATATTTATATACTTATATTATATTTTTGTTTACATATTCAATATATCCGAACTATTGATTGTTTGGCTTTTTGAATTAAGCAATGATAGAAAGCTTTTGCTACCTGATTTATTATGAAATATGTTACAACCCTTCCTTCAAAGAAATAATGATAGTGTTCACTCGTGCAATATGATCAAAAATATCGCGATATTTTACATATTACGTCAAACTGGACCGAAAAAAATAATTGATTATACGCCAAACTTTATAGATCGCTTTTATTTAATTATAATTAAACTATATGGGATTTCCCGTGAAATTAATAAAAAACCCGGGAATCGGGATTAGATAAAATAGTTAATTTACGGGAATTCCCGCCTGCGAAATCCCGGGATGGAAACTCTATTAGCCACATGTTTCATGAATAATAACAAACGAAACGAAACGAAATTTATTAAATGATAAGAATAATAAACAAAGAATAAAAAAAGGCCAGTGAAAAGTTAAGTTTAACATTTTCTAAAATGACTGGTTTCATTTAACTTTTTGTGAGATAATATGACTTTCTTGCGTAAAAATAAATTGATGAGTTTTGTTTTCTTGCATCTAAAACTATGTGCAAAAGAAATTTTTCGGGCAGGTTAATGAAAAGTATGGAGGGGCTGAAATGAAATCTCACAGCTGTGAGATATCAAGATTTCGGTCTGGGTTAAGGACTTTGATATAGTTTTCGGCAAAAAACTTTTATGAGAACATGGTTTTTAGTTTTGGGCAGCGATGTATATCAAACATAACTCTTTGCTAAAGTACAAGTATTTTTTTTATCTCTGTTTAGAAATTTATTACAAAACTAACACGAAACATCAATACGTTGCCGGAAAATTATAACAGATCATAAATTAACATAATTTAGTGAAAAGTAATATCTCACTCAGCAAACTACTCAAAAACCTCTCCATTTAGCGTTTCGAGAAAAAATTACAAAATCACAAATTCATATTTCTTTCACAACTCCAAAAATATTGTAAAAGTTAAATAAAATTTAAAAGTTTTTCAAAATTCTAAAAATATTCCAAAAATTATTACAAAATCAAAAATTGAAACTTTTTTCCAAAATTACAAAAATCATAATGAAATCAAAAATTTTAAATTTTTCAAACTTCTAAAAATACTCCAAAAATTCTTACAAAATCAAATATTAAAACTTTTTCCAAAATTCTAAAAATTGGTTAAGAAAATAAACGAAAATCATTTTTTTGACACACTTAGGGACTTTTTACATACACTTCATGTCAAATTTAATGTTCAGTTACATTTCATGTCATCCGAATGTTTTTGCTTTTATGTTTTAGATCTTTCTAGTCAAAAATGTTTCCCATAATATGTTTCTCAAAAAAATTGGGAAACAAAATGTATGAAAATCATTCTTTTGACAAACTTAACGGTATTTTTTGACACACATTGTATTATAACAATAATCAAGTTGGTCTCACATACAGATGCCAGCCATCAATATTTCTCGACATTCAACGTTACTACACATTATCGTTTAAAATTAATGTTTCTGTAGCAAAAAATATGCAAATTTTCATGTTTTGTCACACTACATTATCTTTTTAACACACTTCTGATTTTTTTTTAATCGCTCCAGCGGTTTTCTACATTTGTCGGCTGTGACAGCCGACCAGCAGACAGATTGACATTTTTCCTTTTTTTCTTTGTTCTTCATCGAGGGAAATTCGATTATTAATTTTTTTCCCATCTTATTGAAATAATTAACACAATTATCATATTTAACTAAAAATTTTAAGACATTTATTAATTTATAATTGCACCTAATATTAAACTGTTTGTATTTTTGAAGCGAAAACTTCTTTATCCGCGTTGTAAAATTTTGTATGGAGTAAAATCTATATATTCGCATTATCAAATTTTAAATCAGCAAAATATTTTTAAATATGAAACACATCCATCATTTCTTAACGTTTCAAATTGCGATGAGGATATCGCGCTCGACTGATGTTCTATAGATCGTGAATTCAACTCTTGGACATTTTTAATGTTTTTTTTTTTTTAATTTTAATTAAATACCATTAAAATTATTATTTTTTATTCGTGAATTCATAAAAATAATAAAAATTTCTTTTTACGGTTTTTCAAAAATTGATCTATAATGCAGTTTTTTTAAGGTTATATCGCTTCTGTCTTTTGCAATTAAAGCTACTGTCATCATGCTAAATAAATATTGAACGTAGGAAAGATAGTATAACCTGAAACAATTACATTTGAATATCAAAATTGTTGGTTTGAAATTGTATGTAATACATGTTTCTAAAATTAAGTGCAGACTTAATACTTGTAACTTGATACTTGATAACATCGAATATATTGATTTAAAGCTCACAATTACGAGACGGAAATCGCATAAATTCTATATAAAGAAGCATAGCTTATGTATGATTAAGCATGGATGGCAATCTTGATAAATAAACTAATTAAAAATGGTGACACTTAGCCGATAGTGATTTCCAAACGGCAACAATACGCATCAATACCAATTAATTTAATAAGCTTTCCGCAGGAAGATTTGTAAAATTTAAAATTGTTGATCTATGGGTGTGATGTGACAACCACGCGTACTTTAGTCCCTGCTATTGGCATATGAGTTATCTTGTGATATCGTATACAATAGCAGTGCAATCTCGTTAGCCAAAGTGATATCTTAGGGGTGCTGGCAAATGAAGTATTTTCAATCAACTTTACCATCCCTTACTCTAAGTTATGGAATATTCTTTGAGGATACGCTATTTTTTTAAAAATAAAATGTGTTTGTTACTAGAAATTACAAGGTATGTCACAACAACACATAAAAAACTTTTAAGAACAAGGTCCCACAACAACTTGCTTTCTAAGGTAAATTTTTCTATGATATGCTTTGATTATTTTAAATATAAAAACGTATATAACAGTTGCTTGGAATGCTGATAGATGTGAAACCCAAAATAATTTTAATGATTTTAATTTAAACATTCTGAAATTTTAATTTGCAATGCTACAATAATTGGAAGACAGACAAAAAACACAGCTATTTCACAGATTTAAGTTTTCACTTCTGTCGGTAGTCCTTAACACTGCCTTCTTTTTTTTCGATGCAGTAATTACATATAGTCTCACTTGAGCGAGGGAGTGTAAATCGTCTCTGACTAAGAACTTCCATTCGCTTAGGAGATCGATAAAAGAACCTATGATACGCTGATAAGTTGCAAGTACAAAGTTTTATACTAAGACTAAATTTAGTTGCTGAGCAATGAATAAAGGAATCATTTGGACTTTTCAAATACTATGAAATTAATCGATTTTGTGTATCATAAATTGTATATTACTCCCATTTGATTTCATCAAAAGTATTTCAGTATATATTGTAATTCAAAATTCAACAAAAATCTTCTATGCTTTGATATTATTTAATTGTTTTTCCTTAAAAAACCCCAAATAGTATGACGAAACAAATATATAAACAGATATAGACATAAACAAAAAACTGTCTACCCAAGAAGGAACAAACATTGAAAATTTGTTGTTGTTGCTATTGCTTATTACAGTAGTCATAATTTGAAACGTCTACTGGGAGAAAAAGATTTCTGTTTGTTTGTATGAAACTCGGAAACATTTGTATTAAAGTTTCGGGAACATACAGATGAATTGTTGTTGTTCTAATTATTGTATTAAAACTTAATGATTTTATTGAACGTTTGACAAAATAGTATTAAGTCGACAATATGCAAACAATATAAAAACAAAGTTTCATATTTATATTATATTTGGGTAGACACTGTCTAGTGTGTCTATACCGACGCTTCGCCACTGCAAATTATATAGCTATGACAACAAAAAAATAGCAAATTGTTTGATTGGATGATGAAATTGTGAATTATTGTATAACTAGGACAACAGAAATAACAACTATTTTGATTGGATTATGAAATTTTAAATTGAAAGGCTGCTTTGATAAAACATTTTATTTATACAAATTTAAATGTTTTTTTTCCTTTTTTGGAAGTAAATATGAAGATAAAAGATCAGATTTATAAACATTTTGCTATAAAATGCCGAAAAATATAGTGAAGTTAGTTCGGAGTTAAAGTGACTTTTTGTGTTTCTATAATTGTCAAACTATAGACTCAACACAAAAAGTTGTAGTATGACGATTGAATGGTGGTCCATGAAGGTCCACCAGTTGGTCGCGCACACTAATATACCCTGCCGCTAGCTCGATTGAGCGAATGTTCCATTTACCAATCTCAGCCCAAGAAAATTTAAAATAAACAAAATCGCGCGTGCCTTAAACCACTACCCAGGATTTCACAACCCTCCATAAATTATCGCTACGTTAGTCTTGCATTATTTTACACATATTTGAACGTGACAAACAACAAAAAATATTGAATATTTTATGAAAGTTACAAACGAAAATAAATTAAAAAAACAATTTTTCCTTAAAATGCTGTCCCACAATGCGTATCTTCATAGGTCCGAAGAATCATGGATCAGACCTCGATCGGAATAATAATCCTTGTTTCGTTATAAGCATTCTTTCTACACTCCACTTCCTTCTCGGTGTATGCTGCACTGGTACTATCCCATTTTGGTTCCACTTGTCAATACACCAATTCAAACATAATCAAGTTTTAGCATATTATGTTATAATATATTCACAGTTTTAATTCATAATTCTATTACTTTTGAATAAGTTTTTATGAATTTAGAGCACAGTTCTAATATTGTTTATATTTAATTCTTAATTCAAATTCATTAAATTCTTAATTCTTTAATTTGTTTTGAATTCTATTCTAATTCAATTTTTATATTAAAATTCAAGTCATTCAAAATTAACTCTATTTTTCATTTTGATAATATTTACTTTAGATATTCAACTAAATTAACTATAAAACTACACTACCTTCCACGATTAATATAATAAAAAAACATGAAAAACTATAACCAACTCAAACTTAACTTAATGCTCCCCTACTCACTCAGATCTCAGCTCCTTAAAATTCTCAAAATAACTGCCAACTCCATAACTTCCAACCAACTCAATATTCCAAAACCAACTGTGTAATTTAAAAAAAAAAAAACAATTGAATGAAATTCTCATAGCACGAGCCAAAAAGAAAATTTTCAGCATAAATTCTTTTGCACAAAATTATTAATATCGTCATTTTTTCTTTTAATTATTTAAAATAGCAAAGAACTTAAAACGGCTTCCGGAAGATTCATATTTAAGAAATAGTTTAAAGGAATATGTTGTTATGAACAAGTAGGCTCAGAAGTTGATTGAATATGAAGATCTTTACAGTATATTACTAAAGGTAAAGAGGATGGAAAATGGAAGCACAACTGACATGTAATAACTTGTCCATTACAAAGTAGCACTTTAACTCCTCATTAAATAATATACTATTCTTCGCTTTAAAAAGAATTTTTAATTATTTAAAAATCTGGTAAAAGAACTAACATTTTGCAGCAGCGGTATGATGCAATACTAACGATTAACGATTCGTTCAATATCAACCGAACATGAGCGAGTATTTTCTGTTATATCCAATTTTATTCTAAAAGTTAGAACTCGGCTAAGTGATATTCGTTCAAATGCAATATTTAAAAATATACTTTTTACTGTTTATTTTAATTTTTTATTTTATTAATAATAATATAAACTTCCTTATAGTAACAATTTGAATTTTATTTTTTATTTTATAGAATATCGATTTCGACTTACGTCATCCTCAGTTCTTAAATTATTATTACAAAATTTTTTCTTAAACTATTACTTATATACTATTTCAACTACTATTTTTTATTGGAAAAAACCACCTGTTGTATGGTGGACCTCCAACCCTTTATCCAATGTACTCTAAAAGCTAATAAAATCTCTCTCATGTTACTTAAAGCTTTTACCAACGTTGCATGAAAATCGATCGGAAATTGTAGGCTACAGTAGGGATAAACACCTGGATAAAAATCTTTTTAACCGGAAGTTTCAAACCGGAAGTTGGTATGCAGAAATATTGGAAACAGTACTAAAACTTTATATACCAAGTTTCCATAAGATCATAAGTCGGAATTAGAAGTTACTGAAGATTAAAGTTAGAGGTGTTCGGGAGACCACCCGCCATTTTGTCCAAATTTAAAATGAATTCAGATCTTCCATTGTCAAGTGAACCTGGATCATTTGCCAAAGTTTCATCAAGATCCTATGCAGAAAGGTCTTGACTATATTGCATTTTTATACTGATGTATACGAGGAGTTGACCTATAATCCCCCCATCCGCCAATCAGCTGATCACTTTTTTTTCAATTGTTATGGTGTAAACATGCATCATACAAATTTTGAAGCGGCATCAAATTACTTTTGGAATTCGTTTTTTTTACCTGTTTAACACTTCCCCCGAACCACACCCCCCGCAAGTCTGACGGCTGACTTTTCTACATCACAAATAATTAATCTATCTATAAAAATTAAATTCAATCGGCATCAAATCACTAACCAAAATGTAACGCTGCCTCCCGGTCTATTACATCGGATTGGCAGAATTTTCATTTTTCATGCATGTTGGGGTGCCCCCTATGCTCAAACTATGCCTTTTAAAAAAAAATTAAAATAAGTTGTATTTTTAATTTTGTCCATACTACTTATATGCCAAGTTTCAGGAAAATCAAAAATGGTCAAGTTCAAATTTCGACTTTTTCACCTGCGTAGATCATGTTTTTCATCTTATATCTTTACTTATTAATTTTTTTTTTGGTTTAATCGACTGCGAGTTGCCTGACATTTTTATAAAAACAAGTTAATATTGACGCGAATGTTGGTTTGTTGGTTTGACATTGTACCGTCAGTTCTACAACCCCATTTCATCAAGGAAAGGGATACATGTAATAAATTTGTAATAACTTTTTACGGGCTTATCTGAATGCTACATGCTAGATTTATTTTTTCACGAAAAGTTATATGGTTTTTTCGTTGACATCTTTCTGATTAAATAATAAGCATATTGATTTGCTAAATAAACAAAAAAAATTAACAACATAATATGTATAGGATTTAACATATATTTAAAAAAATACTTTGGGAAAATTTAATTCTGGATAAATCAATCAAGTTAACTTAAGAGTTTTTGATGTATAAAATAACCCTCAGTCGCCCAATAACAAAAATCAAATATAACTAAAAAATCATACGTAATGTTATATTATAATTATGTGTCAACGATTTAACCGTACGATAGCATGAAATTAGTTTAAAACGCTTTTATTTTCCTTTTAAACTAATTATTATGTATATGAGCTGAAAGTAAAACAAGTCAAGTTAAATAAAAATGTGTAAAAAGGTTGTCACTATAATTTATAGAAGAAATTTAAGCAATGAGAATTGAATAATCTGTTTTAGTTGAATATACGCAAAGCTACGCTTTACAGTGAAAATAAAATTATAATTTCCATAAAACAATATTTCTTGCAACAAAAATTATTTTTCATTTACACATTGGTTGTCAATTAAAATTTTAATCAACAGTGGTAACCATCTTTTTTTAATTCTCAAAACTTTGTAAAAAATGTTGACAAGTTTTTGCTTAATAATGCTTGCAAATTTTGTTTCGGGTTTCAATATAACAATGAATCAAGATATAATCGTAAATCGTACAGTAGAGCTACTTAACTGCGAGGAGCCAACACACCTTCATATAGTTTTAATGGATAAAGAACAAATAACATATGATATCACACAATCTATTTTACCAAAATTAAAGGAACATATAACTGTCCAAATATCAAATGATTTTTTAAGCTTGCTCCACGGATATTTAGAAGGTTTCAATAACTTAACTGATACTGGTTTGAAAACAAAAGGAACAAAACGACCGGATTATGCTATATTCATCATGAAGTCAGAAATGTACCTTGATGTTGCATTTTTTGCTATGAGAGCATATGAACTAAAATTTCAATTAAATTTCAAATACTTATTTGTTGGTGTAACTGAATTTGATATAACAAAAGAAGTTCGTAGAAATTTCACAATTGAACTTCATTATATATTTATGTATAAAACAATGAATCAGGAAATTGATTTTATCACATCGGTCACACTTCATGAATCTGTTAATTTTAACCAATCACTAACGCTTCATGACATATTTCATAAATTTAACGAAAAGTATCCAGAAAAATCATTAACAATAGGATTTGTAAATGATTTTCCCAGAACATACATAAGCAATCAAAAAATTGTTGGAATAGATGGATGGCTTCTAGATATTTTTAGTGAACAAATGAATGTATCTTACAAATTATGCGGATCAAAATTATTTTTTTCGGAAAACGAGGAAAAGATTAAACAAACATCACCAAGCTACTGGCTTCTAAGACTTCGATGTAATTTTTCGATGAATTTGCAAAGAGTAACAAATTCTTCTCATTTCGGATATTCGCATTTATGGAGCACTCCGATTCATTTGTCAGATCAAGTTATTGTTACCAGATTGCGTATTAAAAACAGAAACTTTTTCACTTCATTTGATTCATTTAACGCAATCGCTATCGAAGTTTATTTAACGGTTTTGATTTTAGTAGTATGCATTTTATGGATTATTAATAGAGTAAAAAAAAATCTACAGTTTTCGATTGTTAAAATAATGTTTGAGTTTTTTGGAGCGGCAATGTTAATTTCAATACTACACACGCCAAGATATTTATCCGAAAAATATCTGATGATGTTTGTTTTGTGGATGAACTTCATATACAATACTTGTTATCAGACATTTATGATTTCGAATTTAATGGCAACAAATTATGAACCGGAATTGAGAACAAGTAGAGAATATGTAGAAACTGGTAATGTGATCCTCGTGAAATATTATGAAGACGGTTATGACTTCATTAGATTTTTCAATGATACAGAAACAACATTTTATTCGGTTAGTTTATCAATATACAATATGGTTAGTGAAGAAGTATTTATAAAGCATGCTGTATCAATGACTTCTACAGAAGCTGAGAGCTTTCTATCATCAAAATGGAATCGTGATGGAGATTTAATTTTATACAAAAAACTGAATGGTCCTTTCCTATCAGCTTTTTATGCATACGGAGTTCAACCAAATGGTGATTATATTAAACGTGATCTTGACAAAATTATACGAAGATGTTTTGAAGCTGGTTTGGAAACGTATTGGAACACAAAACATTCTCATGAGCTGTACTTACAAAATTTCTCATACGCTGTCAACTCTCACAGCACAGATGATAATGCGTTGGTTACATTTGATATTTTCCTAGATACTGCATTTGTTGTGTTAAAATTTGGACTACCATTAAGTATGTTGGTTTTTATTTTGGAAATCATATCTAAACTATGTTGGTCATATTTTGAAAAATATGTTTTTAATAAAGTCAAAACAAGGAAATTATTTAAATAAAAAACCTTAAAATTGATCAAATTATTGACTAGTTTGAGCATCTTAATGTACTTGTTTGTAGTTTTTGCTTTAATAAAGAGTTAAGAGTTAAGCTTTCTTGCTTTTCACATATGAAAGACTTAAAAGTTTGTGCAACAAGTTGCTACTGTTTTGTTTGAATAATAATAACTTTAATACCCAGATTTATTTACTAGCCGAAGTCCCAACTTTATAAAATTAATGTATGCTGTTTGTTAAAAATACAACAATAAATAGAATGGAATAAAAAATGCATTTATATTACAAGATATTGACAGATCATCAATATTTACTTTTATCTGTAGAGTAGATCAACACGAGACACTATGGTCCAACAACTAATCAAAATTTGATGCATAGTAAGTTATATTTGAAGTGCATCAGAGGTTTAACAATATATGGTTAGATTTAATTAATTTATTTAGGAATTTATTCACTTATTAAAATAGCTGGCAGCTAATGTATGGCCCCGATTCCACCCATTAACTGTTTATGGATATTTTTAATTATGTTAATTGTTTCAATCTTATTTACATGTTATATCTGGCATATATAACAATCATTACATCAGAATTGAAATCGAATCAACAACAGAAATTTTTAACGATAGTTGAGGTACTCAATTGAGGTAGGTAGATTGTGTTGAAATTTCAAATGTTGAAAAAGCCTTAAGATGGTTAATAAGCCCAAATTAAACAACATATAATTAAAATAAAATAAAATGTCCCAATGAAAAAAATTGAAAACACATACCACCTTAATTAGTCTCGGAACAGGCCCACATCAGATCTCTCTAATAGTGCTTGCTTCTGAATTTATCAGTTCCTAAATGTCTTCAGGCTTTCTCTAACTAATTTATGCTAGGGAAGTTGACCGTGATGAAGTCACCACACCCACGTTGTCTAGGTTTCTCTCTTTTACGAGCACCAGCTGATTGTTGTTGTGACACTTTTTTTAGCCTTATATCTAATGAAACCTTTCTTTATGATCAACCATCTAATCCGGTTGGATTTAATAAATCCGATTACATCGCAGTATCCATCTAATGTTGATAGAATTTTAGAATCGGTGAAAGTCAACGTCTAGCTTTCACTTCCAAAGGTAAGCACAGATCGAATTAATGCTTTGTAAACGGTGAGTTTACATAACCGCGAAAGATGCTTTGATCACAGAAGTTTTAAGTATGCGTAGAAAACTCTGTGGCTTTGATATCTGTTAGGTTGGTGTTGTCTTGTAAGCATTGCAATATGGGTCACAAGTCACAACAACACATAAAAACCTTTTAAGACCAAGGTCTCACAACAACATGCGTTCTAAGGTGTTGACGGACGCAAATTTGTTTTTGTTTTATTTTTTTGTAAAAGAAATAACCAAACAATAAATCCCATTTCATATAAAATATGACGTAGGCCAAATTTTCATGCTAGGATTCAAAAAAGTACAAGTAAAATAAAAGCCCAACAGCGAATTTTTTAAACAATTTTCGGGAGCAAAATTAAAATTTGGTTACCAATAATCCAGCTAGTGGCATACATAGAGTTATATGACGTGGCATCATCAAGTAATACTCCATAGCTCACATTCAGGGTGCCACTGTTTATTTGAATTTAACCAATTTATTAGCAGCAGCAAATCTGCTTCCGTTTGGACTTTTTGATCATCCGGATTAGAGCAACTATATAACATTATCACATCATCCGTTAATAATTGCGGCTTTCCATACAAATTTAATTTGAATATATCGTTTATGTACACTAAGAATAACAACGGGCCAAGAATGTATCCCTGAGGAACCACAAATTTAATTGGCTTTACATCAGATTTAGCGATACCAATTTGAACAAATTGTGAGCGATTAGATAAACAGTTTTCTAATAATTTCAGGGCAGAATCAGTAATTCCAGCTTTTTTTAGTTTGAATAATAAAACAGTATGGTTTACACAGTCAAAGGCCTTCATTAAGACTTTGAGGAGGCATGATGTGTTTTTCTTGTTTTCTTTGAAATATTGTTTCAATAAAGTTTAGAGTGACTGAGAGAGTACTACTATTTTTCAGGAATCTAAATTGTCTGCAGTCTATGATTAAATTATCTAGCAGATATTGGTTTAATTGCGTTTGAATGGCCCTTTCAAAGATTTTGGATATGACAGGCAGTATGGAAATCGGTCGATAGTTATTTTTATCTCTCTTGTCACCTTTCTTAAAGACTGGGATAACTTTGGCTATTTTGAGGAAGTTTGGAAAGTTACCGGTTTGAAACCATTTATTTATAGATTTAGTTTGAGATGGTATGAACAAGAACAAGATTTTATAATTTTAGCAGAAATTTTATCGTATCCGTTTGCTGATGAGGGATCTAGATAAGAAATTAGTTGTGCAGCTTCAGCTTCTGAGACATCAATGAATTTATCTAATGATAATGTTCATGTTGACTAACGATTGGTAGTCAGCAACATCAGCAACATTAACAAAAAAATCATTCATAATTTGTACAACTTGATTCTGATCATCACAAGTGATGTCATTATTAACTAAGGTGATGTTTGGAACTACTGATGATTTATTGCTATTAAATAGAATTTCAGATATCAATGACCATCTTTTTGGGGAATTTTTTGTTTTGGTAAGAGCCGTTGAAATAATCTTACTAAATATACCCTGATTTATTCCTTTTTTAAACCTTTTAAAAAATTGTGTGATATAACTGTTTGTCGGATATTGTTTTGAAAGCTTTTAATATATATTCCGCAGATTAATTTTACCACTAAGGTCATTGGTGAACCATGGTTTCTGATAGTTATTAATTGGAGTTGACATAGGTATTATGCTAGTAAATTTTCTTATAGTTGAGGATAACTAGTGGCAAAAATCTTCAAAATCAATATCAGTGTAGTTTGTATTTCGAATGAAGTTATTAATCTTTGCATGATTTGTTCTGTGGATAAACTTTAACGTCTGATTCCTTACATTTTGAATATCAAATTTAAAAAGTAGATAATGATGATCACTGAGGTGCGTGGAGTCATAAAAAATACAGAAAGGGGTTTGAATAGAGGAAAGCATCTGATCAAGAAAGGTACAAACGGTTTTTGAACGTCTAGTTGATTACAGAAAAGCCATTATTAGATAACGTCGATAGATAATTGAATACATTTAATGCTTTAATGCATTTAATTTAATACAATTAATACAATACGATACTCCAATTATATGGATCTTTAGAATTTAATGCAGAACCAGGGAATCATTTTTAAAGTAGGAAATACTAAATTTGAATTCAAAATCTAGGTGGTGAGCGACGAATATACTAACTCCACCCCCTTCTGTTGATCGTCGCAGATGATAAGAATGGAAGTTATTAATGTTGATGTTAATGTCATTTACGTTTCAAAATTTTTCCACATAAAACTATGATATCTACACTTACACCATTACTATGAATTAACTCTTCAATTCCCTCAATTTTGTTCTTAAGCCGGTTAATATTTATATATAAAATACTTAATCCTGAATATAGTCCGATTTGGTTAGGAAGTATTTGTTATTGAAAACATCATTAAAAAAATTCATGACTGCATATGCAAATACAGTTAGCCTAAAATAAAGTAAATAATAGGTTATTACTTCGTTTTTGAAAAAACCTAAGTATTGCATTCATGAGCCAAAAGCAAAATTCTTACCTCCACTTTTTTGGCATTTCTCGACGTTTAGGACCTACTAATTCTACAAAAGTAAAAAAATGTATGTCTGCCGGCCGTCCGGCAGTCACAACCGACGAAATCTAGAAAACGGCTGGACGGATTTCAAAATTTTTTTTTTTAAATTAGGTATACTCAATGATAAGAGCCAAAAGGACGGTGTGTTCGATAGCTGTCCCGAAATGTGTTAAAAAATCCTCAAGTGTGTCAAAACAAGGAAATTTGCATATTTTTTGCTTAAAAAACGTTCATTTGAAGTGATTATGAGTGAGAACATTGAATTTGGAGAAATCTTGATGGTCGAAATCGGAATAAGAGACCAAAAACTAAATTATTGCATTATAAGCTTGTCAAAAAAATGTTGTCAAGTGTGTCAAACGAATGATTTTCATTTTTTTCACACAATTTAGTGGGAAAAAATGAAATTAATTATTTGTATGACATGAAATTTTATTATTATTATTGAGAATTATGGCATTATAAGTTTGTCAAAAAATTGTTGTCAAGTGTGTCAAAAGAATGATTTTCATTTATTTTTTTTGGGAAAAAATAAAATGAATTATTTTTATGAAATGTTCAATGTAATTGAAAATGACGGGATTGGTATGTGAGACCAAAATCTATATTATTGCATTATAAGTTTGTCAAAAAAATGTTGTCAAGTGTGTCAATAAAAAGATTTTAATTTATTTTGTTACCCAATTTTTGTGAAGAAAAAACAAAATTAATTATTTGTATGACATGAAGTTTTATTATTATAGAGAATTATGGCATTATAAGTTTGTCAAAAAAATGTTGTCAAGTGTGTCAAAAGAAAGATTTTTATTTATTTTTTTACCCAATTTTTTGTAAAAAAATAAAACTAATTATTTGTTTGACACGAAATTTTATTATTATTATTGAAAATTATGGCATTATAAGTTTGTCAAAAAAATTTTGTCAAGTGTGTCAAAGGAAAGATTTTTATTTATTTTTTTACCCAGTTTTTTGGAAAAAAATAAAATGAATTATTTGTTTGACACGATATTTTATTATTATTATTGAGAATTATGGCATTATAAGTTTGTCAAAAAAAAGTTGTCAAGTGTGTCAAAGGAAAGATTTTTATTTATTTTTTTACCCAATTTTTGGAAATAAATAAAATTAATTATTTGTTTGACATGAAATTTTATTATTATTATTGAGAATTATGACATTATAAGCTTGTCCAAAAAATGCTGTCAAGTGTGTCAAAAGAAAGATTTTTATTTATTTTTTTACCCAAGTTTTTGGAAAAAAATATAACTAATTATTTGTTTGACACGAAATTTTATTATTATTATTGAGAATTATGGCATTATAAGTTTGTCAAAAAAATGTTGTCAAGTGTGTCAAAAGAAAGATTTTTATCTATTTGTTTACCCAATTTTCTGAAAAAATAAAATTAATTATTTGTACGACATGTCATACATCGCTGATCAATACTAAACCCCATGTCCCAATAAAAGTTTTTTGCCGAAAACTATATCAAAATCCTTAACCCAGACCGAAGTCTGGATATCTCAGAGCTGTGAGATTTCAGCCCCTCCATATATATATTATTATATTATACACGGGTCTATGATATAATAAATATAATACCGTTATTATATCATATAAAAGGTATGAAGGTGCAATTAACCTTTACCGCCAACCTTTACCGCAACCTTTACCGCCTGTTATGATAATGAAAACCTCTCAAGCCCCTATCTCTGAAAAGGCTGGGGATATTTTTCAAAAATTAATTCTGCATGATCCAGCAGGAAAATGTAAAGATCTCATAAGACTTTAACCCTTTCCGGCTTCTACAAGAAAAGTTATTAGTATTTAAAAACGGAAAAGCTACAATTGTCCGACGAAGATTAATGGGATCTTAGAAGAAATGTTATGCTCTTCTTTGTTTTGCCTTACGTTTTCTTGATATGTATTGTCCTGATATTCAACGTTTCCGGAAGCTTAAATGCACCGTCTATTGAATGTAAAAGAGAACTTGTACTTGTAATTAAAGATGAAAATCAAATGATTGTCATCTATTTCAGTACCTCGGACAGAAGTTTACCCTTCCAGAATGTTTGCTTGGTCAAAAGAGATCAGATCCCATGTAGACCAGAAAATTGACCGAACATTTCAGAAGGGTGTTTTGAGTTTGAATTTAATTCCTGAGATTATTCGTATAAGTGAAGCACATTTGTGAAGTTCCAACTGAAAAACATTTATAGTGACCATGGGATGCAAATAAATTTTCGTTACCAGAAACAGATCGGAAGCATTTGATGAGATTTTTGTATCAAAATCAATATCACAAGACAAATGACAGATAATTTTGTAACTATTTAACATATTTCTAACCAGTTTTTATAAACTGTAGCAATATTGATTCATAAAGCGGTAGAGAAATTTGAAGACATCTTTTTCCAAAACAATAATAAAGCTCTCAAAGACTGTTGTACAACTCGATAGATTAACTATAGGTATAGCTTAACGTCCATTAATATCACACCGAGAAGAAAGCAAAATCCTCTTTGTTGAGGGTGAGAGTTGGACCCACTAAGAAAAAACAAAATATCCTTAATTATTACCAAATGGGCAATAGGGACTTTAGACTAAGATCAAAAGGAACTAAGCCCTAAGTGTAGCCCCTATAAAAAAATTACGTCTGGTCTTAAGAAAATCCTGGAGACGGGATAGCGAGGAATTCATGGGTTTTTCTAGGCTAAAGGAAATTAATGCAACCAACTTTATAATCGAGTGAACACAGCACAACTTTCAGTCTCGAAACTATCAAACAAATGGATATAAACTTTCTTTATGAGTTCCTACTTGCGGAATGTATCAATCTATCGTCAGTTTGGCTACCATAAGGAGTATCTATAGTCAAACTTACATAGAGTCTGTAGACAGTTAAACAGTTTAAATCATTCAAGTTATTAAAGTCATTCAAGTCTCACCTCAGGAGTCACGGCGTTTATGACACGTGATACGCATCTGGATTGCTTGGGGTACTTAATCGTCTGGGTCACCGGCCAATCCTACTTTTCCCAGCATCCCCAACCCAATACGACTTCATTTCTTCAGTGTGCGGTGGAATGATCTTGTGGACTAAAACTACGCTAGCGTACAAACGGTATGTGAGATACCGATACGTATGTGGATGGGATTTATTGTTTAGCTATCCATTTCTAAACAAATTATATTTTGGTCAAATTATGAATGATCAATTGACATTTAAAATACAAATTCAAAATATTTGTGGATTGAATGCCAACCGTGACGCCGTGCAACATCTTCTCGAGTATGACAAATTATATATTCTTTTTTTTAAGAAATAATGGTTTCTGAAATCTATCCCTCTGATCTAACACCAAATCCCAAATATAGGACGGAATCAGCTTTTATTCATGAGAGTGTTGTATATAAACGCTCAACAAATTTTGAACTACATGGTGATGGTTACAACATGGTGATGGTTACAAAAAGTTTGTCTCCCTAAAAAATTTCTTTTTTCACAATAACTTTATACCGGTCCCCATACAAACGTAACCCCAATGTTTTTAATCTCCTTACTAATGTTGTGGAGCAAAATTTCTTTATTCTGAGGTTATCGACGACAACAATGGAAGGCGGACAGATTGTAAAACACCTCGTAATAGCGGTGATAAAAGTTTTCTTCTAAATCTCTATCTCACATCTATGCCCGATATTACGCATATGGATGTCAAAAAGGGTAGTATAGAAAATTCCGACAATTATCTAATCACATCAGTTATCAAAACTGATTTACTAAAACTTAGAATGAGTTGTAACGATGCACGGTATAAGTCTGCATCCACAAATAAACATAACAAAAAAGATTAAAGGTCCACCCTCATAAAATACTCGTATAACACCAAAGAGAAAACGACAAAATAAAATTGGAATGCATGAAAAATTTGTATGAAATGCTAGTTCGTATTTGGATGTTAAATCAAATTGTATAAACAAAAAAATTAGCCTTTCCTCTGTGTCAAAATTAGTTAACGCTGGTGTAACCCAAGTTTCTGTTTTATTCCCCACTCTATTTCTAATCTATATCAACCAACTGTTGAAAATCACCAGTAATATAAAAAAAAGTCGGACAAGTGCGAATAAAATTCGCTCGCCAAGGGTTCCGTGAATGTAAAAGAACACATTATCAAAAATAAATGACATAAAGTTATGTTGTAAAGTCTTTATATCGCCAGACTATGGACGCATAACAGAATAAATGTTTAATCGTAAACGTCAATAGTAAATGTTGATCACATCTACATTGATCAAAAATGTTACTTGAGGTTAAATCTTATCCATAGCTGTTTATGTTAGCTAAAGTATTTTAATAGTCTAAATTGGGAATATTTGTTCTATAAATCGGCGTCGAAATATAGGGTGGTATACACACACTTAAAATAGCACTTTTTTCATCAATAACTAAAAAACTATGCATCGCAGAATTCTAAAAAATATTGCAATGTTTCTTAAATTAAGTGTTCTTTCAAATGACACCCCACTCGTTTGGTTCCAAAAAAGTTTTTTTTTTGCTCTCCCCACACACATCCCCTAAACACACAGAAATATAATTATTTGAGAGTTCGCTATAATTTTCGTTCCAAATATAGCAAACTTCCTGTCTCTATGAATTTTTTCAATTTTTTTTGTCAATCAGTGTCGAAACGTAGGGGGGTGAATGGTCTGGAATTTGCAAATTTTTTAGAATAACTCCAAAACGGTATACCGGAAATTTCTAGAAAAAACTGCAATGTTTTGGAAATTTGATGTTCTTTCAAATGATACCCCGCTCGCTTGGGTCAAACAAAATTTTTTTTTACCCCCTTTACACCCATCCCCTAAACACACAGAAATATAATTATTTGAGAGTTCGTTATAATTTTCGTTCAAAATATAGCAAACTTCCTGTCTCTATGAATTTTTTCAATTTTTTCTGTCAATCAGTGTCGAAACGTATGGGGGGGAACGGTCTGGAATTTTCACATTTTTTAGAATAACTCCGAAACTGTGTACCACAAAATTCTAAAAAAATTGCAATGTTTTGGAAATTTGGTGTTCTTTCAAATGATACCCCACTCGCTTGGGTCAAAAAAAGTTTTTTTTTACCCCCTTTACACCCATCCCCTAAACACACAGAAATATAATTATTTGAGAGTCCGCTATAATTTTCGTTCAAAATATAGCAAACTTCCTGTCTCTATGAATTTTTTCAATTTTTTCTGTCTATCAGTGTCGAAACGTAGGGGGGGGAACGGTCTGGAATGTGCACATTTTTTAGAATAACTCCAAAACGGTGTACCGGAAATTTCTAAAAAAAACTGCAATGTTTTGGAAATTTGGTGCTCTTTCAAATGATACCCCACTCGCTTGGGTCAAAAAAAGTGTTTTTTTACCCCCCTGACACCCATCCCCAAAACACACAGAAATATAATTATTTGAGAGCTCGCTATAATTTTCGTTCAAAATATAGCAAATTTCCTCTCTCAGTGAATTTTTTCAATTTTTTCTGTCAATCAGTGTCGAAACGTAGGGGGGGGGAACGGTCTGGAATTTGCACATTTTTTAGAATAACTCAAAAACTGTGTACCACAAAATTCTAAAAAAAATTGCCAAGTTTCTGAAATTTGGAGCTCTTTCAAATGACACCCCACTCGCTTGGGTCAAAAAAGTTTTTTTTCACCCTTCCCCACCCCAATCCCTTAAAAACACAAAAATATAATTATTTGAGAGTTCGCTATATTTTTCGTTCAGAGTTTATCAAACTTCCTGTCTCTATGAATTTTTTCAAATTTTTCTGTTAATTAGGCTCGAAATGCAAGGGGGGGACCAACTTTTTGTGTCACTTTATTGATAATAATTCAAAAACTATGCATTGCAAAATTCTAAAAAAAATTCCAATATTTCTAAAATCAAGTGCTCTTTCAAATGACACCCCACATGACCTGGTTTTAAATGATGTTTTTACCCCTTAACATTCCCACCCCTTTAATAAATATAGTTATGAGTGTCTGCCACTTTTCTATATTTTTCATTAAAAACCTACTCAATTTTCTATCATTCCAAATATATGTCAAGATTTTCGATGAGGTAGGGTCGGAGTTAATCGGGGCAATAAAACATCCCGAAAACGTCATTTTCAAAATTATACAAAAAATGGTGAGGTGAAAAATTCCAAAATATATTTTTAAATAATGCTGAAATGAAGCCCTTTCATATGATACCCTACTCGTCTCACTAAAAAAATGTATGTTTTCAAAGGCTTTACATCGTACCTCCTTAAAACAAACGAACACAACTTTATTTATTTTTTAACCCGCCATCTTGTGTGGATAGGTTAGTTTTATAAGCACCTCAAATTTTAAGTTCATTGGATTAATGGTTCACGAGATAATCGAAATAATGTGAAAAACACGTTGTACTCTCACCAATAGTGTTCCGTATAAAAAACGGAACCCTAAAAAGGATTTGCAGAAATCGTAGAAATGGAATGCTTTGCAAGAATCAGTAGTCTAAAGTGCCTTCAACATAAAGATTTAAAAAAAACGTTCACAAACACCTCAGAACGCATGTTGTTGTGGAACATAGGTCTTAAAAGGTGTGTATGTGTTGTTGTGACACATATTGTAATTCCTATAATACAATATCTTTTATTATCTTCCATTTAATTATATCTATTTGTATGTTTTTTCGATAATAATAGTATGTATTATTGTATTGTTTTCTAACCTATAGCCTAATGAACTTAACCTATTGTCTAATGAAAATTTTTCTATAAAAAATTTATCATTATTCAATTTGTATGATTCCAATTGGTCAAATTGTTTTGATTTCATTAAAATTATTTTTAAATTATACACGGTGCGCCTTAACTAAAATTAAATAAAAAGGTCTAACACCTAGAAAATTAGTAGAGATTCTGAATTTACAATGTTCATAGATGAGAAAAATCAAAAAACTAAAATAATCTGTGGAGAGATTTTTAAATAAATCCACATTGATCTTTTTTGCGTGAAGTACGATATTTTAAAAATGCTGGCATCATTTTTTTACTTATAAATAGAAAAAAACAAAAAAATTTTGTATTAAATGTTTATATTAACCGTTTATAATAAACTTTATAATTATTAGTAGTTTATTAATTGTTAATTATTGTCTATTAACCATAATTTAAAAAACAGAAATAATGAAAACTTAAATTGACTTTAGCGACACAAGCAGTGTTCAAATAAAACTACCAAAACAAAACAAAACATGTTTAACCTTGTGTAGCAGAGCGAATTATCTATTACGCTCCTGCGTTTGGAGTTTACTGCAAAGATGTTCCTGCTTTTGTTCAGTATGTGAAAAATAAACGAGATGTACTGGATGTTCACTTAAAAATGGGTATTGATGGAGGAGGCGGATTTTTGAAAATATGTCTTTCGGTTCAATCAAATGAGTTGCAGTTTGAGTGCAGCGGTAAGCGTGCTAAGTATGATGAGGGGAAGCAGCAAGGAAATTAAAGGATTCTGGAGTTAAACGACTATTTATTCTAGCAGCCGTTCCAAGTGCACAAGAAAATCATAAGAATGTAGATCAACTCTTTTCAACGTTGAATATAATCCTTTCCACGGCACAATTGCGACCGATTTGAAGCTAGCGAATATCTTAGCAGGTATTATGTCGCACAGTAGTGCATACCCGTGCACTTAGTGTTATGCCAAGAAAGATGAGCTGAGTAGCTGTGGCGAATTGAGATCCCCCGAAAATGTTTTCTCGTATTATACAAAATGGCTGACTGAAGGAAAAGGTTAAAAAAACAAAGCGAAAGATTATTTCAACTGCATTCATCCACCGCTAATTACAATTGTTGGAGGCAAAACATTCCTAGACATTATTCCACCCCCAGAATTACACCTTATGCTTGGTGTTGTTAACACTGTTTTCACGCATATGTTGAAAGAGTGCGAAAATGAGTCGCTGTCATGGGCAAAAGCTTGTCACGTTAAGCGTGAAATCAGACGAGGATGTTCTGGGTTTAAAGGAAATGCATGCAAAACACTTTTAGATAAAGTAGACCTTCTCCGCCAGTTTGAAAATCTAGCAATGCCGAAGTATGTTAAAGTATTTGACGACTTCAAAAAAGTAGTTTTTCTATTTTGCGTCTAAAATAAAGTCATTTCGATACCCAAATGCGTATCGAAATGGCATTCATTTCGATACGCAAAGTTTTGTCTTGCAAGGTTGGTCACATTTGTCATACAAACGTCAGTGTGCATTAAAACGAATAATTATGTCAATAAAATTAATAAGAATATCTAAATTAGTGTTAAATATTTTAATTAATTAATATAATTAGTAATAATAACAAAATTTCAAATTGACTATTTCTTAATAAAATACACATTTTTTAAAATTTCAAGACAAAAAATGCAAAATAGAAAAAATAGTATAAAAACTCGTTTCATAAGACATTTTATCGCATTTATCCTTTAGAAAACTCCCCGCTGCGCGGGTCGTTTTCTAAACAGATTGCGTGCGATAAAATCGTCGATTATGAAACTAGTTTCTTAATATACTATTCTGCATGCTTCGAAAATAATTTTGACCAAAATTACAAAGCATGTATAGAAGCTTTCAAAACGAGCTACATGGACTTATGTGTCAGCGTTACACCAAAGGTTCATGTAGTTTTTTTTTCACATAACAGTTCTATGAAAAAAACGGTGAAGGATTAGCATTTTTTAGGGAGCAGGCGATGGAGTCCGTACATTTTGATTTCTTAAAGTCTTCCTGGGGAATGAATAAGGTTGCTGCGAATCACCCGGATTATCCTAAACACCTTTTGAGCGCTGTTTGTAGATATAATGCTTCACATGCTTAAATTGATGTAATTATAATTAAATTATGTTACATTTTTATATTTTATTAGTACTAAAATGTTGAAATAATAAAAGTTTAATAGAATTACCACTTAAAAATTATTATTATATCATTTTGTCCTTTCTATTCATATAAAACAATGCCATATTTTCCAAAATATCGTACTTCGTGCGCAAAAATTTTCAATGTGGATTTATTTAAAAACCTCTCCACATATTATTTTGGTTTTTTGATTTTTCTCATCTATGAACATTATAAATTCAGAATCTCTACTAATTTTCTAGGTGTAAGACCTTTTTATTTAATTTTAGTTAAGGCGCACCGTGTATAATCCCAATTGCTTTGATAAGTTTTGTTCAAAAATCAAATTTTAATTTAAATTCTCTTATTTCGTTTAGTTGAACTTGGTTGATTGTATGAGAAGGGCGTTTTTTATCATCAGGGTTTTTTTATTAAGAAATTTGTTTTATCAATTAAAACAATAAAGATTTATTGAATTGAAGAAAATGTTTTTATTTTTTATAATACACAAACAACTCTTTGTCAGAGAATAAAGTATTGTAATCGATTCGTGAATAATGAGTTTTACTCTCTCGCAAATTAAAATTCTCGCTCGTGCCTCGCTCATATTTTAAACTTTTGCTTGAGAATAAACTACTTCATCATTCACTCATTGATTAAACTACTATTATTTAAAAAAACTGGACATATCACTTAGTTTACCTATATAGATGTATGTCGAAATAATTATCAGTTTAAGGTCGGATAGTACAAAGGTCATATATAATTGTATATAATAATGTCATATATAATATATAATTATATAATATATATAATTATATATAATATAATTATATATAAAAAAATATATAATTATAAAATTGTATGAGGTGTTCAACTATAGCTCGTGTCACTGATTGTATTTTCCGATAGCAACAAATAAAAGTTTTAGTTTAAAACGTTTTTAGTTTCCTTTTTAAATAAATTACTAGGTTTGATCTGAAAAATATATTAATATTGTTGCTATTATTATTAGTCATTTAGTGAATATATCCAAAGTTGTGCTGTACAGTAATAGTATATTACATATTAAGAGCTGTGGATAGAATTTTACATGCGAGGGAAAATATTGCGCACGATACGCGTAGCAGCGATTGCAGTACCTTCACGAGCATGGAAAATGATTTGCAGCTCGAGTTTTGTTATATGCTACGACCTTTTTATAATGCAAAAACGTATATACTTACTTGAAGAAATTAGCTACTAATTGTAAATTACATTCAAACAATTTACAAATTAAAGTGTGCTTTGCATTATTCCATCATCCATGTCAAAATAAATTCAAATATTTAAATTAAATTTGATTAAGAATTTAAAAGTGTACAAAAAGATTTCTGACTGCAATATGTTCAGATTCTCTTTTAAAGATTAATTCTGGGCTCTTATTATCATAAGAAGCTGTCAAAATATGATTTTTGCCATAAATACTAGTTCGTAAGTTATAACATATTAGCCTACAACTGCTACGTAAAATATATATATATATATATATATATATATATATATATATATATATATATATATATATATATATATATATATATATATATATATATATATATATATATTATTTTAAATAATAAATTTTTTTGGATAAAGCCTATAAATAAAACAATATTTTTAAAAAATTGTTTATCCTGCAAATGTTTCGATTTTGAAAAACCATCTTCGGGGTTACTTTATTTTATTTTTTTTTTAAAACCGAAACAAATTTTTAAAAATATTGTTTTATTTATTGGCTTTATCCAAAAACAAAATTATTATTTAAAATAATAGACAAACCAAAAATCACATATTATATAGGATTTATACGTCTTAAACCCGACAAGGTAGGAATTTTTTGTTGAAAGAGATAATCAATTTCTTTAACCTCACTATTTGTGATTTTCGAAAGCTAGTAGGTATATTCCATACTATCCTAAGTCACGTGTGCAGTTATGGACGGAATGCGGCGGTTTATTCCAAATCGATTAATCACTCCTAGATCTGTGCCTTGGTTTACGCGGGATGTTGATGAGGCAGTGAGGAATAAACGACGCATTCAAGCATTGAAGACGTTTAACTTAAATAAAACACCTGAAATCCATAGCGCCTATAAGAAGGCCAGAAATATTGGTAAATACAAAATGGACTTGGACAAAGAAGCGTTTATCCAGAAGAAAGCAAAGAAATTCGCCGAGCACCCATCTGGCTCACGTAGTTTCTTTCAAGCAGTTCAATCATTCCAGAGCAATTTTACTCGATCCTCTATTCCAACCTTAGTTCTGAATGGCATTCCCGTGAGCGACTCAAAAGATCTTTTGGGTCGTATTTTTGTTGGAAACTCAAACATAGTTGAACCTCCCTATTCTCCCACACTCATTTCCCCAGTTGTAACGAAAATGAAACAAATTATTTATCGTTGTAACATTGTACGGGAAATGCTTCTATCAATTTCAACAAATCTGCTGGCCCCGACGGTACTCCACCCCTCATTCTTAAAAACTTTGCAAGACAACTAGCTCCAATTTTAACAAAATTTTCTATTTATCTTATAAAACCGGAATATTTCCCGATTCTTGGAAGCTGGCCAGCGTTCAACCAATATCAAAAAAAGGCAGTAAGACCCTTATATACCAATTGCAATTCTATCGGTTATGGCTAAAGTATTTGAAAAATATGTCAACTTCAATCTATTAGATTATTTGGAAATGTCGCGAAATATTAATGATAAGCAGTATGGTTTTCGTAGAAGTCATGCAATTAAAATCTTATGGCATAGACCATCTTACTGTCTCATGGATTCATAGTTTTCTTACAGGTGGCCAATTTCAGGTTAATTTAGATGGTATCACATCCAATATTTTCACAACCAACTGGAGTTCCACAAGGTTCTGCAATCTCACCAACCTTGTTTCTTACATACATTAAAGATTTTCTTATTTCCACAGTGCACCCAATCCATAGTTTTGCTGATGACAGCACATTGCATGCATAACATGCATATCCCAAGTTTTGATCTCATACTAGTTACCACTGATAGAGAGCTGCTAATTGATTCTATCAACAAAGACCTGGATTATATAATGGAATGGGGTGATTGAAATCTTGTTTCATTTAATCCAACCAAAACCAAACTTTGGCGTATTTCACGAATAGAGCGACATAAAAATTTCCCTATTAAGATAAACCATGAGGAAGGAACTGTGAGGTTGAATCAGTTAGGCTTATTGTAGTGGATACTCAAAATAACCTGAAATCGAATAAACAAGGTTCAACCTCGCTAAAACTGCAATGCAAAAATTAGAATTCTTGAGTCGATGTAAAAAGTATTTCAATCCCGAGCAAATTTTGCTAATCTTCAAGTCCCTTATTCGTTCATGTATGGAATACTGCTGTCATGTTTGGGGAGGTGGTTGTCAGTCAACAATAAAATGTCTAGACTCTGCACAGAGAAAAGAAATACGGTTGATTGGTAATACCGAACTAACGGACCAGCTTGATTTGCTCCAGCACAGAAGAAATATGGCGGGATTCTCCATCTACTACAAATATAACTTTAGCGAATTCTCCTCTAAGGAAATTCGAAACATCCTTCCACCATGTGCGCAGAATAATCGACAAACAAGAGCTCCCGAGTTATCTCATCCGTTTGTTGTACAAATACCTCGTTGTAGAACTGTTTCCTTCCAGAACGACTGTTTTAATAGAGTGGCCAAATTGTGGAACTCAATGCCCTTTGTATTACCCGATGAATTTTGTAATGAAGCGCTGCTTCGTTGACTAACAACGAAGTGGCATAGCAGGCCGCGTACCTAGTAAGATAATTTTTAGCCCCAGACTAGCTGCAGCCTATGGGGTCGAGAGAAGAATACCTGCTGCTTCAGCACAAATAACTGAATTTGTACGCGTAACATGAGATAAGAGCAGATGTATAAAAAAAGGTAAGTGAACTAAACAAACTCTGGCGACCCCCGTGAACGAACAAACCATGATCACCACGTCCAACCCCCATATGTGCACTAATTTACACGCTCTCGCATCATTCATGCACACACACACACTCACACCCCCACATACACACACACATGCACACATCCAAGCCCATACGCCCAATTTACATGAGCAATATTATATAAATGAAAATTGTGGTAAAGCAAATAAAACCATATATAAATCTGTAATCAAAGAAGGATTGAAGCTTTAAAATTTAAAATAATACTATTCAAAGTTGGTCTACAATAGGTATATAGCCATTAATAAAAAGAAAACTTCATCATCATTAGCTTCTTCAGAGATTTTTTTTTATTGATCGAAATTCACCAAAACGGTTCCTTTTGAATTTCTGATAAAATACTAAAATTAAAATTTATTTGTTGAACCAACTGTCTAGTATTTACAAATCCAATGATCCTTCATTTTTCGGATACGAAGTAAAAACCTCGAAGCGTTATTATATTTACTGATCTGCTTTGGACCAAGATACCATGGGTTACGGTTATATAAAGGCATAACTTCATGACATCCACCATTAAACCAAATGAAGAAATTTTGTGGATCAATAACGACAGCTCGTATTACGAAAATTTTCATATTTATCTCAAAAGGTTTTAATCGTAACGCTAGTTTGTTTATTAGTCATACTATAGAATGAGATTGGTATGAGTAATTTCGATCCCGTAAAAGGTATTATTATATTCTGGTGTAATAGTTTTTGTCTTGAAAATCGTGAATGATTTCTAAGGCTTTTTCTTTAGACAATATGGTTTCAAAATTCAGCACCTATTATAGCAATAATAAAAATTACCATTAGTTGTAAGTAAATGAGTTTGGGTTAAATTTCAATGAATATTATCATTAATGGTGGTATTAAGAACCGTGTAACCATTCGCTATTACTCTTGTTTTCCTTCATTTTTTCCAACAATAAATTACTGATAATGAATGGCTAAATCACATAAGATAATGCACTAATTAAAATTATTAAAAAAAAATAAAATAAATCGAAATATTAATTACATTTGCATTCACCCGCCCACATACACCTCGTACATTCACGCAAACATTCATTGTACAAACGCTCCCACATATATACATATTTAAAACGACTCTCCCCATAGCTTGGCCAGCTCCCACTCCTGTTTTCCAAAGTTAATCGCTCATCCTCATCCCGTTCATCGATTGGTGAGCTCTGACATCGGTATCACGAACGATGTAAAAATTATTGTAATCCAAACTTGTTGATGATCGGTGATATTTCTTTCCCCATTTTTTTTTGTATTACCGGAAATGTACTTCAGCAGGAATGAGGATGTCAACGTAATATCACAAAAAAAAAATGGTCGTGCCGGATACGTATTTATATTCGTAACATGCTGCCAAGTATATCCCGTAAATCACACTCCAGCTTCCAATCCACTGATTTGCTTCCTCCTGACATCAGTGTTACCCCCGAAATATCACAGAGATTTTGTGTCGATGTTGCTAGAATTTTAATAACACAACTATTTGGAACATGGACAATCTCCCAATTTCAACAAGCAATTAAAATAAAAATGAGTACGAGGTTTATTATGTAACAGTTTTTGGTTTAATTTATTTTTCTTCACATTTTTTTTTATATAACCTATGCCAACAACGAATTATACGTATTTATTTTTATATAAATTAGGCTAACACAGAATTTTACGTAATGATTTTTATATAAATTATGCTAACACAGAATTTTACGTATATATTGTTATATGAGAATGCAAAATTATTATTTATAGCTCTCTTTATCACAGTTCGAGGGAACATACAATATCACAGTAATTTCACAGTCATATTATTATAACTTATTAGTTAAATTTATTACAGCACAAGACTGGACAGTTTATTTAATTAAACGGATTCCTTCTTTTTGGAATTAATTCCTTTATTTTTAAATAATAAGATACACCACATGAAAACACTCGACGTCTAACTGTCAAAACAAAACCACCAACAGCTGTGAACTGATTAGACATAAAGTCGAAATATGAGTTTACATGGGTAGTAAATTTTTTCAGTGTTTTTTTATTTTTTATTTGAACTCATGATTGCAGCTAAATAAAAACCGAACTAACTGAGCACCAAGGACATTTTTATTCAATACAAATGCAATCCATATAATTTTATGTTTTTGTTAAACTTGCTCTAACACAGCACAAGCATATAGATTCTTTGTTTTATAAATTGAACTACGATTTACATTAATAAAAAAACTTTACCTAATTGATCTAATTGCACAAACAAAAAATGTTCCATATTTTTTCTAAAATTTTCACTATTTAATTATAATACAGGAAACGTGAATCCAAGTTTCCTTGCTTTTGATATTCACGCGCGAAATGCCACCAGATATCAGAGAGTTTTCATGTTTGTAATGTAACGACACAAACATATAAACTTGTACTAAATTGAAAACTAGAAAATTGAAGATGGGTAGTAACTTTTTTGTGATTTTATTTTTTGTTTGTCTGATTAACTACAGAACGCGTCACAAAACATATAACTTTTTGCTAAATTGCACTAATGAATTATGCTAATTAAAAAAAATTGGACTAATTGCACTATTTAATAATAAATTTAATTTAAGTAAAATTTCACTACTTAAATTTAATATACAGAACGTGAATTCAAAAAAAAATTCCACATTTGCTTTCCGATATTCACGAATAGAATTTTCAAAGACATAAGAGACCGAAGCTATCTATCGCGTTCTATTTATAATCAGCTAACGCCGTTTGCCAACAATAACGAATCGATAAGGTAGTTTCTTGGGGAATTGTATTTCCTTTTTTGTTCAGTATTTATACCCACTAATGAATTTACATAGCTAATGGTATAAAAAAAATTGAAAATAATTAAATGATAAACATTGGTTATGATACGATTGTAAGAATTATACATGAAAACAGTGCGATTATGAATCAATGGTATGGTATGGTATGGTCAACTGTTTTATGACAATTATATAGCGATTAACGATTACAAATTGAATATAGGAAATTACATTGGGAAATTGCACACAACTATTTTATGGTAATTTTTTTAAACGGAAACTATTGTAGATAACGACTACGGATTGAGTACAAGAAACTATGCTTAAAGGAAAAACGAAAATAACCATGAAAACTTCTGTCAATGCAAATTTAATGCATGTGGGAAAGCGGTTCGACTCTCAATCACGAAGTCTGAATCACACATCATAACAACTTTTCCCTCAGGTATTTAAAAAAAATGTACATTGTCATTTAAAACAATTAGTATAGTTGTCCTTATATCCTTCTTTCTTCCATTTTCCTCATCTACTTCCTTTATAGTTGACATGGTATCATCGGATATTCAAAGAGTCTGAATAATGAATATTTCATATTTAGGGTGCTAAACATGTCTAATTAATTAATAAAATAAAAAAAATATATATAAACAGGGCCGTAGCGAGAAAAGCCGGGCCCTAGGTAAATGAAATACGGGCCCTTTTAACATATATGTTATTTTACTAACCAATTAAATTAAAATATCACAAAAATTAAAAGATTGTATTCGTTTAAAAACAATTACAATATGTGTCACAATAACACATAAAAACCTTTAAGGACCAAGCTCTCACAACAACATGGGTTCTAAGGTGTTGATGGACGCAAATATTTGTTTTTTTGTATTTTGATACTTTTTTCAAAAAATGAATAACTAAACGCATATAAAATATGACAAAGCAAATATTTCGTAATAGGATAGAGAATATAAAAATAAAATAAGAGATAAATAGCAAATTTGATTTAAAATATTGCAGAATCAAAACAAAAATGGTGTTGCCAATTATCCAGTTACAATGAATAGTCCACACATAGAGTTATATGAAGGCTCGATTGTACGAGCAAGCAATAACGTAAAATCATCAAGAAATACTTCATAGCTAACCGTTGTACCGTTGACTGAATAGAGTTCATCCGACAGTTATCACCTTGGATAGTGATATCTCAATTTCTCACAGCTATTGCCAGTGGCATATGTGATATCTCACGTGAACTCCGATGTCAATAGCAGAGAGTGGCGTACGCGGGGTTGTTACACCCGTAGATCAAAAATAAAAAAAAATTACTCATTAAAAAACTTGAGCCCTGCATGCGTAAGATTTTTAAGTACGAATTGTGTGAGCTGTTCTTACTTTTTTATAACAATTGAGCTTCCAGTGCTTTTGTGAATGCAAAAAACATCTATAATGTCACCGAAATTTAAATGCCTCGCTAATTTTGATTCTTAGTACAAAATCGTATATGGTTTTATATCGAAAAAAAGATATATGTGTTCGAGGATTTTTTTTTTGGAAAATATAGCGGTTCTAAATTTCGAGAATTTTGTGATTTTTGGGTTGACGATTTATTTTCAAATATTCATAACTTCGGTTATATTTAAGCTAGAAACCTCTTATTTGTTTTTTTTATAGGTAAAAGATGTTACTTTACAAAACAATTTAAAATTAATAAAAGTATTATTAAATTTATATTGTTATAAACAAATAAAATGTTTAAATTGATCTTTAACCATTGCTCCACCCACGAAATGAGTTTTTAGTATGACCATCGTATACGTTTCATTTTCTATAAAAAACATATTTCTAATTAATAGAGAAACGATTTTTACTGTTAGGAATAAATTAATTTATGGAGTGCGGGACGACAAAAAATTCCATATATGGGTCATTCTTTTACATACCGAACAGATTAGGAAAAATGTGTTTAAGACATTTTTGATTCAGCTGAAAAGTTTTTACGGGTTCTATATAAACAAAACAATATACTTGTTTGAGGATATTTTATTTTTTTTAGGGGAAATAGAGCGCATCTAAATTTCGAGAATTTTGTGATTTTTGGCTTGAAGACTTATTTTCAAAGATTCATAACTTCGGTTCTGGTAGAAATGGACACTTTTTGTCTGTTTTATTTTAAAGATTAAATATGGAATTAAAAAAAACAGTTATTTATAAAAATTATTAACAAATTTCTATTGTTATAAACAAAAAAGATGTTAAAAACAATTTTTAGTCATTATCTAACAAAAATAAAGAGTGTTTAGTGTGACCATCGTATTCTACGTTCAATTTTAATAATTAAATGAACGTTCAATTTTACTTAATTTTAATTAAACTTTACTACTTAATTTTAATTAAACTTTTACGAAATCACTAAAAATCCGGGAATCTGGATTAGCCGAAATAGCTAGCTTCGCTGCAAGAATTTCCGACCGGAATATCCCGGGATGCAAATTCTATTTACCATACGAGATAACTTATAATTGTTAATATTAAATGCGAATAATTTTTTTTGTATGTGTATGTTCACCGTATTTTAATTTAGTTTTAAAAATGAAATTTAGCATTCGGTGTTTTAACATCACATAATTGGTATGTGTAATAGAAATGTTTGCAAATAGTCCTTGAAAATTAAGTTTTCAAAATAAATATCATATCAAACATACAGAGGAAATTATAAATAGTTGCTTTAAAAATTTTTAAGCCTTAAAATTACCATATAGCTGTGGTAACTTCAAATAGCGTTGGTTTGCTTTTTTTTACTTAATGCAATTGTCAACTAATTTTAACTGATTTTTGTATATTCGATCACTTGATACATTGCATTTGAAGTTAATTACTAGACTTTTTGGTAGTAGTAGAAAAGGAATCAGAAAGAGTTCCTTTTCTTGAATTTTAGATCTGATCAAGAGTTAGATGTGGATGTGCTCTTGAACCAGTTCAAAAATGTTTTTTAAAACTAAGTAAAAAAAGTTTAATTAATTTAATTTGGGATTTTTGTATTTAGTTTGTTTAATTTTTTTTCTAAATATTAACCAATCATCTATCAAAAACAAATTTCGTTGAAATCGGTATAGCCATTCTTGAGCAGTTTAATTTCAAGGTAAATTTGGATTGGCATAATTTTCATTTTGCATGCATGCTGGGGCGCCCGCCTCCGTAGCTCAAACTATGCACTTTAAAAAATTCTAAAATAAGTTGTTTTTTTAATATGTCTGTACTCCTTTTATTGTCTATACTAGTACTCTTAAACTAATCTTATACATTCGATTCTATGTGAACGCAAAACTGTGTGGCACAGAAATCTACCTATATTATCGAATGCATGCTGCTCGTCAAATTTTTTATTGCTATCTTGCTATAAAAAATACAAACAATTCTTAAATCTATAAAAGTTCTTAATCTTCATTAAAGAAATAATAAAACAACTAACACCCCTATAAAAAAAGCTGATTTATATCAAATCTTATAATATAACAATAATAACAATAGAACGTTAATGTTAAAATAATAAAACCCTAAACTTATTTTAGGACAAAGTCTTAAGCATAAAAAGACCATCAAAAATATTGATAAACAAAAAAATAGCAAACCAACAGAATTTTTTCATCCCATATCAAACGAATCCATTCAGTTTAATTCCCTTAAAAAGGATTTCAAAGATTTTCCCAAACACCCAAAACATTGAATATCAGATCATACATTATCTTTCTTTTCTTTTCGATTTAAATCATGACCTTCTGTTTATTTTACAATCACCTTCCTTAATAAATATTTTCTTTGTACAATAAAAAAGGAATCGGATTTTGTTTTCCTTAAGGGAGGCACAAAAAAATTGTCATGGGATTATCTTGTTAGTTCAAAGAAATCAAACTTTATTTAAAGAAATAATAAATCAGAAAAGCGTAAATTGTGTTTCAGTATGTTTCATTTTTTTGGGATAACTTTTAACTTTAAGAACTTTTGTAAGTTCTTTAACCTTGCTATTTTATATTTTGCTAACATATGTATTAGGGTGTTTTTTTTGGTTTTTTATTTATTTTTCGGTCCCATTGGCTAATGTTTTAGCATAGGACCTAGAAAAATTTCTCCCAAAATTTCAGCTTTCTAGATCAAACCTGTAAACGGCGAAACCCGAGTGTGTTTCTTTTGTAATTAACATGGAAAAACGACGATTTTACTCAAACAGGATAGCTAGTGGAAAATTTTTTTTAAATTTCTGATAGCAGTATGCTAAAGAGAATTAAATTTCCTACAAAAAAGGTCCTAGGCACTAAATCCATGACTTCATTATTTTCAAAGATATGCTCGTAAAATTTCAAACATGCTATTAAAAATTGGATTTCAGGATGTTTAAACGAACATATCTTTGAAAATAATGATATCACGGATTTAATGCACACAGCCTTTTTTGTAGGAAATTTAATTTTCCATGAAACAATGCTATGAGAAATTTAAAAAAAATTTCTACCAGCTATTCATGTTCGAGTAAAAACGTCGTTTTTCCATGTTGATTAAATGGGAAGCTGAAATTTTGGGAGAATTTATCTTAGGTTCAATGCTAAAACATTAGCCAATGCCCAAAACCAAAAAAAAAAGCACCCTAATATGTATAATTGAGAGATTAACATTTAGAGTTTGTATTCTTTTAATTATGTGAATACTTTTCTTATATGTTGATCAGAATAAATTAACATACATTCTTTTGAAAGTACACATCGATTTTTTGGAGTATTTTTAAAAATTTAAAAATTTGGTACATATGTTATTGGTATTAACAAAGGGATCTTTTTTTTCTGCTCAAATGGCGTTATGCGTTTTTTCTGCTCTAAAATAGTTTTCGCTATGACATCGGTACGTGTTCTCACAAATTTCGTTGAATCGTTATAAGTTTTGCGAGTGCGCGGAATAATAGTTATTTTTTTTGAAGAAAGATAGTTAGAAATTTTTAAATAATCTCAATTCTGCTGTGTGTCGCGTGTAAACCACCCACCCCCTTGTATGAATATTAAATATTGACACATTAATATTGACATATGCTTATTTTTTTACCCCATTTAAAAGTAGACGTTTCAACAAAAAATAATGATTACTGTTGCTTTTGAAAAAACTGTTTCCAGGACATGAGAATTTTCGGGTGAAAATGAGGTTTCTTTTTTGGTTCGATTCCTAAAAATTTTTGATTCCAAAAAACTACAGCGTATTCAGGACATAATAAGGTAAGTTTTCACCAAATTGTATAAAAAAAACAATTTTAATAAAGATAAAAATGGAAAATGAAAAAAACTTTTTTCTCGGTCTTTTCAATTTTTCATAACAAATTTTAGGTTATGTGAAAAAATGGGTTATACAAAAACTATAGACCTTTTTATGCCTACAACTTTTACTTGAAATTTTTTTCGATAGAAGTTCTAGTTTCGCTGCAAAACGTGAAAAACTATTTTCTACCTCTAAGAGCTCACCCCATTTCACCCTCGTAGGTCGGATCACCTTTCATTTATTTTCTCCATCATTTGCGCAATATTTTCTTCCTTATCCAACAGTTTTCATGCTGTTACTAATTTTTTCCTTACCAATAATTTTTTGCACTGGTCTAATGAAATGTAATTGAACATGAAAATGGATTTAATAATAATTTATTTAAAATAAATTTAATAATTTTTGCTTTAACAACTTTTTTAAATAATATTTTGTTACCTGTTTCAACCATAAATGGTCATTCTCAAACATTTGAAAATATTATTGAAAAAAAACAAAACGTTATTAATTTTATTTTAAATAAATTATTATTAAATTAATTTAAACAACTTCGAGACCAAACCATCATTATTTTAATTTATTTAACCGAATTAAATTTTTTTTTAAATGTTTATGAAAATGGACATGGAATACGGTTCTTTCCAGTTTCGTCTCCTCCTAACTTGTAGGAACAGTTGGAAAATATCAAGTTGTTGCAGATTTAATGTCGTTTTTAACAAAAATTGTAATTATTAAGGAGATCTTTCTCGTGTAATTTTTTGGACAGGAATAGTTGTGAAATAAGTTTGAAATTTTAATTTTGTTATAATTTTTGCAATATGTTTAGAGTTTTGAAAAAAGTTTCAATTTTTGATTTTGTATTAATTTTTTTTCTTGTATTTTTAAAAAGAGTTTTTTGTTTAAAAAATACAGTGCTGCCCAAAACTAAAAATAATGTCCTCATAAAAGCATTTTTCTGAAAACTATATAAGAATCTTTAACCCAAACCGAAGTCTAAAATATCTCCGAGTTGAGTGAACTTTTTTTTATATTTTTTAAACGTATTAATTGTTGTTGTATTGCTGTGTGGTAATCTTAGTTTCTTCGATCTTTCGGATCATCGTAGTCCCTGCTCTGAACCTATTTAAATCCGTCTTCTTATTTTCTTTTGCGTGCTTTTCTGCATTTTTACTGGACTGAGGAAATACCTTCTCGAATCCGCAAGATTGAAGCCAGTTTAATTAAACCTAGCAAGACACGCAGTGCTCCAAATGTTTCTTACAAAATTCAGTGTCTTGTCCAAATGGAATACAGTGTTTATTACATATTTTAAGATAACGAATTAAAATAAGGCCGGAACGGCAATAAAATAGTAAACCATGTAGAGAATTTGTTTAGATATGTGTTCACGCATTATCGTGAATTTTTAAATAGTTCATCTGAAAAATCAAAATATTTAAATTAGAATCAAAACAAAACCAATTAAAGATTTATTTATTATTTATAAAATTATGCAAAACATTACCAAAACAATCCTTTTGAAATGTCAACGAAACTGTCAATTTGAATTGACGTGTTCGGTATATTTTGATCATTCATTCGATATTTTCAATTTTCACATTGAATTTATGTGTTCGTTATTCTATATAATTAATTCGATATTTTCGAGATCGTTGGTAAACTTGACAGTAGTTGAGCTTATGATTTGTAGAGTTTTGGCTTTCTATAAAATGGACTGTTTTGGTAGTTTTTGGCCTCTTATTCACCAATTTATATCTGAATAGTATAGTCAGTAAAAAGTGTTGTTTGTGTTATATCATGTAGTTGGTTGAGTATGAGCTAAGCTCTCTCTTTGTTATTTTTAAGTCAATTTTAAATATTTTGTATTCCTATGTGTTAGATCAGTAATTGAAAATTAATAAAGGAAGTTTATATAAAGTTGTGTGCATCAGGTCAGTTTTTTAATGTATATATAAATTAACCAAATAGTTTTTTCTTTGTTCTCTGACAAATATTCGTCGAGTGTGCATGCAGTAAAAAAAACTCGTATAAGTTTTCATCGATTGGAACGGGTGATGTTTCCATGCATCTTTCATTTCATATGTACATGATTTTAAATTATTATATGAGCTGATATATTTTCATCATTGCATCGTTCATCTCATATGTACATGATTTCAACTATTATATGATCTGATATTTTCGTCATTACTTCAGTTAATCATCTCATGTACATAACTTCAACCATTATATGAGCTGATATATTTTCATCATTGCATCATTCATCTCATATGTACATGATTTCTACTATTATATGAGCTGATATTTTCGTCATTACTTCAATCAATCATCTCATATGTAAATGATTTCAACTATTATATGAGCTGATATTTTCGTCATTACCTCAGTTAATCATCTCATTTACATAACTTCAACTATTATATGAGCTGATATATTTTCATCATTGCATCTTTCATTTCATATGTACATGATTTTAAATTATTATATGAGCTGAGGTATTTTCGTCATTACTTCAATCAATCATCTCATATGTACATGATTTCAACTATTATATGAGCTGATATTTTCGTCATTACTTCAGTTAATCATCTCATTTACATAACTTCAACTATTATATGAGCTGATATATTTTCATCATTGCATCTTTCATTTCATATGTACATGATTTTAAATTATTATATGAGCTGAGATATTTTCGTCATTGCTTCAATCAATCATCTCATATGTACATGATGTTCAACTATTATATGAGCTGATATTTTCGTCATTGCTTCAATCAACCATCTCATATGTACATGATTTCCACTATCATATGAGCTGATATTTTCGTCATTACTTCAATCAATCATCTCATATGTACATGATTTCAACTATTATATGAGCTGATATTTTCGTCATTACTTCAGTTAATCATCTCATTTACATAACTTCAACTATTATATGAGCTGATATATTTTCATCATTGCATCGTTCATCTCATATGTACATGATTTCAACTATTATATGAGCTGATATTTTCGTTATTACTTCAGTTAATCATCTCATTTACATAACTTCAACTATTATATGAGCTGATATATTTTCATCATTGCATCATTCATCTCATATGTACATGATTTCCACTATTATATGAGCTGATATTTTCGTCATTACTTCAATCAATCATCTCATATGTACATGATTTCAACTATTATATGAGCTGATATTTTCGTCATTACTTCAGTTGATCATCTCGTTTACATAACTGCAATTATTATATGAGCTGAGATATTTCCATCATTGCATCATTCATCTCACTTACATAATTTCATCTATTATATGAGCTGAGATATTTTAGTCATTGCTTCAATCAATCATCTCATATGTACATGATTTTCAACTATTATATGAGCTGAGATAGTTTCGTCGTTGCTTCAGTTGATCATCTCATTTCCATAACTTCAACCATTATATGAGCTGATAGATTTTCATCTTTGCATCAATCATCTCATATGTACATGATTTCAACTATTATATGAGCTGATATTTTCGTCATTGCTCCAGTTAATCATCTCATTTACATAACTTCAACTATTATATGAGCTGATATTTTCTTCATTGTATCATTCATTTCATATGTACATAACTTCAACCATTATATGAGCTGATATATTTTCATCATTGCATCATTCATCTCATATGTACATGATTTCAACTATTATATGATCTGAGATATTTCCATATTTGCATCACGGTATTGGAAGTTGATGTGCCAACCAAATCACATCAAATATATCTTCAGGGAAAAAAATACAGTCCACCTCTCATCGACGCCGCATCAATATGTATATGCTTGTTTTAGATTGAAACTTATAAATTGTTTTTGTCCTTAAATAGTTCAATATATCTTAAACAGGCACATTAAACTGTTAAATATGATAAACTGTATACTTTTGTTTAAACTGTGTAGTTCCATTTGTTTTGTAAAACTCACAATGCTTTGGTTTTGTTTTATATTACATTTATATGAAATAAAATTAAATAAAGTTTACTTTTTTCAAGCTTTATTTATGGTCTGTAATGAAGCGCTGATTCGAACATCAACGAAGCCATAGAAGGCATAGCAGGCCACGTACCTAGCGAGATTTATTGACAGCCCCAAACTAGCTTCATTAAGTGGGGTCAAACGAAGGATACCTGCTTCTCAAACAAATATCAGTATTGTACGCGTATTTTGATATGGAAACGGATCAAAGAGAAGCCAAGTGGAATAAGCAGACTCTGGCGACCCCCGTATACGAAAAGAACCGCCGCGATCACTACGTCCAATCCCATAATTCTAACACATTCACACGCTCTCGCACTTCATCCACTCACTCAGACACACACACATACTCACACACACCTTCACACATTCATGCTCATACGCGCATACACACTACGCACATCTCTAGCACAAAATAAACAAGTTTCAACTAATGTTTCTAATAATGAAGAAGTAATTATGAAGAAGGTTGTATCTATTCCATATGTTAAGGATGTATTTGAACAAGTTAGAAATTTATTAAAACATTACGATATAAATACTGTTGGTAAGCCATCATCAAGTTTAAACAAACAAATTTTTTCAAAACTTCAAGACAAAATTCCAAAATCTTCTTTAAATAAAGTTATTTATCAAACAAATTGTAATTGTCCGGCAACGTATACTGGTCGCACTACTCAATGTTTAGAAAAAAGGATTTACCAACATGTTAAAGATTCAAAAGGAAGTAAAGAAGATAGTAGTGCTTTATCAATTCATCTTAAAGCTGCTAACCATTCTATTTCTTTGGATCATCCAATAAAAATATTAGAGAAGGAATCAAATTTTGGAAAACTATTCTTGAAATGCTGCATATCAAACAGAGCAGAAATTCTATTAATAAACAAAAGGATTCATTTTATATTCAAAATTATTACAACTCAATTTTGAATATTGATATTTAGAATTTTTTTTTGTTTTGATTTTTTGGTAAAGTTATTTTTGATTATTTTGTCAATGTTTTTATTTTAAAGTTTTTTTTTCTTGTCAAAGTTAATAATTTTTCATTTGAATTAGTTGTCCATTTGTTGTTTTACTTTTTTCTTTTAATAATTAAGAATTTTGTTATTTTTTTTTTCCGAAGATGATACGGAAAGTATCGAAACGTCGATTATTGTAATTTTTTGTTAAGAAATTATTTTAAAAAATAGGCTAAAAACCAAATAAAAATTTTATTTTGTTAAAATTAAAAATATATTAATATTACTTCGACCTGAAAAACGTAAGTGTTAAAGTAAACCAATCTCGAGCCAAATGTCAAAATGCCTATGGGCTCGACACCTATACCAGAAAGGTGTAAAAATCAATAAGTGTATTTTTGTTTTCGTTGCTGCTTAAAAACATTTACTGTATTTGAGGACCTTTAAGCATTAGCTGGCCTGGCGGAGGTTTTTATTTTTATTTTTTGTGATTTTTGCTGACAAAGGGATTTTTGCTGACAAAAAACCTCCAAAAATTGTAAAATCTAGCTTAAAATTATAAATAAAGATTTTTATAATATATTATTTGTTTATATATTACATGTGATTAGTTTTATATTGTTAAATTTTTGTTAATTTTTTATAATAAAATAATTTTAATAGTTAATGGAGATGCAATCAAATAGTAGTGTTTAATGTGAGTGATTTTGCAGAGTGTACCATGTTATAACTGTATCAACCTGATGCAGTTTTGATCCGGGATTTTGATATTTATAAATGACCAAACACCAGTGTGGTCCGTGCCAAGAGAAAAACCTCCAAATAGTTTAAAAGTTTAATGGATCATATTGATCCGCTATCTAATTTCAATGAAAGTATATTTGCATTTAATATAAAAACTTCTTTCTTGGATGTAAGATTTAATTTCCTTGGATGTAATATTTAAATTTAAACCAGATTTCTTTCAGTAAAACTTTACTGAATTACCCAACCATGATCACCAAACAACAATTTATACAGGGTGATGAAACTGTCCGCTTCTGCTCACTCCGTTTCACCCTTTTCATTTTAATTTCCTTCAGAAATCACCTTGATTTCTAAAAATTAAGTGAATCCACAAATAAAATAATTTCCATACAGCCAATTTTACTTATCAAATTTGTTTTTTACTATCCAAAAAAAATCTTTTTATAGAGTAATGTATTTTTCTGTTTAATTTGAGATTCAGAAAGCCATTATTTATAAATTGTAAAGACATTATTCGTATAAGTTAACTATCGTAATTCCCTAACACAACATAACATATAAAATTTTTTTCTTTTATCTTTCTAATTTTTCTTTAATTTAATTGAAACAATATTTTTACAAATTTCAAATTTCCAACCTCACCCTTTCACGAATTTTACATTACATCACTGTTATCTTCCTTTTTTTGAATCATAATTATTATATCAAAAACATGTAACCATATTCCGTTCTGGAACAAATTTTTATTTTTACACTAATTATTTTTTCTTTATTGTGACTTAAACTTGTGGTCACTATGTGTTTTTTTCACATCCCGATCTAACAGGCGTTTCAATTAGAAAATCACAAGCGCGAAATAAGGAAAAGAAACTATTTCAAAACTAAATCACTAACTGATTATAATCAAATTATTATTTTGGTAATCAGACGTGAACTCTGAAAAATTTGTTTCATTAAATTTTTATTCAGATTTTGAAACCCCAAAATCGAACTAAACGAAAAAATGCAAAAGCATTCTATAAATAATCTAAACGAAGGTGTGTAAGGAAGATGATCATTGAACACATTTCGCATATTTATTTCATTTCATTTTCCAAAATAAAGGAATTTTATCATTTTAATACGAAAACTAGTTTAGGATCGACATTCTGTTTCATCTTCTTATTGTCAATCATAAAAAGAAAGAATCAACCACATATAAATTGCGTTTGTTTTTGCTGCAGGTATTAACTTCATAAAAAAAATAAAAACCGTTTATGATTTTTAACGAAACGAATATGATCAATAAACCAATACAACTTGAAGCATGAAATAAAATCAAATCGTATCAGAGAATATTAACGAAAATGTTTTAATGTAAAATACAACTATGTAGATTTTCTGTTGTTTGCTTTAACATAAATAATGGAAATCGATAACGTTATGATGAACATGTAGCAGTATTAATTATGGAAAATCGTATTGTTGGAGGAGCGATTACTAGTTTCTTTATATTGATTTGTTAATTGTATGAACAATGAATAATATAATGCATTGTCGAGAATATCATATTTGTTGTTATGCGTGTTTGTAGATGTTGATGCAAAGATACCAAGTAGTCCTGTTATAGGGAAGAAAAAATGGGAAAATGTGGCGATTGGACGGAAATGTATCTTTGACTGTTCGTTGGTTGTTCATCCGTCAACTACCAAAGCATACATTTCCTTCCAATCCACCAGTACAGAACCTGAACTCGCTCTGAAGTGAGTGTAGGTCTTCGCCCAAGGTGTACTGGTTAGAAAACACGTTGAATTGCATAACAACCAGTAGTTAATAATTAGAAATTTTAGTACAATTTCTAGTTGATATGTTTATATTTTTTACTAAAGCAAAACAACGGCAAAGTAAGTATGCGAATCTCATAAAATCTAAAATTTCTCCTGAAAACATATGCATATTACGTATGCAGATTATAAACTGTAGTGGTTTCTATTGTTTTGAATTTATCTTTGATATGATTAAGTAATCTTTATTTAATATAATTAATATATATTTAAGAATAAAAATGTTTTCAAAACTTTTAGTATAGAAATATTTTTTACAAAACTGGACATTTTAAGATCCAACAAACTGCATTCAGATAGAGATAACAAGACGAAGTTATGGTACTTACCCTAAATATATTTTAACTACAACTCCACTTTAAAGTTCCAAGGAATTAAAGGGATATTAAACTCTTAAAGATAGGGCAGATGAAAACGAAGACGTAAAATAAAATATTGAAGAAAACATTAATAATTATCAAACCAATTCAGTGAATTTTTATCTAAAATATATAAATGAGAAACCAATTGTTAATGATGTATAAACTTGAATACGAAGCACGTGGATAATAAATGATTCTTATTTTTCTAATTTCCTTAAAACACTTATACATTTAATACTTTATACTAAATACTTTAATTATAAAAATAATTTGGTTATATAAATTTTAACTTTCATATTTAATAAAAGTTTTAAAAAAAATTCTTACAACTCATCTTCTTCTTTTTACATATAATGTGAAGGGGAGAAGCGTTTCTAAAATCATAGAAATTTGCTTACGTAATACTTGAACACCCTCATAGTAACTTTGAATGTGGAGAAATCCTATAAGTCCAAAATATATTGTTTTGTAGCAAAACTATTTCGAAAAATATTTTGAGCCGTTTTATTAGTGAATCCACCTTCGGTCATTGAAGACTAATAGGTAAAGTTGGAAACTTTATGCTTGTTGCAGAGTAAATGTCGTTTTTGCAAAACGAATAATAATGCTTAAAACAGTAGCATTTTTTAACATAAAATGTGCTGTGTAGTAGGTATTACAGTATTTCACAAAAACATATAAAAACCATTTTGGACATGTGTTATAAGGTGTTGAGCGCAAATCATTGTTTTTTATATGTTTTTTAGAGAAGTGATAACTGAGCAATAAATCCTATTACATGAAAAATGTGACATCGTGCCACAATAGAGAAAATAAAACACGTAATAAAAAGCAAATATGTTTTAAAAATTTACAGGAGTAAAATTAAAATTTAGCAGGTGATTTAACTGGATTTAGGGATTGCAATCCCGGAATCTTTAACCCCGCGATCCCGAAACATTTTTATGATCCCAACATCCCAAGATTAATGAAAAATAAGTCCGGCATTATGGGATGGTCATATTTACCGTGATTAATCAATGCATATATGAAGGGGCTGAAATCTCAAAGCTCTGAGATATCAAGACTTCGGTTTGGGTTAAGGTTATTTTGATACAGTTTTCGGCAAAAAACTTTTATGTTTGGGACTTTGTTGTGGGCATAGTTGTGGGCAACGAGGTATATCACACATAAAACTCTTTGTTAAAGTAGAAGTAAATTTTTATCTATGTTTAGAAATTTATTACAAAACAAACACGAAATATTAATACGTTGCCGGCAAATTATAACAGATACTAAATTAATATAACTTAGTGAACAGATGATACACACAGTAAATCTCAAAAACCTCTCCATTTAGCGTTTAAAGAAAATATTACAAAATCAAAAATTCATATTTCTATCAAAATTTCAAAAATATTCTAAAAACTAAAATAAAATAAAAAATTTAAACTTTTTTTTAAAGTTCTAAAAGCATTACAAAAATTATTGCAAAATCAAAGATTGAAATTTTTTCCAATATTCTTCAAATATTGCAAAAATTATATAACTAAATCTAAAATACACACTTTCTCAAAATTCCAAAAATATTGCAAAAATTATAATAAAATCAAAAATTTAAAGTTTTTCAAAACTCTAAAAATATTCCATAAATTCTTACAAAATCAAATCTACAAACTTTTTTTTAAATTTCAAAAATATTTCAAAAATTTTAACAAAATCAAATTTTCCATTTCCAATTTCATGTTCGATAACATTTCATGTCAAACAAATATTTAATTTAATTTTTTTTCAAAAAATGAGTAAAAAAAATGAAAATCATTCTTTTGACACACTTGACAACATTTTTTTGACAAACTTACAATGCAAAAATATAGTTTTTAGTCTTACATACCAATCAATCTCGACCACCAAGATTTCTCTAAATTTAATGTTCCTATTCGTAATCACTTAAAACGAACGTTTTTTAAGCAAAAAATATGAAAATTTCCTTATTTTGACAAACTTGACGGTTTTTTGACACACTTCCGGTACAGTTATCCAACATATCGTCCTTTCAGCTCTCTCCATTGAGTATACGAATTTATAGAAACAAAAATTTTTAAATCCCTCAAGCGGATTTTTAGATTTCGTCGGTTGTGACGGCAGGGCAGATTTACATTTTTTTTTTGCTTTTTTAGCATAAGCCAAAAAAGTAGGGGTAAGAATTTCATTTCAAATTTGGCTCGAGAATGTAATACTTAGGTAACATAATGTCAATCTCTTGTTACTTTACTCAAATATTTTATTTGCGTAAAGTAACAAGAGATTGACATTATGTTATTTGAAAACTTACGCCAAGTGCCAACGGCAAACAGTGTTAATTATAATACTAAGGTCTTTCAGACCGAAGTAAAATTCATATATCTTTCATAATTCCAAATATATTCTAAAACTTATAATAAAATCAAAAAATTAAATATTTTCAGAATTCTAAAAATATTCCATAAATTATTACAAAATCAAAGATTGAAACTTTTTCCAATATTCTTAAAATATTGCAAAAATTATAACAAAATCAAAAATGAAAATTTGATTAAAAATTTCAAAAATTAAAATAAAATCAAAAATTTAATCTTTTTAAAAATTCTAAGAAAAAGTCGGATAATTCTAACAAATTCAAAATTCTAAAAATATTGCAAAAATTCATAATTCACAAATTCAAACTTTTTCCATAATGCTAAATATAACAAAATCAAACACGCACTTTTTTTAAATTCCAAAAATTATGATGAAATCAAAAATTTAAACTTTTTCAAAATTCTAAAAATATTCCGAAAATTTTTACAAAATCAAAAATTGAAACATTTTGCAAAATTAAAAGTTTATTACAAAATTTCAAAATTAACAAATTTAAAAATTCAAACTTTTTCCAAATTTCTAAAAATATTACAAAAATTATATAACTAAATCAAAAATACCAACTGTTTTCAAAATGTCAAAAATATTCAAACAATTTAATAAAATCAAAAATTGAAACTTTTTCAAAATTCTAAAAATATTCCGAAAATTCTTACAAAATCAAAAATTGAAAAATTTTGCAAAATTAAAAGTTTATTGCAAAATTTCGTAATTAAAAAATTCAAATATAGAAACTTTTTCCAAAATTTAAAAAAAAATTGCAAAAATTATAACAACATTAAAAATAACAACTGTTTTCAAAATGCCAAAAATATACAAAAAATTTAATAAAATCAAAAATTGAAACTTTTTCAGAATTCTAAAAATATTCCCAAAATTCTTACAAAATCAAAAATTGAAACATTTTTCAAATTCTTAAAATATTAAAAAAATTATGACAGATGATTTTGTTACAAATACAAATTTTCTTCAAAATTCCAAAAATATTCCAAAAATTATAATAAAATTAAATATTTAAGGTTTTCAAAACTCTAAAATATTCCATAAATTATAGCAAAATCAAAAATGGTCTTGTCCAATTTCATGCTCGATCACATTTCATGCCATACAAATAATTAATTTCATTTTTTTCCCAAATTATAATGAAAAAAGTATTGTCGATGTTGGTTCTAACATGACACAACATCTGATTAACATTATGGTTAATTTACACTGAATTTACTACTTATACATACATATTCTATTATTAATAAACTTTATAAAAATATTAAAAATAAAATAAAATTAAATAATAATGGACATACAAATTGAACAAATTTAAAATTGTGAACACTTAATGTTGGCATTCCCGCCAATCTGATTATTTTGTTATTGTTATTCTGGTGTATAGTTATATAACAATTGTTGTTGTGTTGGTGTACTCTATGTTTAATTGAAAATAATCGATATATCATTAGTTACAATTCTTTTAATTCTATAGCCGGTAACGATGGTTGTTGTCTGTACTAGTTGGTGTCTTGGTGGTTTGGCGTTATATGTTATTGATTATGGATTATGTCTTATCTTATTTTAAAATTTTTTTAATTCTTATATACTTAGCTTTCAGACCGAAGATATTAGATTCGAATGGAGATATCAGTTTTTCATGCTTTGTTATTGTTTTATTTTTGCCCTACGGGTATACTAACTTTTCTTACTCCAGATTCTACTACCGGCATATGAGTTAACGTAATATTTCAAATACCACTGGTAATAGCAATGATAAAGCACCAGCCGTGCTGACGTATGGACTCAATCTTCCTCTACTCATCATATATATTGTTCTATATGTATACTAACTACTAAGTAAGGTATATTTTATTTTGAGCCAAAGTGACTTTTTGTGTTCCGTCTTTCATTGTAGTATTTGCAAACTATAGACTCAAGACAAAAAGTATCAATTTAGCTCCTAATTATATATTAAACTATTTTATTTTAAAAATTTGATATTTAGAATTTCTGAAGCGTGTAATTGAAAAAAATCGTTACATCATACAGAAAGTGGAATATTCCTTTAGCGTGTGATGCATGGTCTTCCTTATTATGCCCTGATAATGCCATTGATGCCCTAAAAGCCCTGATATAGAGTAATATGACTTTTTTTTAGGAAGAATATAGGTGCAATCATCAAGGAATATGCTTTTACCAAGATTCAGAGTGCTGCCGTTGATTGAATGGAATTCATCCAAAACTACGCCATAGATCAAAAATTAAAACAACAATTAAAAATCAATAAAACTGATCCTTCATCAAAAATTCACTGTTTTTAGAAAATTAATTTTAATTACACCTTTTCGGTTCACCACATAATTGATAGCTAATTTTCAAGTCAACTAAAAAAACTAATATAATGCCACCAGACACAAATTCTCATAATTGCCATATTTGGTTGTATGCTAGATTAAAATCAATGAACATCCGAAAAGATTTATTACAAAATCTTAGAAAAAAATGTTCATTAAAACCTAGCTTTGTAATAATTATTGTTAAATTGGATCAATTACATATAATAACAGAAATTAAAGATTTAATAAAAACTGGCTCTCACCCTCTAAATTTAACACTTATTTTGACGCAATAAATATTAACTTAACTCATCATGTTAGAATAAAATGAAATCAAGATATCTTTAATGGTAAAGAAAAAAGCTTTAACTTAACCGTAAAACTCTAAAAGCCTTAATCTGATACATTTCGATGTTAGTTTTTTCCGTTGAGCAAAAAAAAAATGTAATACTTTAATTTAGATTACGGAGATAAAACATGTGTCTCATTCTATTTTCCCTAAGATGAACCCCAACTTCCTGGAAAAATAAGAAGCGTTTTTGATTTAATTTTAAACACAGAAAGAGTGCCGAATAATAACTTATGTAAATATACTTTAACCTTCACTATTTTCTTAAAAACAAACTTTTAAATCCAATAATTTATTTTCAATTTTCTTCTCCCCTGTGAATAAAAAAACAACAAAATTCTTAGAAATACAAAATAAAAAAGACAACGATGACGACCTACAATTTTCCACCCCTCATGAAATATAAATTATGAAAAAATTGAGTGTTGAATAGAAGTTTGTCAAGAAGTATTTGCGACAAAAAAAAACAGTAACAGGAAGTTAAAGGGAATTTTTTTTAATGCGAACGTACTACTACACTTACGTTTATTTCGTTATTTTTTGTTCTTTAATTTCACATTTTTCCTGCTCCATTTCCTTTCAGCATGCCATTAAGTAATGTTATTGTCATTTTCTTTTATTTTTTTGTGTGATTTTTGCACTTTAGTTATGTTTTTTCCCGGAATTTGGTTGTTGAAGTTAAAGTTTTGTTTTTTAATTTTTGTTTATTGAGTTTCGTTGTTGTTTTGAATGTTGAATGTGTGGATGATTTGTGAATAAGTTGCGAAAAATTTATTGAAGTCATAAACATTTAAGATGCATGGTGTTCAACAATAAGTTGGATTAAAATTTCAGATATTAGATAAGACATAATCCGAAATTTATCAATCTTTTAAAATAAAAATATAACTCCTTAAATTAAATTTATATTATATTATATTAAAAACAAAAAAAGAAAGATTTACGTCCATCAACACCTTTGAACGTATGTTGTTGTGGTACCTTGGTCTTAAAAGTTTTTTTTGTTATTGTGACACATATTGTAATTCCTACTACACAACACATTTTATTAAAAAAAAAGTATTCCTTTTAATGAATCTCAAACAGGGGCGTCAATTGGGTAGGGCTGGGGGGGGCATTGGCCCCCCCCAAGGATCTGATACTATCAATAATTCAATACATCGATTCAATAAAACCATCCAATCGTGGTAGAATTATACACTATAAAAATTTCAATGCACGGTTATTTTGTAAATTCGTCTAATTTTTAGAAGATTTACTTAACTAATATACCAATTTTATCGCATACTATTAATTGAAATATATCTGATATTATAATTATTACTATATGTAGATTTTTTTTGGAAAAACACCAATCGATTTGCTCAGTTTCTTTAATATTAATTTTTATTCATTAAAAATGGAATTCTGGAATTTTTAATGAATAAAAATTAATATTAAAGAAACTGAGCAAATCGATTGGTGTTTTTCCAAAAAAAATCTACATATAGTTACATGCTATGCTCATTACTGTCAAAATTGACGTAAAATATTCAACACTATATAATTATTACGTTACATATTATTTTGGCCCGACTAAAGTACAGCTCATCGCAATATTCAAACCGTTATCGTTCTTTGTATCAAGGACTAGAGCGCCGCCGATATGAAAGGCGGTCGCATTGCTTCTAATCTTCTGATGAAATCAGTTTTATAAACAAAACACGATCGTTCTTCCAAAAATGCCATGGGTGCGTATTTTGACAAAATTCTATCGTACTATAAGGTGTGCGGCATTACCACTTTTAGAAGAACGATTGTGTTTTGTTTAAAAGATATTCGTGTCTGAGCCAGAGGAAACAAAATATTTCATTAGTATAGGCTCCTCGAGAGTTCATAGAGCAGTATTTAACATTCAAATTTCAATTGTTATTGGCCATTGGTAATTTATATAAACTTAAAAGTAAGTACATGCAGGAGAACGCAACCTAATTATTTTTTTTTTTAGTAAAATGTGTGGTGTAGTAGGAATTACAATATGTGTAGAAAATAATAGTAGATTAAAAAGTAAATAGCAAATTTTGGCATAAATTTGCTGAAACAAAACAAAAATGTAGTAGCCAATAATCAATAATCCAGCCGGTTACCTATTCCTTTATCCTGTGACGCACCATCTTTCTTAATGATTAAAGCCCACACATAGTTATATGAAGGCTCGTTTCTTCAAGGAAGCAATAGCGTCTCATCATCAAGGATTATTTCACAGCTAAGATTGAGAGTGCTACCGTTGACTGAATACAGTTCATCCGCCACCACCCCTAAAACGTCACCTTGGCTAGTGATATCTCACTGCTATTGCCAGTGGTATGTGATGTCTCACGTTAACTCGTATGTCAATAGCAGGGACTGGAGTACGCGGGTTTGTCACACCCGTAGATCAAAAATAAAAAAAAAAAATTTAAACAATAAAAACTGATCCCTCCATGCCCCACTTATTTTGAGAACCCTGACTGTTTGGCCCTGTTTTTTATCTATATCATATTGTACAAACTTTACAATTTTTTTAAAAACAATAAATTACAAACAATTCTAAATGTAAAACCCTATAACATATCTAAAGTTTTCTTGATAGTTGTGCTAATTTTTATAAAATGAATGAAAATAATTACGGGAGTAATTTAAATTTTTTGTGTTATTTCCAGTGATTTTATAATAGTGAATGTCTTATAATGGAAAAGCAATATTTTCTAACGACACGAACAAATTAAGTTATGTAAATATTTTCAAAATATGTTATGAAAACTTGCTGACAAATTCTTTTCGCTATATGGACTATAATTTTTAATTCATAAAATAGCAAACATTATATGTTTGGTTGGTTATAATAAAATCCAAAACGTATCCTAAACGTCAATCTTTGGTCATTTTTTTATACAGTCACAGGGAGGGAGAAACTATTATTTTTTTGTGGTAGGTTTTTCTAAGAGATTTAAAAGATGCTCGCAATAATTGTACAATTTTGAATCAAATGAAAAATTTGCGCACGTTTATGGGTAGTAAACTGACCAGACGTCCCACGCTGCGTGGAAATGTCCTACATTTGATTGCGTTGTCCCACGGAGAAATTTGTCCCACGAAGCGTACCACGAAACATATATTTCCACCACATTTGCCCGCGTTATCGAAATAATCAAATAAGCCTTATATCTACCTACGTACAGTTTGCGCAATATCTTAGTCAAAGCAATGGCTTCAGTGTTTTTTGTTGCAATTTGTATAATGTTATGTATATGTTGATTTATCTATATTGAGAGAACAAACTAGTGCAATATTTTTTTTACTAAATAGTGTTTTAACTATAATTTTCTTAGAAATACTATATTCAGTTTTTTCACTTCAATAATTTACATTTTGTTTTGCGAATATCTTTTGATGTCTAACAGATCTATCTTAACGAAAAGGTTTCTTTGTTTATAGAAACATCTCCCCGGTGTATATACGAGAGATCGAAAGTATATTATGAAAAATAAAATACAAAATATTTTACTTAAAAAGTCGCAGTTTTCCGTATAAATTCATAAACATTTAAATTTTCAAACCAGAGTTTTACTTTATTCGAGCACTCATTTTAATCCTTTGAAATAATATTCAAAAATTAAAATGTAAAAAAAAATGATTTTACTCTTTTGGAGCAGATTACATTTTCCTGTTCTTTTATTCGATTTATGAATAGTCCCTCTACGTCATCCTTTATATTCATTTTTCTAACAATACATGAATAATTGAACGAATCATTCAAAGCATTTTACGTTAGAAAGCATCAAATTTGAAGCAAAAATAAAAGTTTTGAGTATTTGAAAGAAAATATTTATTTCAATTTAGTAGCAAGAATGACATTTTACTATTTTCACTCCTCTGTGTGGGAGTGTTATATTTTTTTTAAGCTACGCACTCTGAAAGAACAAAGTAAAGGAGTGATATAAGTAGCGTTTCAAACTCTGTTTAAACACACTTTAACTAGGTAGCTGAAAAGTAAAATTATTACTTTCTAATTTATAATTTTTTTTCTCAATAAATAACAAACAAAGTAAACAGCATAAAAACTTGATAAATGGTTTAGATTTGCTAAAGATAGAACGTGAGGTATACTATATACCTCTTATACTTACAGAATACAGAAAAGATATTAATTATTTAGTAAAATTAAAATAAATTGTTTCAATTGTTTTGCAGTCTTTAGTTGTGTAACAAAAGTTTTAAGCAACTATAAAAGGTAAATTTATACTAATTTTTAAAATTATATTTAAAAAATTCCCCTGCAAATCAAGACGGATAGAAAACGTTTACGTAAATTCTTATACGATATTGAATTGGACTATCCTTTTATAAAAAAAATCAAAATATAACGACGCAAAAGTTTATTGTATTACCAGTCGGAGTGAATTTGCAAATTAACAGTAGACATTATGATATTAAAAGACATATAGATACAGAAAAACATAAAAAAGCGTTGCTATAAGCCGCCAGCTCCAGTAGCTTAAACAAGTTTTGTTGTTATTTTGTTTTCTTGTTGTTATTTAACATTGACAAAAAACTAGTTGCAATTTGCGCTGATAATACGAACACCAATTTTAGTGGTGTCACGTCAAGGGGTGAAAATTTTAAAGCAAGCTAAACGCGAATTTGAACCAGAATGTATTGGCTATTGGATTCGCAGCCCGTATTCTATATAATGCAATAAAAAGTGTTGCTGATTTAAATGGCAGGGTTAAAAAAATTTGGATATTTTACTGTCTTTACTGGTTTAAGTTGAAGGAGTTCTGCGGCAAAAGTAATGTCGAACATAACCAACTTATTGGATGCAGTGAAACTCGCTGACTGGCGGTAATGCCAGCACTAGAAAGAATTTTGAAAATGTACGAACCACTGTAAGCACGTTTCCTAACGGTTTAAAAATGTCCAATTAAAATAAAAGAATTTTTTGTAGAATTAAATAGTAAACAGTAAAGGAAAGCACTAAATAGTAAATTTATGCACAATCTAGTTAGCACGTTTTCACCGTCCCACTTTCTCGCAATAGAAATTCTAATTAGCTAGTATTTGGAAAAATGTTTGCATTTTGTCCCACATTTTAACGATTTGGCTCTGGTCAGTTTAGGGTAGACATAACTCTTTCTCTCTGAGACAAATAAAGGAAAACAAACAAACAAACTAAAAAACGATTCGACATAAGAGGAGTCACGTAGGGATTGCAATCCCGTGGTGTTTTATGGATCCTGGGACTATGTGACTCATAAATTTTAAATCCCGGGATGCCTGGGATCGTATAGAAAAACCATCCTTTTTTTTATGCTGCACGATCTGCTGTCGTTTACAAATTCACTCTCTGAACAGTTACAAAGCAAAGATATAATAATTTCTAGAACAAGCGCTTTAATTAAAACTACTTCCTTGATGCTTAAACAATGCAGAGATGATACTAAATTTAAAATTATTTTTAACAAATGAAGGGATTTTGCAGAACTTTGCGACATTCGCTTCAATGAAACAACAACAGAAGACAAAGATCTAGCAGAGTAACCGAGGTAGCTCAAAATCATTTTATTTTTATTTCTTAGTCCATGCATTTAAATGCTTTTAAATATATGTGTGTATAAAAATGTGTATGTTATGTTTTACGAAAAAAATCTTTTTATGTCATTTAAATTCTCGCCCCCCCCAAGATTTTGGTGAAATGACGCCACTGATCTCAAAGTACGAATTTAAAAGTTGCAACCGTTCATTGCAGTTACCAAATTCTCCATCAATACTTAATATATAAATAGCTATAAATATAGTGTACGTCCACGAAATACTTCGATTCAAGGCCGATCAAAGTTGTTTAGAATGTTCATAGTTATTATTATAGATACAAGTTGATACAAAGGTTTTTAATACTTTAAAAAAATTTCACATTGGAATGAAAACCAAAAGTCATTACAGAATTTTGTTGATTCTCTTGATTCTCTTTGTTGAACTAGGTCAAGTGGTTTTCGGTGGCATTTCTGTCGGGGAGTTTGTTTCCATCAAAGAAGTTTTGCAGAGACAGGAACAAATAGCTGGTATTGCTTATACACTAATTTGGTTAATTATTGACAGTATAAGACCGAATTAATTATTTGATCAGGACGTAGCAGCTTATAATAAAGAGTGCATAATGAGCTTCTGTTTTGGTCTATTCAACCAACCCACAACCTCCGTTTTGTACCCACGCCCCCAAGAAACGGTGACGGGAGGCCAGGCAGCAGACAAACAGGATTTTTTTGCTTATTGTGAAAAGTTATAATCTACAACTGGAGTGAGCACCTCTCTGAGTTTGACATAGAGTCTCCTGGTTATGCAAGGTAATCTCCGGGTTCCGTGTTGAACTACAAAACCTCCTGGGAATACTATAATTTGTTTATTTTGATGATACTCGTATTTCCAAAATTTCCATCAAATATGGTTTCATTTTTTGAAAATATACCTACCTTATTCGTCACTACCTTATTTTTTTTTTTAAATAAAGTTAGACATGTTTAGTGTTAATTATAATAAATTACAAATTAATGTTTCTGAATATCTGAAAATACCACTACATCGTTCTGTACATGTACAGCTGTTGGATAACCATGATAAGACTCGGTTGAGATAACCGCATATTGATTGGAAATAGAACGTCTTTTTATTCACTGTATGTTACAATTTAAGAGATTATATCTCCAAAATAATATATGTAGAACCAAATTTGTAGACCAAACCATATTAAACCAAACAAGCCTACATAATCGATTGTATCAAAGACTAACCCATATGTTTTTATATTTATTTTAATTTTTAATTGCGTATTCTAGTTTTCTAAATAGGGGAGGTAGAGCTCATAAATGTTCCTGGTAAAATGCTTTATTGACACCTGTCAGTTACCAACTGACAGTTATATAGAGATAGTTTATCTGATTGTTATCTAGTCCGTGTGTCGTCTGTCCTTGGATAACATACATCAGAATCTACTTGACCTGTTGACCCCAAATCACAGCTATTTAAGAACAATGTATCCTTCCGCGTTGACATTCAGATCCGCAGGTGTCAAAAGGTTAAAACGCTTGTATGTTTGTGGACATGATATCTCAGAAACTAATTGACCTATTGGCCCAAATATGGTGAACAGATATCTTAGGTCAAAATATACTATGTCATTTTTGGATACGCAGCTCAACTGTGACCCTAGATATGTTTGATGTGTGGAAGAACTTAAAGCACAAGCTATATCACTTAAATGATTATCCCATTGAGGAATATCCTCCCCAAAATAAGCACGAATGGCAGCGATGACACTTCGGTTCACTCGCTCAAACGCGTTAGCTTGAGGAGAAGAAAGTGCTGTATAGGTATGTTGAACGGCCCATTTGATTAAAACCCCTTCAAAAAGTTTGGATCTAAATTGTGAACCATTATCTGTTACCACAAATTCTAGACAAATAAAGTAAGTGGAAAACATGAGTCTCTAAAGCATTCCGGACAACCAGATGGGTTCAGAAGATAATTTTCGTAGAGGGAAAACAAAATAGGAAATTTGGAAAAATGGTCTAATACAACAAAGATGGCAGTATTACCGCTTTTTGAACGAGGACATGGTCCTAAACTATCTATAAATAAATGCTGACCCATTCTTTCAGTTTTAAAGGGTGTGATCATAGGAGCGCGCAGAACAATGTTCATAGGTTTAACTTCTTTACAGATGGTTGATCACCCTGTCAACACCAATCATTTTTATTATAACAGCGCCATCTGTTGTGTGACATTAAAAAGAAAAACTCTACCGGAAAAGAATCCGCCAAAAATAAGTAGAAATATGAAACAAAACATACAACAAAAAGAGATGGATTTATCAACGAAAAACATATATAAAGTATTATTTTGGATTGTTTAATCAATTAGTTTTTTGCTGGTGATCAACTTTGAAGAAAATAAAAATACAAATTTACTTTTGGGATAGAAGTCGAATAAAAAAAAAAAACAAAAGATAAAAATATTGAATGAAATTTGGATTTGCACGTAAGTGGAAAAATCCATTGGTTCAGTATAATTTTGAAATTTTGTTTGTTTGATTGATTTTTCATATTGTTGGTAAGAATTAAAAAAAAAACAAATAATTTATAATTATTACAAAAATTTTATAATCTTTTTTAATTGAAATAAAATCAAATTGTTCTGTGTAAAAGTGTAAAAATGTTTTAATCTTTTTCTTTGATAATTTGGTTGTTTGCTGTCTTCTTTGGAATTTTTTTGTGTTTTAAATTACGGAAGCGAACATTTGAATTGGTTGAGTGTTTATATCACGATCGTAAGTCTTTTCAAGGTCAATTATTTTGTTCTTATTGTTTAGCTTGTTAATGTTTTTGTGTTTTTTTATATAAAACATTATCAGAGCTATAACACAGATATCACAAGCGGATATAAAATGTTGTACTTGGTTTGTCATTTAGGGCCAGTAAAAGAATCGGCGTAGCTTATGCAGAGTTTTAGTGACTCCACCGTGAGATGAGGTCGGTGGGTTATGGTCCTTTGCAATCAAGTCGTCAGTTAATTCCGCAGCGATCCAAAACTTCCAAACCTCTTCATCAGGGGGCACGTCAGCAATCGAAACGTTTAATTTATTATATATGTCAAACAGACTCACACAAATCAGGCACTATACCATCTGAATCAATAAACCATTTCAACTTAATTTTGATAATCTTTAGCTTCAAAGGATTCAGAATTGAGATCGAGTTTCATTCCAACTGATTCATCTTTATTAATAACATCTATTGAAAACATTCAGCAGTAAAATGTTGGGTATCACTATCTCATCACACCACCTCCACCATCGAATCGAAAAAATAATTTCTTTGAAATTTAAGTTTTTTTAACTGTCCAACAAACCAAATCATCGATTTTCATGATAAATTATCGAAGACCGAAAATTCGATGATTTTAAACATTTTGCTGCTGGACAAGGCATCAGGAACAATATTCAAACTCCATTTTCTATGCTCAATTTCAAAATTATATCCTTGTAATTTAAGACTCCATCTGGCCAAACGATCAGACAGGTTTTTTTGATTAATCAGCTCTTTAAGTGAAGCATGATCAGATACAATTTTAAAAGAGTGTCTCCTGACATAAGATCTAAACTTTTCAACACTTAATATTGCAGCTAGACACTCTTTTTCACTAACGGAGTAGTGACACTGTGCCGAGATAAGCTTCTTGGACATAAAAGCAATCAGATGTTTAATACCTTCGCTGTCGAGTTGAACCAAAACCCAACACACACCGTAGTTAATAACGCCGCATTGCAGAATGTATGGTTCACTGTAATTTGAGTTTATCAGAACAGGTGCAGAAGTGAACACATGTTTTAAGGCAATAAAGGCCGTATCCGTTTCTTTAGACCAAATAAGTTTGTTCGAAGATTTTTTTAACAAGCCAGAGATTTGAGCCGAAAGTGACGCAAACTTAAGAATGAAACGTCTGTCTGAACCTGCCATTCCCAAAAACCTAACCTGTTTTGACTGTTTGAGGAATCGGAACATTCGCTAGCGCAGCTGTTTTATCTGGATCAATTTTCAACACTCCATTCCCCACAACGTATCCCAAGTTGTTAACCGCAGGGAGAAGGAACTTGCTTTTTCAAACATTAATGGTTAAGTCGGCACAATTTAAGCATCTAAACACCTGTTGTAATACTTCTATAGGAGACTCAAATGTGTCAGTCACAACAAAAAGATCATCTATATGCACAAAGACGCGTGACTTGTGTAAAGGAGGACTTACTAGATCCATCTATTTCGATATGGTTTGAATATGGTTTCGATATGGTTTGGATGCCGAAAGGCATCCTGACAAACTGATACAACGGCCTACCGAGTACTGTGGTACAAGTACTTCAAATCTGTTCTAGAAATGAAGTTTGCTTGGGGCAGACGACTCAGTATTCCATCTATTTGTGGGAGAGGATAAGCATCTTTTTTGATACCAGATTGACCTCCCTGGAGTCAAGACAAAGACGTACCTTACCAGGTTTACGAACTATGACAACGGGAGAACTCCAGGCACTTGAACTCTCTTCGATTATTCCCAGTGACAGCATACGATGCAACTCTTCTTCCATCAATCTCAATGGCTGGTGATATTGAATAATGCCTTTGTTTAATAGGGACAGCGTTGCCTTCATCAATTACGTGTTCCAGTATATGTGTTCTACCCAAGCCCACTTTTGAAAATGATTGAAACAGTTGGATTGTATCCAGGAACTGTTCATTTTAGTCTGCTGACAAAGTGGATATAATCGATTCATCATACAACTGGAGGATGAGTAGTTAAATGGCCAAATATATTAGAGGAATGAAAGAAATCAATACCTAGGTATAGATTTTGAGTAAATGAAGGAATTAAAAACAGTTTAAGGACTTTAGTTTTACCCCGAAAAGAGCTTTTTGTTTTAAAGCAACCCACAACCCTTTGACTTGTACCATCTGCGGATCAAATTTTAGCAGATGCACGTTCTAAAAGATTTGGAATCTTCAATAATTGTTGGACATACGTATACCACACTAATTGAGGCACCACTATAACAATTCAAATTGAATTTTGTCTAGTAGAATAACTCCGGCATAAGAACGAGAATCATTCACTACTGTAACTAAAGACGATAGTATTGGAGATCTAAAATATATTTACGCTTATGCCATAATTTACGTATACGTAATGTAGAACGAGAAATAGAAGGGGAGTTTACAAGAGAGTCAAGACACAATTTTGACCTTAACGTCATATATTCGTTCGGTTGTTGTTGATGTGATTTAAAAGAAACGCTAATAGATAGAGATTTTTCAAGAAGACTCTCACGTTTGAGAATTGTATTATTATTTATATTTGTTGAAGAAATATCAGAACAGTTGGGATATACCTTGGGTGTTAAGTCAAGAGAATCATTAGATATTGACTTAGTTTCAACAGCTGAAGGCTTATAGTTTGAAGGAAAATAGGATTTATGGAAAAAGTATTTAATGATTTTGAAAAGTTTGCATTTAAGTCAACTTCTATTTCGGGATTTTTGAAGTTATATAATTTTCCGGGGAACGAACAAAGGTGTTGATATGCCTATTCCGTGCTCGGTTTTCCTGACAATATTCACACTGTGGACAAATTACGGCAGATTGACCACTGTAGTGCCAATGTTCTAGCAACACTACTATTTAATATTATGTAGTGCAAATGTTCGTTTGTACTACCAAATGATGATGCATAGTGCCGATGTCTTTGAAACACTGTTATAGTTATGGAAAATGTAGTGTAAAAAGTAACTTAACGAACACTATTTTTTGTAAAAATACAAACGGCTTTGGGACACTACTGAATATTTATCTCTTTAGCACTGACAGTGTATTGACGTTGTAGTGCCTTTAATGGAGTGACGCTCCTTTAAAGAGTTTAGATAGATACACAGATAATGTTTATTCACTTATTCGTATTTATTAAACTAGTACGCTGACTTATAGAATTTAACTTAGAGAAATCAATAAAATGACTGCTTTAATTGATTGTATTAATTGTTACAAAACGACTGCAAAACAACTGAAGTGATTTTTTGAATTTTTAAAACGACCGTGTTAATAATTTGTGTAAAACTGACTGTCCGATTATATTAATCAAAATATTTGTTTTATATTAAAAAATGATTACTCGTTGATCTAATTATTAATTATTATTTCAATCAAAACGACCTACTGACCAAACTTTAGTTTTTTGTTTTTATTTTATTTTATTTTATGTTATTTAAAAATTACGTAATGAAATTTCGCGAATTTATCTTTTATTTTTAATTTTATTTTAATAAAGATCTAGGTTAGTACGAAAATATTGTTTTAATAAGATTGGAATAAATGTACGATTTGCGAAAAGGTGTTATGAAATATACAATTGAGGAGGTCCACATCAAAACGCTACATTTCCGTTATTACATTTTTCCAACGCAGTTTAAGAAAATTTGATTATATCATTACATTGATTACATTATGTCTAAAGCAAGCTCCATTCCACAAAGAGGAAAAACAATTCTAGTTTAGGCATAGATAAATTTTTAAGTTTTCGATCTAATTTAGTAATTGGAGCCGATCTAAGTACAGAATTTATTTTTTAAAGAAAACGGCAATGTAGCGTTTTGGTGTGGACCTCCACAATTGTAATCGGTTGAAATGGAAAACTATTGTTTAGGTCAGTGTTGTGTATTTGTTGGACTATTTGTTTATAATTGAGGAATGTTATTAATTAATTTGGAATATTCAGAGATACTAGATTTGAAATTTATAAGAATGTTAGAAATGTGTTTTTGGGAAATTGTTGTGGTAAAACACGTAATAGGTAAAACAAAAGATACTTTGTGGTTATTTACACTCTGTCCAACGATGACCAATTCTTTTACAACTCCAACAAGTTGGCAGTTTTAATGAAATAAAGAAACATGGAGGTAGTATAGCGGCTATTTCAGAAGAACGTACATCAGATGTTTCAGAAGATTTACATTCATTCAAAGAAACTGGAGATAATTCAGCAACATGTCGTACTGGACGAAAGGCAAACCCTGAATTTTTCGATGGCAGTTCTTGACTCAGTTTTTCCCGAGCTCTGCACAGTTCGAGTTATATTTCGTACTTGTCCAACTTTTTAATGTGATAGGACTTACTGTTAAGTAGTCCATTGTTGTTATCCAGCAAGCAATTGTTTTTAAGAATTTGTGAAATCTTGTTGAAATTCAGTTATATATCGCATAGAGATAAACCCGGAGGTATATACTGTCGTATCGCATAAGGATAAACGATATGAAATTTTAATATTTTTTAAAGTATATATGAAAAAATAAAAGGTTTAAAAAACTGTTGAAGTAAATAGGCTTAATGTACTGTTAATGAGAACGGTGCAGACATGAACACATATAATAAGGATGTCTAAAAAACTGATCTAGTCTTTAATTTCCACTTTGTGATTGATTGAATAAACCTCTTAAACTAGTATAAATTCGATCGCTTCGTTAATATTTTGAAAACTAAAAATAAGAAAAACAGAAGCGAAATTCGTTTTCCAACTAAACAGGAGACGATATTTATTTCCAAACTGTTTGTTAAAATAAATATAAATTAAATAAAAAAATTGCTTCAAGAATACATTAACTAAATACTTAAAATTATAGTCTTTTACACAACAGGATTTTGAAAAGCTTTATACCATTTTAGTTAATTAATTGTTTTCCTAAAATCACAATTCTTTTAAGGGTGAGTAGGCAAAGTTTGTAAATTTGATAGAACTGACATTTCAATTATAACTATATTTGCCAAAGGAAAAATTTAAAAAATAATATGAAAATTATTCGCCATAAACGTTTTTCTATATTCCAAGCAAAGCAGCTCTTCCCAACATATATAAAATTGGTGAACGATTGAAATTTCAACAATCGCGTGTATTTGGTATACAAACAAAAACAAAAATCCAAACGTGGTAGTTTTTCTTTTATTAAAAACAAATTTATAAGTATGAAACACGATAGACAAAGTATTTATGAAAAATTAACAATATCCGTTAACAAATAGTTTCAATGTCTAGAAAACATTATCGTTAAGTTTAATTAGTGATATCGGTTTATGGTTATTGCATTAATACATGGTTTTCACAGTTGAAAATTACTGTAATTTTGAGAATGATAAAAACATTTGCGGCTTCGATATCAATTATTCAATTACAGGTAGCACGTTTGATGCCTAATGGATCTCACAAGATAATATTTAAATAAACACAGGTGATTTTTATTTATACCCTCTCCGTTCTAACTTCTGAGGATAGAATCGTATAAACCTTTATTTGAGTCAAAATTAAACACTTACTGCAATCACGTTGATATAAAATGTTGTGTATTCACTTAAAGTGTTTTTCTTCTTCAAATTATTGATAAGAAACAGTAAAATATTTATACTTTTACGTAAATTTAAATTTGAAGCTGGCGTCTTTATAATAAAAAGTAAGAAACGTGCGAATAAAATTCGCTCTCCGAGAGTGCCGTGAATGTAAAAGAACACACTAACAAACTTTTTGACATAAAGTTGTGTTGTAAGGTCTTTATATGGCCAGACCATAGACTACATAGAATAAATAATTCATTGTAAATGCCAATAGGCATCGAAATGACATAAAAACTGTTACTTGAGGTTAAATCTTATCAATGGTGGTAACTGAAGAAAGATTCAATTACACCAGCTTTTAAATGGATTAAATAGGAAATTTTTTTTATGTCAATCAAAGTCGAAATTTAGGAGGCATAGGGAGTTACATACTACAAATAGCACTTTTTTGATAATAACGTTAAGACTGTGCACAACAAAATTCTAAAAAAATTGCAATGTTTCTTAATTAAGGTTCTCCTTCCTTCACAGAAACGTATTTATTTGAGACTTCGCTTTATATAGTTTTCATGGAAAATTTACCAAACTTCATATCTTTCTGAATTTTTTTAAAATTTTTCTTTTAAACAGTTTCAAAACGAATGGGGGATGGGGAACGGTCTGTAAGTCGCACTTTTTTCACAATAACTTAAAAAGTGTGCACAGTGCAACGCAAAATTCCAAAATAAAATTGAAATGCCTCTAAAACCAAGTGCTATTTAAAATAACACCCCACATGACCGGATTTTAAATAAAGTGTTTTTAACCCTCTCTCTCAATAAATATAATTGTTAGTACATATATGAGGGGCCTAGTTTCAAAGTGTACAGTTTCCAAATTTTTTTTAGAACTCAGCGATGTGTTTTTCGACTTCAGCGATAAAAATTTTATATGAAACGACATTGTCAACAGCTAACCCTTTTCCATTGAAGCTTGACTCCAAGGATCTGATGGAGAAAGAGTCCGTGAAACTTCTAGGAGTTGAGGTTGAAAATAATTTGAAGTGGAATTCCCATTTTTTTGGACGACTGGATTGGAGATTTTAGGAGGATATCGTAAGTTTTTCAATAGCTAACAGCTACTTTTACTCTACAAATCTTTTATACGTCCATGCATGGAATATTGTTCTTACATATGGGGTGGAGCATACTTATGTAGTTTAAAATATCTTGATGCTGTGCAGCGGAGAGTGGTTTAAATTATTGGTAACTCAAATCTTACTAATGACCTTGATTCCTTGTAGCATAGAAGAAATGTTGCTGATTTGACAATTTTCTACAAATATATCATGGAATAACGGGTTTCTGAAGAGATAAAATTGATTTTACATAAGTCTGCAAACCTTTCGTTTCATACCAGAACATTGGTAGCGACCCATTTTTTACGGTTCAAATAATTAGATGTAGAACTGTAGCCTTCTAGCGCGACTTTTTCAACAGAGTCTCATCTCTGGAATTCATGACCTTCGTCGGTTTTCCCTGATAACTTTAATCCTTAAAGTTGAAAGTCGGCGTTCATAAATTTCTCAAAGAAACTTAATTCTCAATCGATCCTTATCCCTAGTTGACATGGTATCTTCGGATATTCAGAGACTTTAATTTATAATTAATTATGTTAACTCTAAACATGCCTAACTTTCAATAAAAAGTCGGACAAGTGCGAATAAAATTCGCTCGCCACGGGTTCCGTGTGTGTAAAAGAACACAATATCAAAAATAAATGACATAAAGTTATGTTGTAAAGTTTTTATATCGCCAGACTATAGACGCATAACAGAATAAATGTTTAATCGTAGACGTCAATAGTCAATGTCGATCAGATCTACATTGATCAAAAATGTTACTTGAGGTTAAATCTTATCCATAGCTGTTTATGTTAACTAAAAAAAGATTTAACCAGTATTTTAATGGTTTAAATTGAGAATATTTGTTATATAAATCAGCGTCAAAATATAGTGTAGATACATACACTTAAAATAGCACTTTTTTTATCAATAGCTAAAAAACTTTGCATCGCGAAATTCTAAAAAATATTGCAACGTTTCTTAAATTAAGTGCTCTTTCAAATGACACCCCACTCGTTTGGGTCCAAAAAAGTTTTTTTTACCCTCCCCACACCCATCCCCTAAACACACAGAAATATAATTATTTGAGACCTTGCTATAATTGTCATTTAAAGTATACCAAACTTCCTGTCTATATGCATTTTTCCAAACTTTTCTGTCAATCAGTGTCGAAACGTAGGGGAGCACGGTTTGAAAGTTTTACTTTTTTGACAATAACTCGAAAACTGTGACCAGTGAAATTCTAAATAAAAGTGCGTTATTTCTTAAACTAGGTGTTCTTTCAAATGATACCCCACTCGCTTGGGTCAAAAATGTTTTTGAAATTTGGTGCTCTTTCAAATGACACCCCACTCGTTTGGGTCCAAAAAAGTTTTTTTTACCCTCCTTACACCCATCCCTAAACACACAGAAATTTAATTATTTGAGAGTTCGCTATAATTTTCGTTCAGAGTTTATCAAACTTCCTATCTCTGTGAATTTTTTCAAATTTTTCTGTTAATTAGGCTCGAAATGCCCCCCCTTGCAATGCAAGGGGGGGGGACCATTTTTTTGTGTCACTTTATTGATAATAATTCAAAAACTATGGATTGCAAAATTCTAAAAAAAATGGCAATATTTCTAAAATCAAGTGTTCTTTCAAATGACACCCACATGACCTGGTTTTAAATGATGTTTTTACCCCTTAACATTCCCACCCCTTTAATAAATATAGTTATGAGTATCTGTAATTTTTTTTATTTTTATTTAAAACTTACTCATTTTTCTATCATTCCAAATATATTTCAAGATTTTCGATGAAGTAGGGTCGGAGTTAATCGGGGCAATAAAACATCGTGAAAACGTCATTTTTTCAAATTATACAAAAAATGATGAGGTGTAAAATTCCAAAATATATTTTTAAATAATGCTGAAATGAAGCCCTTTCATATGATACCCTACTCGTCTCGATAAAAAAATGTATGTTTTCGAAGGCTTTACATCGTACCTCTTTAAAACAAATGAACACAACTTTATTTATTTTTTAACCCGCCATCTTGTGTGGATAGGTTAGTTTTATAAGCACCTTAAATTTTAAGTTTATCGGAATAATCGTTCACGAGGTAATCGAAGTAATGTGAAAAACCCGTTATACTCTCATCAATAGTGTTCCGTATAAAAAACGGAACCCTAAAAAAAGACATCTATCTCATTTTTCATGAAAAGTTTCAATGTGTTACTAGACCCCTCATGTAACACATTTACATATTTTTTATTATAAACTAACAAAATTTTCATCATCCCAAATACATTTGAAGATTTTCGATCAATTAGGTTCGGAGCTAATCGAGGAAAAAAAACATAAAGAAAACGCCGAAATCTAAAAAACCGCTGGAGGAATTTCAAAAATTTGTTTTTCTAAAAATATGTGTACTCTAGAAACATTGAATTTGCAGAAATCTTGATGGTAGGAATTGGTATGTGAGATTATGCAACTAGATTGTTGCATTAGAAGTTTGTCAAAAAAATGTTGTCAAGTGTGTCAAAAGAAAGATTTTTATTTATTTTTTTCCCAATTTTTTGGAAAAAAATGATTTTAATTATTTGTATGACATGAAATTTTATTAGTATTATTGAGAGTTATGGCATCATAAGTTTGTCAAAAAATAATATAGGGTGTGTCAAAAAACTGGTTTCATTTATTTTTTTGGAAAAAGGACATGGAAATTTTTGAATTTGATATGATTTTTGAAATATTTTTGGAATTACGAAAAAAGTTTGTATTTTTGATTTTGTAATAATTTTTGCAATATTTTCAGAATTTTGAAAAATAAATAGAATTTTGAATTTCATATATATATTTTTAAAACTTTGAAAAAAGTTTCAATTTTTAATTTTGTATAAGAATTTTTGGAATATCTTTAGAATTTTGGAAAAATTTTTAATTTTTGATTTTCTTATAATTTTTGGAATTTTGAAAAAGCTTCAATTTTTGAGATTGTTATAATTTTTGGAATATATTTAGAATTTTGGAAACAGTTTGAATTTTTTGAATTTTTAAGAATTTTTGGAATATTATTAGAATTTAGAAAAAGTTTAAATATTTGATTCTATTATAATTTTTGGAATTTTGAAAAAAGTTTCAATTTTTGATTTTGTTATAATTTTTGCAATATTTTTAGAATTTTTGAAAAAAAATTCAATCTTTGATTTTGTAATAATTTTTGGAATATTTTTAGAATTTTGAAAAAAGTTTGATTTTATTTAATTTTACAATATTTGGGGAATTTTGAAAGAAATATGGATTTGTGATTTTGTAATATTTTCTCGAAATGCTAAATGGAGAGGTTTTTCAGTAGTTTGCTGAGTGTATCATTTTTTCACTAAATTATGTTAATATATGATCTGTTATAAATTTCCGGCAACGTATTGATGTTTCGTGTTAGTTTTGTAAAACATTTCTAAACAGAGATAAAAAAATCCCTGTACTTTAACAAAAAGTTGTGTTTGATATAGATCGCTGCCCAAAACTAAAAACCATGTCTTCATAAAAGTTTTTGTCGAAAACTATATTAAAATCTTCAACACAGACCGAAGTCTTGATATTCAACTTCGAAATTGTCATCGCCTCAACGGCGAATTCGATAGCATGTCTACCTAAGGATTCGAACAAGGCACTGAAGAAGGAGGTTCAAATTCATCCGAAACACGAAAAATGGGAAGTGGAGTTTTTCTGAGAAAGTTCTAAGTTCCAACCATACATTTGGATTGAAAAAATTCCAATTATTTCTTTACTTACTGGCGTTAAATTGATCTCAAAAATATCCAACATTAAAAACCTTTTTTAAAGATGGCGCTAGGATCAAATTACAGTTAAATTTTTTTTTTTTATAAAATAGTTATATCTTTATAATCTAAAACATCTCAAATTCGCAAATTGGCGAATTCAATGGTATAAAAGAATGAAAGGTTTGAGTTGCATGTATTGTGATTGCTTCTGTATATATGTGGCGATGATTCCAGCTCCACAACCAATAACTATGTTAACAAATAAAACAACACATATGATATAACTAGAATTTGTTTAGCAATGCAGCGCGCGATTAGTGGTGATCACCGTAAAACAATGATCGCAGATTTATATTTTAGTTTTTGTACCGAAAATTCTTCATTATATACATTGTATTATATTATATATCATTTCAATAATTAGCAATTTTGTAGTCAACTTATTAGAGAAGCTAAAAAGTTTCAGTTTAAATTATATACTTGATTGAAGTGGAGGTTACGAATACAATTGTGACGAAGGAGCTTCCAAACACAATCTTTTCGTGCTTATTTCTTCACTTTTACTTTCCTCCGTCACAAGGTGCCCGATTCCAGATTCCACAAATTTACTTTTGTCTCTTGATATTAGACCCATCTTTTAAAACCAAGTTTCAGTTTGCTAATAATGCAAAATTCCATTAATTTAAATTACAACCATTCCCATGTTTTAGTTTTGCAATCTGGCAAAACATCTTTATTAAATTAAATAAAATTAAATCTAATTTAAACGGTTTTCTAAAAAAGATAATTCTCCAATTTCTTTATTGTTAACATTAAAACTAAAACTCCGTTGTGATGTTTTTCTGTTTTTTTTTTTAAACTTGATAAGTTTTCTATTTAATTGTGGAAAACTATTCCCACAGTTTTAGTGGAATTCTCGAATCACTATTTTTTTTTGTTATCATCATTACTAGGACTCAGATAACACCGAGGTGTAAACTTTGGTGATATTGTTTTGGTTGGGGACTCTCGATAGAAAAGTAGACGTGGTCGGTTGTAACGATTTTTCGTTTGTGTTTTTGATCTTGAAGCGAGGCGGTTGATAGATAGTTAGTTTTAAAGTAAATTCGTTTTTTTGGAAACATTTTTGAATTTCTTATTTCTTTATTTTCGGTTGTGTTTTTTGTTTTGTTTTCGGTTATTTAATGATTTAGTTTGTGAATAAAAATCTATGATTTCATTGGATAAAAATATATGATTTCTTTGATAAAAATATATAACCAAATCAAAGATTATTTTAGTGATTTCTTTTGATAAAAAGATATATAATTAAATCAAAGATTATTTAGTGATTTCTTTTGTTTATAAAAATACATGTTTTCTTTGGATAAAAATATAAAACTAAATCAAAGATTATTTAATGATTTAGTTTGTGAATAAAAATCTATGATTTCATTGGATAAAAATATATGATTTCTTTGATAAAAATATATAACCAAATCAAAGATTATTTTAGTGATTTCTTTTGATAAAAAGATATATAATTAAATCAAAGATTATTTAGTGATTTCTTTTGTTTATAAAAATACATGTTTTCTTTGGATAAAAATATAAAACTAAATCAAAGATTATTTAATGATTTATTTTGTGGATAAAAATCTATGATTCCTTTGATAAAAATATATAACCAAATCAAAGATTATCTTAGTGATTTCTTTTGATAAAAAGATATATAATTAAATCAAAGATTATTTAGTGATTTCTTTTGTTTATAAAAATACATGTTTTCTTTGGATAAAAATATAAAATTAAAATAAAATTTGAATATTACATGCCTATTACTGGCGCAACAACAAGTGTTGTCTTTTTCTTTATCGGAGTACCAGTAATTTCTGGAAATGGAACCTCCTCGCAGGAATAGGTGAGTCGTTAAATTATTTATTTTAATTTTATGTCAGCACAACGTTTCGCTCAATAAGTATTGTTACCTTCGGTAACATTTAACGGTAGAATGTCTTTATAAGTTATAATAGTGTAAAGAGAGAATGATTTCTCAGTCAGTGGTTAGGTGGGAATTTTCAGCCCTGCCATGCCTATAGGTATATAATTTCTGCTCCTCTAGGACCCTCTGGTTGCCGGACACACCCACGACCACCTTTCCCTTGAAACTCCAGCCTCGCAATAAGCAGGTCCGGATCTTCCAACCAGTGGGACAAAAATAAGATTCGTTAATCCCAGGACATCCAGTTTCCTCGTTTGAGGAAGCATGATGGCTTCAGAATTTCGTTTCACAATCATAATATTATATATCTTTGTGATAAACAAAAAGCTATTTTTTTATTTCAGCTGTGCGCAGCCTTCAGCTGTGCGCACTGCTATCGCGGTGGTCTATGTTGATTTACAAACAACGGTCGAGATAGCAGATAAAGTATTTTCTTCTTTGCATAGCTCTCAAATCAGTGCGGTTTCTAACTCTACCGCTTCTTCTTCCACCTCAAGTGAGAAAATGGCACAGACTAATCAGGTCTCACTGCTGCTAAACGCCATTTATGTAATCACAAAATTTCTAGAAACCTGTCAATTATTAACGAAGTAGATTCAACTTCCAAGGATCGAGCAGATAATCGCAATCCAAACTTTCATCGATTTAATCGCTCTCCAATGCGACCACGATCCAGGTCGCATGTTCAAATGTTTTATGATGTTTGCTACTACCATCACTACTACAAGGATGACGCAAAAATGCGATCCAGAGTACAAACATTTTTCAAAGCACTCAAATTTCTCTGCCTCTAACTCTTCAAAAAACTTTCATTACATGTGGTGGTGTGTGATGATAGTAACTCCCACCTCCGTCTTCTGGTCCTTGACGTTTCTTCTAGAAAGACTTTTCTCGTTGATACAAGTGTTTCACTTATTCCGTTATCCACTGTGGAGGAAAAACTCTCCAGAAAATCAGACTTCTACCTATACGCATCTCGCGACTAAAATTAGCACCTACGGTACACGGTCTCTAAATTTAAATATTAGTCTCAGACGAGCGTTCTGTCAGACCTTTGTTATAGCCGATGTTACCATTTCTATCCTAGGAGATGATTTTCTAAACAAATACGAACTTTTAGTGGACATTCTAAATCGACGTCTAGTCGATCCACTAACTTCTTTATTCACTATGGCTAAACTCTCCACTTCTCCAGCACTTTCTAAAAATTCTTGATTTACTCAAAAATTTCAAGGACTTAACACGCCCAAAAATGATGTCGCTAAACCTGTGAAACATAACGAAGCTCACGCTATCGAGACACATGGTCGTCCCGTTTCTTGTAAGTATCGTTGACTGTCTACAGACATATTGGCTGTCTCAAAGGCAGAATATAATCTTGTGCTATCACAAGGAATCTGCCGACCATCTTACAGATCTTGGACCTCTGTTCTCCATCTCGTTAAAAAGATGAACGGTGAGTGGGGGGAACCTAGCGGTGACTACCGTGCTCTGAACAATATCACAATTCCAAATAAATATCCTATTCCGCATAAACAGAATTTCTTTATGGATGCAAATTCTTCTCCACTTTCGATTTCGTCGGCGCATATCATCAAATGCCTATTGATGAGGGCGATATTGCAAAAACTTCAATTTCAACTCCATACAGTTTCTTTGAATTCATTCGAATGGCTTTTGGGCTGCGCAACGCTGCGCAATCTTTTTAACGGTTTATGCATTCCCTTCTCCGAAAAATTTCTGTTGCATCTGCATAGATGACCTCCTAATTGCTTCTGAAACCTTTGCGGAACACCTCAAACATGTTATAACTTTTTGAGCATCTTTTTGAATTCCATTAATTCAACTGGAATCAAACCTACCGTCAAAACTATTAGGTTTACGAACCACTTTCGCGAACACTTTCAATCTTCATCGGCTGAGCTCGTCTACGGTACAAACATACGTCTTCCGGGAGAATTCTTCAGTCGAAATTCTAGCTCCACTCCTCAATCTAATTTCGTTTCACAACTGAAACAACATTTTACTCACTTTTGTCGTCCTTCCATTGCGTCAAGACCCACTTTTCCTAAAGTTTTCGTCCCCAAAAACCGTGAGTCTTGTTTGCATGTCTTCTTACTTACGAATATAGTACGTAAAGCGCTCCAAGCTCCATACGCAGGTCCTTTCCAAATCATTAGCCACGACGATAAAAACTTTGTCATTGATCGTATGGGGTCAAGAAATTCGAGTTTCCATCGACAAAACTCACCTACTTCGAGTAGTAATCTCAGTCGTGTAACCCATGATGGTTTACAATTAGGGAAATTAAACAAATTTTTCATCAGACAACCCTAGCCTTCAAAATTCCAAAAATTGATAAAAAAAAACTTTTATCAATTTTCTTTTTTTTTAGATGCGAAATGAATTGATTTATAAACTCGAGATTAAAAGGATCGCATTAATTTGGCTGAGTTAAAAATAAAACGAGTTGTGTTAAATAATATTAATAGTTTTTAAAAGTTGAATTTAAATGATAATCTAAAGTTAATTTAGATTGGAGAATAAAGTTACGTAATTACCGCGAAACAAAAATATTTTTTTTTTTTTTTTTTTTTTTAAATGGGTCTCGAGACTGAACTAATTCGTTAGCTAGTTCGAGTAGCACTGTGACCTTAAGATCTATTGTGCTTAACCCTGGTGTAGTTATAGTGCAGATGACGTCGATGCCACCACAGAATATGCAATGTGGTCGAATCCGAGCTCCTTAACATAGTTAATTAGCTGGATTGGACTGATGCTTTTTGGTAGAGGAAGTTCTAGTCTCCCTTGACCGAGTAACAAAAATATTTATATGTGTAGTGTTTTGTTTGTAACGCTGGTTTTCTCAACTGAACTATTGCCGTAAGAATTAACTGTGAATTAGATTAGAAGTTTGGGTTGATCAAGTTGATCAAAATAATTAAAGTAAAACTAAATTAAATTTTGAATCTAAATTAAAGGAAGGTATATATATTAAACATAAACTAATAATTTTCATTTGTGAATTTAACAATGATAGTATAATTTATTACGCACAAATGAATCGTAATAGTTATTTACATATCGAGGGATGAAAGTAGAAGATTACGCCAGCGGTTCAAAATGAAGCCCGACGCGAAGCGAGGGCTTTTATTGAACCAAGGGCGTAATCTTCCTTTCAGCCTGAGTGTATGTACAACGTTTTACGCACAACTGCACAACTTTATTGTAGTATAAATCAATTTTTGAATTTTTTAAACTCGCTAGACATTTTGAAAATCATGCTAAACATGCCATGATTTTCTCTATAAACTTCATACAATAATTTATTTGTTTGTTCTAATTTTATGAATATTTTACGGGTGATTATTTTACGGGCGGTAAAGTAGAAAAATATATTAATATTTCATATAGCAACGGGATTTTATTTTACGGATGTAAAGTTCAACTTTCAGCCACGATAACTAGGATGTAAAATGTGTTTTACGATTCGTTTGTGCGTAAAATAAATTTTACATCCTAGTTATCGTGCTGAAAGTTGAACTTTACATCCGTAAAATAAAATCCCGTTGCTATATGAAATATTAATATATTTTTCTACTTTACCGCCTGTAAAATAATCACCCGTAAAATATTCAAAAAATTAGAACAAACAAATAAATTATTGTATGAAGTTACAGTTGTTATAGAGAAAATCATGGCATGTTTAGCATGATTTTCAAAATGTCTAGCGAGTTTAAAAAATTCAAAAATTGATTTATACTACAATAAAATTGTGCAGTTGTGCGTAAAACGTTGTACATACACTCAGGCTGAAAGGAAGATTACGCCCTTGGTTCAATAAAAGCCCTCACTTTGCGTCGGGCTTCAATATGAACCGTTGACGTAATCTTCTATTTTCAGCCCTCGATATGTAAATAACTATTGCATCGGAATGTTATACAATTACGTGATAATTAAAAGGGGAAAAAATTAATTGTGTACAGTGTTTTGTTTGCAACTTTGATTTTATTAACGGAACTATTGCCGTAATAACTTAAATTGTGAACGACAATACAAGTTTGGGTTTGATTAATAAATGCAAATATATTAAAACAAAGCAAGGCTGAAAAATCATTAAAGTAAAATTCAATCTTAATCAAAGGAAAATATAAATAGTAACATTCTGTTCATCGAATTTTTAAGTTGTTTTTACTGTGCTATCTGTAAACAAAAACAAACTTAAATTTTGGCTCATAATTTGCAGCTACGAATTTACCAATTATAATATAATTTACTACGTCGGAGTATTTTAAAAATACGTGATATACATACCCAGGAGTATTTGTATTCGATTTAATTTCTGGTCTTTATAACGTAATAGTAGTATACTAGACTACCAAAAATAATAAACGAAAGCTATTCAACTATTCAACTAGGAAAATCAATTTTAGTATTTTACAATATTTTTTTTTATATTATATTTACATAGTTATTTAGCATATTATATATATTTGAATTTTTATAAATATTTTTCTCTCTTATATAATTTATAGATTTTTTATCTCTCATCTTAAACATAGGTATTCGGTATTCCAAAAGCGCTTATGGAAAACATCTGGTTTGTCATATATTTGAATTAAACAATTTTTAATAATACATTTTACAAGTAGTTTTTAATATTATATAAATACAAAGGTATGCTCTTATTAAATAAAATATTACAAAGATATTGATAGGCACTATGAATAACTAATTTTTTTGTCGTCAAGTAGATTCTTTTTGTACAACTTAATTTTGATTCAATAAAAGAATTTCTTTATTAAAGTTTCAAAAATATATATAAATTTGATTTTTTGTAAACAATTGAAATCAAAAGAAGAGTCATTTATTTGTTCTTTAAATTAAGAGGATAATTGGAAATTAAATCTAAATTTATGGATCAACTCTATTTATGGATCAACTCTATTTATGGATCAACTCTATAAGAAGAAAAACGTGTTCTAAACCAAGTTGTGAAAACTTGACCATTTTTGATTTTCCTGAAACTTGGCGTATGAGTAGTCTGGACAAAATAAAAAACGACTTATTTTACAATTTTTTTAAAGTGCATAGTTTGAGCATAGGGGGTGGGGCACCCCAACATGCATAAAAAATGAAAATTCTGCCAATCCGATGTAACTTTGAAATTAAATTGCACAAGAACGGCTATACCGATTTCAGCAAACTTTTTTTTGTTTGATAGATTATTTGTTGGCCGTTTGAAATTAATTTTTAAATAAAAATGTAAGTTTAAATAAAAATATTAAAAAAACTTTTTTAAAGATGGCGCTCGGGTCGAAGATCAATTGGAATTTAATTATTTTTTTCTGAAAATAGTTCTATTTTCATTCTAAAATATATCAAATTTACAACGAAGCATTAATTTTTGTTCTTGAGATATTTAATTTTAAAGATTTTTAGTACGACTAGAACTCTAATTTTTCATCATTTTTTCAAACAACTTCCATTAACAAAAAATGTTAAAATTAATTAAATTTTAACTTTTTTTTTTAAATGTAGTTCTATCCTTACTTTAAAATATATCAAATTTACAAAGAGGTGTTAGTTTTTGTTCTTGAGATATTTAATTTTAAAAATTTTTAGTCCATCTAAAATTTTAATTGTTCATAAGAATAAGGACAGAACTATTTTCAGGATTAAAAATAATTAATTTCCAATTGATCTTCGACCCTAGCGCCATCTTCAAAAAAGTATTTTAATATTTTTATTTAAATATTAATTAAAAAAAATATTAATTAATTTTTTTTTCAAACGGCTAACTAATCGGCTAATCAAACAAAAAAAAGTTTGCTGAAATCGGTATAGCCGTTCCTGAGCAATTTAATTTCAAAGTTACATCGGAATGGCAGAATTTTCATTTTTCAGGGTGCCCTATATGCTCAAACTATGCACTTTAAAAAAATTGTAAAATAAGCTGTATTTCTTATTTTGTCCAGACTGCTAATATGCTAAGTTTCAGGAAAATCAAAAATGGTCAAGTTAAAATCTCGACTTTTTCATCTGTGTAGATCACGTTTTTCATCATAAATCAATTTAAAAATATGGAAGGCTGAAATCTCAAGCTCTGAGATATCAAGACTTCAGTCTGGGTTCAGGATTTTGATATAGTTTGTTACGGATTTTGAACTTTATACGAAATATAATAATATTACATTCACAATTACGCCGGAAAGCTAAAAAAAACTATATTAAAACTGAATCTAAGACAAACCGAATTTACACTTGGAAATCTCTTCTATTATGAATCACACAAAAATGGTAAAGAAACTTATTAATTGACCAACAAATAAAAATAATTTAGCAAAAAAAAAAAAACAAATCAAAAATTATATAAATTAAAATTCAAAAAGCTTACATTAATTTATTTCTTAAAAGTTGTCTTCTTTATGTTTTATTTTACGTCTTCGTTTATTTTGATGGTTAATTTAAGGTTTTGTATATCAAGCCGAAACTAATCCGTTCCTCCACAAAAAAAGCAATACATAATAAAACCACTGCACGAAAATTTCATAAACGGACTTGATGGTTAATTTTACAAATAGAATTAGACAATTTGTGTTTAGCATCTCGTACGGTAGCAACAGCATGAACTACTTCAATTAATTTTTGTTTTTCGTCATCATCACACTTCATGTATCATTTGGCGAGACGCGTTTTTCTTTACAAAGTTATAAATTCATTTTCAAAAACTGATAACATAACACTTGCTTGATAAATAACTTTTATTTCTTGAATGTAACACATATTTCGTTTACTTATTTTAATAGATGCAATTGAGGTTTTGACATTTTATTAATTTATCACAACCATTAAGAAAACCTTTACATATTCACACAATAATTGAAACGAAAAGCAAATCTATTTTCTTTTTAATTTTAAAACAATTTTTTTTAAATAATTAACAATATTAAAACTACTCAAAAGTAAGCTGTATGACGATTCAGTCATGACTGAGTTTTAATTTTATTTCAATTTACATAATTTACTGATCGTAAATTTACACTAACTCTTTCGATCCAAACAATTTGATCGTTTTTATATCATTTTATCCTCGATCTTCTGTTTCATTTTCCATCATTTATGAAAACATGTATTTTTATTCTGCTTGAACTTATTTAAATCATCCAAAAAAAAATTTACAGTAGTACGCATCAATGTCTTTGTTTAGTACAATTGGAGAAAATTAATAAAATTATTGTTGAATTTGAAAACTATTATTTTCAGAGTAAAAATTGGAAATAGTCCGTCGTTACAAGTTTTCGGCAAAAAACTTTTATGAGGACATGGTTTTTAGTTTTGGGCAGCGATGCATATCAAACACAAAATTTTGCTAAAGTACATGAATTTTTTATCTCTGCTTAGATATGTATTACATAACTAACACGAAACATCAATACGCTGTCGGAAAATTATAACGGATCATATATTAACATAATTTAGTGAAAAGATTATACAATCAGCAAACTACTCAAAAACCTCTCCATTTAGCGTTTCGAGAAAATATTTCAAATCACGAATCCATATTTCTTTCAAAATTCAAAAAATATTGTAAAATTAAATATAATAAAAAAATCAAACTTTTTTCAAACAAAATTCTAAAAATATTTCAAAAATTACAAAATCAAAGATTAAAACTTTTTTCAATCACTGTAAAAATATTGCAAAAATTATAACAAAATAAAAATTAAAACAAAATTATAAAAATTATAATAAAATCAAAAATTTAAAATTTTTCAAAACTCTTAAACTTTTCGATGTTCCAAAATTCTTACAAAATCAAAAATTGAAACTTTTTTCAAAGTTCTAAAAATATTCCAAAAATTAGAATAAAATCAAATATTTAAACTTTTTCAAAATTCTAATAATATTCCAAAAATTCTTAAAATTCAAACTTTTTCCAAATTCTAAAAATATTGCAAAAATTATAACAATATCAAATATTGAAACTTTTTCGAAAATTATAAAAATTATAATAAAATCAAAAATCTAAAATTTTTCAAAATTCTAAAAATTTTTCGATGTTCCAAAATTCTTACAAAATCAAAATTTGAAACTTTTTCAGAATTCCAAAAATATTTCAAAAACTATAACAAATTAAAAAATAAATAAAAATCTTTCTTTTGACACACTTTACAACATTTTTTTGACAAACTTCTAATGCAATAATCTAGTTTTTGATCTCACATACCAATCTCGACCATTCAGATTTCTCCATATGCTTTGTTCCTACTCATTATCACTTAAAATGAACGTTTTTTAAGCAGAAAATAGGCATATTTCCTTGTTTTGACAAACTTGACGTTTTTTTTGACACACTTCCGGTACAGTTATCGAACACATCGTATTTCGGCTCTTACCATTGAGAGTACCTATTTTTGGAATTCAAAATTTTTGAATGTGAATGTAATACTTAAGTCTTTTAGACCGAAGTAATTAAGTCTTCAACTTCAAATAATGCAGTCAATAGCAAACTTCCATCTATTGAACAACTTGGAAGATTGCAATTTATTATCGGAGTGCCAATATTGATTTCGAAGAGGCAGATCAACTAGGCAGATCAACCATTTAATGGTTTATTTGACTAACTTATGGAACCGCAATATTGTTAATAAATATGAAACGCAAATAGTAGCTTTAGATATTTCTAAAGCTTTTGACCGTGTTTGGCATGAGCCACTGCTTGTTAAACTAATGGCAATGGGAATTGATAGCTCCTTTCTGAAGAACCGCATAATTCAGGTAGTTGTCGATGGCACCACCTCTAACTCCCATATTCTTGGGTGCTGGTGTTCCTCAAGGATCCGTTCTTTCCCCCGCCCTATTCTTTATTTTCATAAGCGATCTTTTACTCTCCACTCTTAATCCTGTCCATTCGTACGCGAATGATAGTACTTTATCCTGTGGATACAATTTCCACAACCATACTTCCATCAATTCAATCCAAGTTGGTTCAAAACGAGATGAAATGATGTCTTCTTTGTCACAGGACATCAAAACTATCCTTAAATGGGGGAAAGCTAGCCGGGTCAAATTAAATACATCTAAATTTCAAGCGTGTATTCACACACATAAACGCGACATTCCGAACCTTTCACTCTGCATTGAGGGTTCTCCAATTAATAACTCTTTATCGGTTCATATGCTCGGTCTAGAAATAGCTTCTAAACTTTCTTGGGAAGACCATATTTACTCAACAGCCAAAAATGCAGCTAAATGTTTAGGTTATCTGAGAAGAAGTAAATTCTACTTTACTCTTTCTGAATTGCTAATTATATATATAGCTTTTATAAGACTCCATATGGTATATAATTTCCATATATGGACGGGGGCAGCAAAAACTCATTTAGCCGCATTAGATCAAATTCAACGCCGGGCATGCAAGTTAATTGATGATTCTAACTTATTAAACTCTTTGGATACCCTCGATCATCGACGTAATATCGGAGCCCTTTGTGTATTTTGCAAATACTACTATGGCAAGCAGAGATAAAATCGCTTATGCCTCCACGACGCCAGTTCTCTCGCGCACTACTCGACTAGCAATAAACTCTCATGAGCACTCGTTTGAACCATTCTTTGGCAGAACTGAGCAATATATCTCGTCTTTTTCCCACGAACGACCCTTTTATGGAATTCTCTGAAATCAACTGTTTTTCCAATAAGCTACAATCTCCAAAAATTTAAGCTTAACATAAAGAAACTAACTCTCTCACATTAAAAGTCTTACCACCGCTTTACACATTTCCTTCTATTTCCTTTAATACCTCCTGGCATTTCTTTCATTCTCCAGTCTCCACTCCTCTCCTTTAGTTATTTAATGTTGTGCCTGCATTGAGTGTTACATTTCTACTGTGCGTTATGGATACTTGTTATCTAAACAAAAACAATATAGAAAAAAAAGTCTTAGGAAAGAATGTAATTTTTTAAGCGATTCAAAATTTCAACTCATGAAAACAATTGCTGATTATCACATCATCTCTACAAAATAAAACGCTATTTTCCTCAAGACTATTCAACACAACTCTACTCTGCTCTATACTATAGCGCGAATTACAAGCTATATTGGTGATATTACACTGAAACTTGAATCTATTACTTATTATAGCGCGAATCATACTAGCTATAGTTTAACTCAAAGCAGCATTTTATTAATATATAACAATTAAACTCAATCAAGCAAGAATTATATTAGTGGATAGCAACTCAACTCAAACAAAGACACACCGCATTAACTCAATGGTAATTTTTTTTATTTTTGATCTATGGGTGTGACAACCCCGTGTACTCCAGTCCCTGCTATTGGCATGCGAGTTAACGTGAGATATCACATACCACTGGCAATAGCAGTGAGATATTACTAGCCAAGGTGACATCTTAGGGGTGGTGGCGGATGAACTGTATTCAGTCAACGGTAGCACCCTCAATCTTAGCGGTGAAATAATCCTTGATGACGGAACGCTATTGTTTCCTTAAAGAAACGAACCTTCATATAACTATGTGTGGGCTTTGATCTTCAAGAAAAGCGGTACGTCACAGGATCAAGGAATATGCAACCGACTGGATTATTGGCAACTACATCTTTGTTTTATTTCAGCAAATTTTTGTAAAAATTTGCTATTTACTTTCTAATTTACTTTTATTTTCTCTATTCTATCATAAAATATTGGCCTATGTCATATTTTGTCAGTGATAGGATTTTTTGTTTAGTTATCCATTCTTTAACAAAAAATATAAAAAACAAAAAAGAAAGATTTACGTCCATCAACACCTTTGAACGTATGTTGTTGTGGGACCTTGGTCTTAAAAGGTTTTATGTGTTATTGTGACACATATTGTAATTCCTACTACACAACACATTTTATTAAAAAAAAAAAATCCTATTAAAATATTAATAGGAGGTTTTTCACTGAGTGTAATGTGTTGTTGGATAACTAACTGGGTAACAACTATCAGAATTCTATTCTCTACTACAGCATTAGCTACTAAAAAGTGGATTTTATAGCTATAGTTGTATCTTTTATTTTGTCCACACGACTTATGGCTTGGT